>CM060912.1:223414730-223799730 GCA_030737875.1 Allium sativum | reverse complement strand
TTCGATAATTCGATTTCAAACTTCAATTGAATGTACCTGGTGCAAAATAATCCGGATTTTAGTGAAACCAAAAATAATGGGATCTAATTGTGAATATCTTTCCAACGAATCCGAAAAATTAAGATTTCATATCGAGAATCAAAAGAGATGTCCAGTTAAAAATTCTGAATAGTCGCTATGGAATTCAGGCCCTTGAAAATGGACATTTTGCAAATGACCTCGGATTTCGACGAAACCACTTTTGTTGGATCCGTGGTGTCAAGTTATTGCTAGGTTTCAAATTTCATAATTTTTCGAATCAGTATGTGAGCGTGGCAAAGGAAAACGCGTTTGACCAGTTTCAGTTGATTTTAATCGACTAGAAATTGGCCATTTTTCCAACGGTCTCAGAATTCGACGAAACTAGTTTTGTTAGGACCGTATCGTCAATACGAAGCTAGAAAATATTTTTCTGCAATTTATAGAGTTAGTATGTGACCCCGGTAATTTGAAATGTACGTTTAAAATTCAATATAGTGATTTAAATGAAAATTCAACGGGAAACTGATTCAAACGATCGAATCAAACTGCGATACATATCTCATTGTGTCCGGGATGGGGGTAATACGCTGGGGACGACAGTCGTTGGGGTTGATTTCGCGTTCGAATGGAAAAGTCAACCATTTGAAAGATAAAATAATTAAATATTAATATATATATATTTCCCACCCCTTATTCTCTCTCTCTCTCCCCTCCCAAAAATCAAAAAAAATCCGTCAGCCATAAACCCCCCCAAATCGCGCCCTCAGCCCCTCCGCTCATCGTCGAACCACCCTCCGTCGCCCCAGCCTGACGCGCCGCCACCCACCACGGTCATCCCCTGCCCCTCTTCGTCCCTCTTCTCTCTCCTCTCTCTTTCCCTCCTCAAATCCCGAGCCACCACCCAATTAAGCCACCCGCCGCCTGTCAGACCACCCCACCCCACTAACGACATGTTGCGCCCCCTTGGACACCTCCTCAGCCCAGCGCCGACGCCCCAAGCCCAGAAACCCACCGCCTTCCACCTGAATCCCCCTCTGTCGCAGCCACCTCCTGCTCGAGCCCCCTTCTTCCTGTTCGAGACCAGCGAACGATAAACCTCGAGTCCCCCTTCAATGAAAAACTGAAAACCGTGAGTTTTACTTTTTATTATTGTTTATTTACTTTGAATATAATTTTCAGATTTTTAAGTATTTAAAGTTCAGATCTTTGTATATTTAAAGTAGAGGTCTTTATGAATTTGAAGTCAAGATTTTTAGTGATTTAAAATTTCGATCTTTATGTATTATGACATAGGAAAAAAAAAGTGGTTTTGAAAATATAAAGTCACAAGGTTTTTGAAAATAAAATTAGCATAAAAGTTGGATTTTTATATATTGAACAGCATAGTAAAAATTCGATTTTTATATATTGAACAGCATAGTAAAAAATTCGATTTTTAAATATATGAAGTGATTATAAAAATATAATTTTTAATTGAAAGTGAATAAATAAAAATGTCATTTTTATTTTAAAGACATCGAAATATAAAAATGTGTGATTTTTATATATATAGTGACTACGGGCACAAGAAGATGATAAAAAGGCGAGAAGAAGAGTCAAGATGATTGGATAGCTTTCGGTGAGAACTTCTCACTCAAAATCTCTTTTTCTAGTTATATATATATATATACTAGGATGTAGACGGTGCTTAGTAGCACCCGACACCCGTCATCCACAGACCATGGATGGCTTGTTTGTTAAATTGTTTGATTTCAAAAATTAATTAGATTATTTGATTGAAATTGAATTGTTTGGTGAGAATGAATGGAATTTGATTGATGTGTGAATGGCGTGGGCCTTCACTAGACCGGGGATAAGGCTAGGCCTCGTCCCGTTTCTAGTATCGTGTCGTTATGCCGTCGAAATTTTCTAAAACATGTTAGAAAAATAAAAATATCATTTTTATTGTGTAAATGAAATGAATGGAAATTCATGTGTTAAAATAAAATATTCATTTACAAACCGGACGGTTTGTTTATGTACACCTATTTGAAGGACATTGATTGGGACGATAAATTTCACACATCGCCCAACTGCACAAATAAAATCTATGTTTGATTGTTTGAAACCCCACACGGGTGTTGGGATGAAATTTGAAGTTCACTCATCCTGATTGATTAAATATGTCGATCGATTGATTGACATGCTGTTATAAGCGTTAGATATCTTTATTTGATGCTTATACAGTGTAGTGCACTTTGGTTGATGGTTGATTATTTTGCAATGCTATTATATACGTGTGATGTATGAAAATCCATATAATTAACATTATATGGTGATTGATTGGGCCTCATTCCAATTTAGAAAATAAAGAATATTATAAAATAAAGGTTCATGTGTTGACTGTACTCATCCGCTGAGATTAGTCATGTGTTGAACGAAATATTTTTATAATAAAATTTGTATCTTTATCAATATATAATAAAGGTTCATGTGTTGACTGTACTCATTCGTGAGATTAGTCATGTGTTGAACGAAATATTTTTATAATAAAATTTACATCTTTATCAATATAAAATAAAGGTTCATGTGTTGACTGTACTCATCCGTTGAGATTAGTCATGTGTTGAGCGAAATAATTTAACAAAAATAGTCACACGTGGACGGTACTCATTCATTGAGATTAGTCGTGTGTTGACAAATAGAAATATTTGAAATAGAATATTTGAAAATAGAAATACATGAAGCTGTGTTGATTAGATTGACGCCATTTTGACGTGAATGATATTGAATATAAAACGATTTCGAAATGAATTGAATATAAACGATTTCGAAATGAATTGAATAGAAAACGATTTCGAAATGAATTGAATAGAAAACGATTTCGAAATGAATTGAATATAAAACGATTTCGAAATGAATTGAATAGAAAACGATTTCGAAATGAATTGAATATAAAACGATTTCGAAATGAATTGAATATAAAACGATTTCGAAATGAATTGAATATAAAACGATTTCGAAATGAATTGAATATAAAACGATTTCGAAATGAATTGAATATAAAACGATTTCGAAATGAATTGAATATAAAACGATTTCGAAATGAATTGAATATAAAACGATTTCGAAATGAATTGAATAGAAAACGATTTCGAAATGAATTGAATATAAAGCGATTTCGAAATGAATTGAATATAAAACGATTTCGAAATGAATTGAATAGAAAACAATTTCGAAATGAATTGAATATAAAACGATTTCGAAATGAATTGAATAGAAAGCGAATTGAAATGAATTCAAATTGAATTGAAATTTGAATTGAGTAGAAATGAATTTTAAACGAACTTATAAAGAAAAATTCAATTTTTCTTTGAATTGAAATGGAGGTTGAAATCGTTTTTGAAATGAATTCAAAACTATTTATAAAATTCGTTTTTAATTAGAAATCGATGAAATATATATTATATATATTATATATATAATATAATGGCCTGAATAGAACGCGCCGCGCCGCGGTAGTTCGTGAATTTCGACCATTTATTTCAAACGGACATTACGGGAGATCCGACCGTCGGATTCTCCTAAAACCGGAACCGTTGGGTTTGTATCGAAAAGAGCTTTCTAACGAATATTAGAAATTTGAAATCTAACGGTTGGATTTGGAGATACGTCCAAATCAAATTCGAAAAAGGTCGCTATAGGTGCAGTTCGATGGCCGTTGTTGGAAATCGACTGTACGGGCCTTGATAAAATTTTTAAAAATAGTAATAATTTATGTAAAATCATAAGAAATGATTTGGGAAGAATTGGGATGAAAAACTCCATATTTGAAAAGATAAAAATAGATTTTTATCGAAATGAACTAGTTTTGAACTAAATTTAAAACCCAATTATTTTTAAATAAATAAATTAGATTTAAAAAGGGGTTTTAAATAATCAGAATTTCTAATATATTTAAATGGATTTGAAATGGGTTTATCGTGAATGGTGTTTTAAATAACACTAGTTCTTTAACCCGATAATAAATGGAATGTGATTTGGGTTTGTCGTGAACTGTGTTTTAAATAACACCTAGTTCTTTAACCCAGTAAAAAGAGTTTTAATGAATCTGCAATCAGATTGAAATCCGAATTGATAATCTAAATTATCAAATTTGACAAATAAGCAAGGATGGAGTATCACCAGTTTTGCTCCAAAGCGATAGTTAAATCTTTAATTAGATTTGAACGTGAGATGGTAATTAATTTTACCGACAACACTGTGGTGTTAGATATGGAGTATTACCAGTTTTGCTTCATGGGATGAATAGGTTGGGATTGGGAAATAAAATAAATAATTACTTCGTTACGGTTCGCTAATCTCGACTAGTTGGAAAAACCATAATTTGGTTTTAAATGACATCCAAAGGAAGATTGCAGGATAAATTTTAAAGAATTTATCTTGGATAAAATTAATGGGAACCTTTCCCTAAGAATGTGGAATTTAGAAACTAGCTGTAGGTTGGCTAAGAAAATGGTTTCCTGGGTATTGATCTGATGTTGGTTTCGGCCTTCGGGGTTAATGTTTGGGAAATTGTTCTCTTGCTAATTTGCGGTTAGTGACTAATGAATTGGAATGAGGCGTATGTTGGGTTTGTGTAACATTTGTTTTTAATATACGCGGGTTGTTCGGAAAGTCCGGGTTTATACCTATTCTGAATAACCGATTCGACGATAAGTCGAAGATGAAGACGGTGGTCGAAGACCGGAAGTCTTCACATCGTTTGGGTAATTACTGACGATCCTGATTGGGCAGTACACCCAAGAGGATGGAAATAGTTGGTGGTCGTCCAGACGTACTTGGAGATGGATGGATATGCGAGGAAAGTGCCTCCGGTTTCGTTCAGACCCAGAACGAGCTTGTAAATGGATTGTGTGTCTGACATTGGATTTTATTCTGTGTTGATTGATTTCTGTTAAATATATATCTGTTTGGCGGCGGAGAATTTATTCTCTTGCTTAACGCCCTTCTCTGAGACGTACGAGCTTAGAGGTTATATATCGATAGATATCAATCGCACGGCATGAATTGCCTGTGTGGCATGCTAAGATGCAATGATCAAGGCTTCTGTTGAAAAGCAAAGTCTTGTGGTTGATGATCAAAGCACGGCCTACGTGGTAGCTTTGTGTATAACGTGAATACGCGAGCCTCACACCTCGGTATGAGTCAAAAACGGGATACGGACTGCAGGGAGAGCACGACGTTTCTTTCTTGCTTTGGTGGTTGTAACACCCCGCAAATTCTATAACTGTGAAATTAACAAATTAAAGTATAATTAACTTCAAATCAAAGAACCAAGGGAAACGGGATAAGCCATTGCGTTCGTCTCGGAAAAATACTCGAAATAGAGTCCGAGTTTTCGAAAAACGGAGTCCGTATGAAGAAGATATGGCCTTCGGAAGTTTCCGAATTAAGTTTAAAATTCAAACAGAATAAAATAATTAAAAATCGGGCCCAATGGGCCAGGGCGGATAAACACCCGCCTAGGCCACCCAGGTCGACTGGGCTGTCGACCTGGGCTACCCATGTCGACAGGGCTGTCGACAGCCCTGTCGACAGGGGTGTCGACCTGGTCGAGCCCAGCCAACCTGGCTGGCCAGGTCTGTGTTTGGTCGATTTTCTGTGGTCTGCTTTGTCACTAGGGCTAGGTGGCAAGTTTTAATTGGTCTCTCTATCGAACGAATGGCTACGATCAATCCAGGCAACATCAATGGTCCTAATCAGTTCCTAACCTCTATATAAACAACCCTAGACTAAACCCTAATCTATTCATTCAAAAATAAGATCATAGCCGCCATGTTGCTGAGGAACGACAAAGAGTAGCCGCCAACTAGAGAGAGAATTAGGAGGAAAGTTCTAAAACCTAAAGCTTAAAGCAACCTAAACGAATCAATTCAACAAAGGAATTTGCGTCTTCAATCCCTAAACTAGAGAATTCATCACACCATTGTAAGTAGAGTATTACTTTGGTATGAATAAACAATTGTGTTGGTTTGTATGCTTGAATTGTGGCAATAAAGTAATTCATATTTGTGCGTTCTTATCAATTTGAAATATTATATACGTTTGGATATTTATGAATTATGTTATTCATGTTATAAAGAACTACATGCGGTAGTTCTATGCAAATATACGTTTGGAATATTTCGCAAATTATGTAATCCATGTTGAAGCTACATGTACGTAGTTGATTTAAGTTTATGCAAGTTTGGGGTTTTGCTACTATGCCATCATGATGTATATTTTTGTGCATAAATCAATTTGTAAGTAATTAGAACAAGTTTGGTTATTATAATCCATAGGAAATTATGTTGAGAATTTGGCATCATGTATTAAGCCATGCTTTTGTACTAGAAAACCTATTTGCAAACTTATGAATATGGCTAGGCTATGAATGATATTGGGCATAATTGAAATCCATGATTAAGTCTATCTTGTTTACAAGAATTATATGATGACATATGTGGTACATGGCTAGGTTAGGTTCAAAAAGTCCCTTTTGTAAGTTTACATGACTAAAGTAAGAATCAGGATTTCATGTTAGAAATATTTATGCCATGAACAAATTTAACTATACTTATGCCATGCTTATGTTTGACATTATGCCATGTTTATGCTAGAAGTATTTATGCCATGCTTATGTTTGACATTATGCTATGCTTATGCTAGAAATATTTATGCCATGCTTATGTTTGACATTATGCCTAAATAAAAATATAGGTTCATATGTCAATAATGATATCTCAATTACAAGTTCACATGCTTTGATTCATGTCACCTATGTTTTATGACCAAAGTATATGTCACTACTATGCAAGTACACCAGTTTCTATTTTGTATTCCCAACGTCATATTGCAAGTTCATACGCTCACCTTCCCCTTTTTGTGTATGTAATCACGCCATAAGCCTCCCCTTTTCGCATGGCTAAATTGGGCTTTAAAAGGCTAAGCCCAATATATATATTAACGGACGTGTAAAACGGGGGAAAATAACGTTGGGTTAAAATTACTAATGAATGAAAATATAAAATAGAAGGGCCCAAGTTCAAGTATGGGTTGGGCCCATGATTGGTGTAACCTTTACACCATTAACTTAATAATGGGCCGCAAATATTTACATATAAGAAATAAAGAGGAATGACAAATGTAAATGTAGAAAATACGATGTGTTTAACCCGAGGTTGGATTGAGTTGTGATGTAAACCTGCCCGGAACCGCCCGGCTGTCCAGTAGTCACAACAATACCTATCCAATGTGGGAGGTTAAACATGGAGCCCAATAAGGACCCGAGGTTAGACTGAGTTGTGGCGTAAGACTGCCCGGAACCAACCGGCAACAGGCAGCCACAACAATACCTGTCTAATGTGAGAGGTCAGGGCCTTAATAAGACAATTAAGGCTGAGTCAGGATTGTTAGGATTAAGTGAACTAAAGACTTAATCAAAATGGAACATGCTAAACTAAACGGACTGGTGGGGGTTAGGTTAGAAAACACTTAACCAACTTAGCATGTTGGCTAGAGATAGAAAACCTAGTAACGGGGGACCCTTTTCAGCAGTAACCCTAGAAGGTGTATCAGGATACCCTGAAACTAGGCAGGGTGGGGCACGATTACTGGGCTGATTGTAAGAGGTCAAATCGACGGCGGTGGTGTAGCAGTGTAGGTTCTAATGGGGTGCGGGCGTGCACACACTCCGGCGCAGAAAAATAAGGCACTGGACACCAGTAGCATACCTTTGCACTCTAAGGTTGTGTCGGGTTGCCACTATGGGACTTGATACACCCCATGGTGGGACCATCATGGGTAACTACAACATCGGGGGCCGTAAGACACATGTAACTATGCGAGTAGGAGCCGATCATCATAGAATGGATCACATCACCCTGATTTTGGGGTGCCAGTTGGAAACTAGTTTATATGGGTTCAGAGATCAACGTGAGGTACGATAGTATATTCGACCTTAGACAACTTAACCAAGTTATATAGTGCATGCCCACTTCTTGTTTATACTTATCATACCCAGTTCTTTATTCATAGACAAAATAGTACTAGACTTACTCAGGCTTTATGCCTGACTCTACTTTTCTTTCGTCTTCTTTCTTCCGTTCCCCCCCCCCCCCAGGTCCTCAGGGAGGGAACACAGCAGCTTGACCAACCTCAACATCCAGCTTGAAGAAGAGAAATGTATTGCTTGGACTTTCCTGTTTTGAACTATGGCTTTGGACAATCCACTATGGGGCTTTTGCAGTTTATCTATGTTTTATTTATGCTTCTTTAAATAATGTACTTAAGATAGATTATGAAAGTGTTATGTTATGTTTTTGGAAAGGATGTTGTTGTAACACGTATTTGACTTTATGAAATAAAGTTTGTTGTTCTTCCGCTGTTTACAAATATGTGTTCTTATATCTGTCTTGTATATCTGTGACTTGTACTTATAAACCTCCACCAAAATTAGGGCATTCCCTTTGAGAGTGACCCTAACGGAGGTGGGGTGTTTCACTTGGTATCAGAGCATAGGTTTACCAGATAAGATAAAAAGTTTCGAAAGATTATTTTCAAAAAGGAAATTTAAAGAAGCATTTTTTAAAAGAAAAATATTATTTTATTTTAAAAAGGCAAAGTCCATTCCCCAAAGCCATAGGTATTATCTCTTATCCTTCGTTTTGAATCTATCCTTTTTGTTTCAGCATGTCCCAAGAACTTAACTTGCCGGAAGGGGTGCCAATACCTGGTTGGTTTAGACGGTTCTTAGAAGCAAGGGCCACTCAGCCAGGTCCTACCATTCCTCCTCCCCCAGCGGAAGGAAATCACCCAGCTGCAGCGGCACCTTTTCCTCCACCTCCTCCTCGGGGAAACACGTTTGCTAAGATATGTAAAGATTTTAAAGCTATGGGAGGAAGAGATTTCCATGGAACTGAGTCCTTCGTAGCAGCTAGAAATTGGCTGAAAGAAACTGAGGACCTATTCATCATCTTTGAGGTAGAAGATAGACAAAAAGTACAGTTGGCAGTGTGGCTATTGAAGGGCGAGGCTTCCTACTGGTGGGAAGTCACTAATGCTGAAAGACCAGTGGAGACATGGGAGGACTTTAGGGCAAGGTTTGAGACTAAATTTCTCTCAGATGCGGAAAGAAGTTTGCAGTTGGAAAAATTTCTTATTTCTTAAGCAAGGGGACAAGACAGTCAGAGAGTATGTGAATCAGTTCGATGAGCTGGCTAGGTTTGGGCTTGACCTAGTCAACACCCCGCACAAGAAGGCTCTCCGTTTCGTCAAAGGGTTGAATGAGCCATTACACAGTTTGGCCATGACCCATATACCCATGGGAGCCACGTTCGAAAGATTGGTGCAAATGGCATTGCTGAATGAAGAGGATAAGGGCAAGAAGGAGACGAAGGCAGAAAGCTCTCAAGGGAAGAAAGAAGGTTTGCAGCCTAAGAAGACAGACTTTAAGAAAGGCGGGAAAGACAACAAAGAGAAGAGGAAGTGCAATTTCTGTGGCAAAGTGGGGCACTTAGTAAAGGATTGCCGGAAAAAGAAGGCCAAGGAAAATGGTGGGTGCTTTTCTTGCGGTGAGACAGGCCACAGGGCTAAGGACTGCCCAAAGAAACGAGGACAGGGGCAGAGGGCTGGATCCACCCCAGGGGCACAGGTTCATGTGCTGGAAGCGCCACCTCTGCAACAGCGAGGTATAAATACTTCTGTAGAAAGTGTAGTTTATCTTTATGATCACCCCGTTCGCACTTTATTTGATTCTGGCGCATCACACTCCTTTATCTCGTCTGCTCTAGTAGAATCTCTGCACCTAAAAACTAGTATGGTAGAGGACCCCTTAATTGTTTCAAACCCAATTGGGGGCCCAGCTCATTTGTCTATGATCTGTGTGGGATTGAAAATTTCTATTCTAAGCGTAGAATTCCTATGTAGTGCCTTTGTTTTGGGCTTTTCGGGTTATGGTTTGATTTTGGGTATGGATTGGCTATCCAGTAATGGGGCCATCCTTGATTGTGAGAAAAGGGTTGTTAGGCTCCTAACCCAGCTCGGTAATACTTTGGAAATTTCTTGTAATCCCTCGTATGCGGTTATGCTTAGTTATCTTGAATCGCTAGATGCCTCTGTTGAAAATTTGCAATCAGTTAGAGTGGTCCGGGAATATCCGGATGTCTTCGAAGAGGTGAAGGGCTTGCCTCCGAAGCGGGGAATAGACTTCCGCATATATCTTGTGGATAATGCAAAGCCCGTTGCGTTGCCCGTTAGGCACATGGCTCCACGAGAAAGGAAAGAGCACAGTAAACAGATTAAAGAGCTTCTAGAAAAGGGGTTCATTAGGAGGAGCATTTCAGAATGGGGCGCTCTGGTGGTGTTCGCTACAAAGGCGGATGGTTCGCTCCGTCTATGCGTTGACTATAGGGAGCTCAACAAGCTAACGAAAAAGAATAGGCACCCTCTCCCTAGAATTGACGATTTATTCGACCAGCTTGTAGGAGCGTCTATTTTCTCCCAACTCGATTTAGCAACCGGTTTTCATCAGCTAAGGGTGGCTGAAGATAGCATCGATAAAACGGCATTCAGAACCCCAGACGGCTTCTTTGAATGGCTTGTCATGCCTTTCGGCTTGACAAATGCACCTGCTTACTTCGTGGACCTAATGAGTAGGGTATTTAGAGATTTCCTCAACAAATTCGTAGTGGTCTTCGTAGATGATATCCTTATCTTTTCAAAGAGTGAAGAGGAACATGCTCAGCACTTAAGGGCAATCATGGAAACTTTGTGAGTCCATCAACTAAAAGCCAAATTCTCCAAATGCCACTTTTGGAGAGAAGAAGTGAGGTTCCTTGGGCACATAGTATCCAAACAAGGGTTAGCAGTGGACCCTGCGAAGGTAGTGGCGGTACAGGATTGGAAGACACCAAGGAATGCGACTGAGGTCCGAAGCTTTCTAGGACTAGCAGGTTTCTATCGAAAGTTCATAAGGGATTTTGCGAAAATCTCAGCTCCGCTCACGAAATTGACCAAGAAGAATCTAGTGTTCAATTGGGACTTGGATTGCGAGTTTTCTTTCCAACGACTGAAAAGGGCTCTCACAACAGCCCCAGTTTTGACGCTGCCAGATGGGAGCAAGATGTTCACTGTTTATACGGATGCATGTGGGACAGGGCTAGGAGCCGTCTTAATGCAAGAAGGAAGGGTAGTAGCTTATGGCGGGAGGCAGTTGAAAGTGCACGAAAAGAACTACCCAACACACGATCTTGAGTTAGCCGCCATCGTCTTTGCACTCAAGTCTTGGCGACACTATCTCCTAGGTGAGAAGTTCGAACTTTACACTGACCATAAATCGTTGAAATATCTTTTCTCGCAGAAGGATCTTAACTTGAGGCAACAAAGATGGATGGAGTTTCTTGCCTCGTACGATTTCGAAATCTCCTACACTCCGGGCAAAGGCAACGTAGTGGCAGACGCGTTGAGCCGAAAGAAATTGACCCTAAGCCCGTTGTTTGTTGAAAGACAAAGCCTAGAGTTCATAGCCAGCTTCGACTTTAGGCCTCCTCCGATTTCGTACCGGGCTTGCTTGCATCTCTCGAAGTGCGCCCGACTTTAGTGGATTCAGTAGGGGCAGCACAACGCGAAGACCCTCAGCTTGTGGAAATAATTGATAGGCTAATTAGGGGTGAGACTTCAAGTCACCTCAACAGATACTCCATCGACGATAAGGGTTTGCTAAGGCGAGACGGAAGACTATGCGTCCCACAGACGGAAGATCTAGTAAAGAAGGTTCTCGAGGAAGCCCATCACTCCAAGATGACGATACACCCAGGCGGAGATAAAATGTACAAAGACATAAAAAGGACTTTCTTCTGGAACGGCATGAAAAAGGACGTGGCAGAGTTCGTTTCTAAGTGTATGTTGTGCCAACAGGTTAAGGCGGAACAGAAAAAGCCTGGCGGACTACTACATCCTTTGGAGGTCCCACAGTGGAAGTGGGATAGCATCTCAATGGACTTCATAGATGGGCTGCCTAGGTCTAGGAGAAGCAACACTAGCATTTGGGTAATAGTGGATAGGCTTACTAAAAGCGCCCACTTTTTACCTGTCAAAAGTAAAAGAACTGCCTCATCCCTAGCATCACTTTACCTTAAGGAAATCGTTCGACTCCATGGAATACCATCTAGCATTGTTAATGACCGAGACCCCATCTTCACTAGTGAGTTTTGGCGGAGTCTGCAAGAAGCAGTAGGAATGCAGTTATGCTTGAGCACAGCCTATCATCCCCAAACCGACGGCCAAACGGAGAGAGTGAACAGAGTTTTGGAAGACCTCTTAAGGCTATGCGTCCTTGACTTCGGAGGGACATGGGAAGACCACCTTCCTTTGGTGGAATTTGCCTACAACAACAGCTATCAAGCAACCATCGGAATGGCGCCCTTCGAAGCTTTATATGGAAGACCGTGCCGATCGCCCACTTGTTGGTGGGAGTCCACGGATAAGCTCATACTTGGACCAGATATGATCCGAGAGACCTCAGAGAAAGTAGACTTAATACGAAGAAGGATGAAGACGGCCCAAGACAGACAAAAGTCCTATGCCGACAAGAGAAGGACCGACCTTGAATTCGAGGTTGGAGACAGAGTTTTTCTCAAGGTATCACCACTAAGAAACGTTGTTCGTTTTGGAACCACAGGGAAACTGGCACCAAGGTTCGTAGGGCCATTCCCTATCATCGAGAAAATTGGGAAAATGGCTTACAGATTAGAGCTACCCGAGAAGTTGGCTGGAGTCCACAACGTTTTTCACGTTTCACATCTCCGAAAATGTCTTCATGAGTCCGCTGAAGTGGTAGAGCCGAATATCCTCGAAGAGGCCGAAGTGGAACGCGAAGCAACCATAAGAAAAGTTCCAACCCGCATATTAGGAACGGAAGTAAGGAAGCTATGCAAAGTCAAGCTCGTCAAAGTACAGTGGAGCGACGCCGAGGGAGACGCGACTTGGGAAACTGAAGCTGGAATCCGTACTGCCTACCCTTTTCTGTTCGAGGGTACATCCTTGATCTTTCCTTTTCCTTAAGTTGCGCTTTTATCTATCTTTTTAGGTATATTTCCTCGACCTTATCTTTTAGGTAGAAACCCTTTGGATGGAAACATGTAATTGAAACATGTTATGGATGATGGTTGCAAGTGGTTGCAAGTGATTGCTAGTGGTTGCTCGTGGTTGCATATACACACACAATCTAGGTTTTAGATCGGCTCAGTCACTTCATATTGCATATGCATATATGTTTGCATTCATATGTGGTTGAATTTTTAATGTGTTGTCATGTGGATGCTGCATTTGTACTGAATGATTGTGCACTCATGTAGAATCATGAATAGGAAAATTTGCATACATAATGGATTCATGGCACTTACATAATTCGCATTAAGGAGGTCAACTGAATCAGTAGACCGCCTGATTTTGCATTAGATAAGTACATGTACACACACACTTCGCATATGATCATGAAGCATTAGAAGTCTTTTAAGGACAATGGATGCTCGTGTTTGATGGATGAGTAGATGGATGATTGGATGTTAGGATATACATTCCTCCTAACTTGAAGATTTCGGGGACGAAATCCTTTTAAGTGGGGGAGAATGTAACACCCCGCAAATTCTATAACTGTGAAATTAACAAATTAAAGTATAATTAACTTCAAATCAAAGAACCAAGGGAAACGGGATACGCCATTGCGTTCGTCTCGGAAAAATACGCGAAATAGAGTCCGAGTTTTCGAAAAACGGAGTCCGTATGAAGAAGATATGGCCTTCGGAAGTTTCCGAATTAAGTTTAAAATTCAAACAGAATAAAATAATTAAAAATCGGGCCCAATGGGCCAGGGCGGATAAACACCCGCCTAGGCCACCCAGGTCGACTGGGCTGTCGACCTGGGCTACCCATGTCGACAGGGCTGTCGACAGCCCTGTCGACAGGGGTGTCGACCTGGTCGAGCCCAGCCAACCTGGCTGGCCAGGTCTGTGTTTGGTCGATTTTCTGTGGTCTGCTTTGTCACTAGGGCTAGGTGGCAAGTTTTAATTGGTCTCTCTATCGAACGAATGGCTACGATCAATCCAGGCAACATCAATGGTCCTAATCAGTTCCTAACCTCTATATAAACAACCCTAGACTAAACCCTAATCTATTCATTCAAAAATAAGATCATAGCCGCCATGTTGCTGAGGAACGACAAAGAGTAGCCGCCAACTAGAGAGAGAATTAGGAGGAAAGTTCTAAAACCTAAAGCTTAAAGCAACCTAAACGAATCAATTCAACAAAGGAATTTGCGTCTTCAATCCCTAAACTAGAGAATTCATCACACCATTGTAAGTAGAGTATTACTTTGGTATGAATAAACAATTGTGTTGGTTTGTATGCTTGAATTGTGGCAATAAAGTAATTCATATTTGTGCGTTCTTATCAATTTGAAATATTATATACGTTTGGATATTTATGAATTATGTTATTCATGTTATAAAGAACTACATGCGGTAGTTCTATGCAAATATACGTTTGGAATATTTCGCAAATTATGTAATCCATGTTGAAGCTACATGTATGTAGTTGATTTAAATTTATGCAAGTTTGGGGTTTTGCTACTATGCCATCATGATGTATATTTTTGTGCATAAATCAATTTGTAAGTAATTAGAACAAGTTTGGTTATTATAATCCATAGGAAATTATGTTGAGAATTTGGCATCATGTATTAAGCCATGCTTTTGTACTAGAAAACCTATTTGCAAACTTATGAATATGGCTAGGCTATGAATGATATTGGGCATAATTGAAATCCATGATTAAGTCTATCTTGTTTACAAGAATTATATGATGACATATGTGGTACATGGCTAGGTTAGGTTCAAAAAGTCCCTTTTGTAAGTTTACATGACTAAAGTAAGAATCAGGATTTCATGTTAGAAATATTTATGCCATGAACAAATTTAACTATACTTATGCCATGCTTATGTTTGACATTATGCCATGTTTATGCTAGAAGTATTTATGCCATGCTTATGTTTGACATTATGCTATGCTTATGCTAGAAATATTTATGCCATGCTTATGTTTGACATTATGCCTAAATAAAAATATAGGTTCATATGTCAATAATGATATCTCAATTACAAGTTCACATGCTTTGATTCATGTCACCTATGTTTTATGACCAAAGTATATGTCACTACTATGCAAGTACACCAGTTTCTATTTTGTATTCCCAACGTCATATTGCAAGTTCATACGCTCACCTTCCCCTTTTTGTGTATGTAATCACGCCATAAGCCTCCCCTTTTCGCATGGCTAAATTGGGCTTTAAAAGGCTAAGCCCAATATATATATTAACGGACATGTAAAACGGGGGAAAATAACGTTGGGTTAAAATTACTAATGAATGAAAATATAAAATAGAAGGGCCCAAGTTCAAGTATGGGTTGGGCCCATGATTGGTGTAACCTTTACACCATTAACTTAATAATGGGCCTCAAATATTTACATATAAGAAATAAAGAGGAATGACAAAATATGTAAATGTAGAAAATACGATGTGTTTAACCCGAGGTTGGATTGAGTTGTGATGTAAACCTTCCCGGAACCGCCCGGCTGTCCAGCAGTCACAACAATACCTATCCAATGTGGGAGGTTAAACATGGAGCCCAATAAGGACCCGAGGTTAGACTGAGTTGTGGCGTAAGACTGCCCGGAACCAACCGGCAACAGGCAGCCACAACAATACCTGTCTAATGTGAGAGGTCAGGGCCTTAATAAGACAATTAAGGCTGAGTCTGGATTGTTAGGATTAAGTGAACTAAAGACTTAATCAAAATGGAACATGCTAAACTAAACGGACTGGTGGGGGTTAGGTTAGAAAACACTTAACCAACTTAGCATGTTGGCTAGAGATAGAAAACCTAGTAACGGGGGACCCTTTTCAGCAGTAACCCTAGAAGGTGTATCAGGATACCCTGAAACTAGGCAGGGTGGGGCACGATTACTGGGCTGATTGTAAGAGGTCAAATCGACGGCGGTGGTGTAGCAGTGTAGGTTCTAATGGGGTGCGGGCGTGCACACACTCCGGCGCAGAAAAATAAGGCACTGGACACCAGTAGCATACCTTTGCACTCTAAGGTTGTGTCGGGTTGCCACTATGGGACTTGATACACCCCATGGTGGGACCAGCATGGGTAACTACAACATCGGGGGCCGTAAGACACATGTAACTATGCGAGTAGGAGCCGACCATCATAGAATGGATCACATCACCCTGATTTTGGGGTGCCAGTTGGAAACTAGTTTATATGGGTTCAGAGATCAACGTGAGGTACGATAGTATATTCGACCTTAGACAACTTAACCAAGTTATATAGTGCATGCCCACTTCTTGTTTATACTTATCATACCCAGTTCTTTATTCATAGACAAAATAGTACTAGACTTACTCAGGCTTTATGTCTGACTCTACTTTTCTTTCGTCTTCTTTCTTCCGTTCCCCCCCCCCCCCAGGTCCTCAGGGAGGGAACACAGCAGCTTGACCAACCTCAACATCCAGCTTGAAGAAGAGAAATGTATTGCTTGGACTTTCCTGTTTTGAACTATGGCTTTGGACAATCCACTATGGGGGCTTTTGCAGTTTATCTATGTTTTATTTATGCTTCTTTAAATAATGTACTCAAGACAGATTATGAAAGTGTTATGTTATGTTTTTGGAAAGGATGTTGTTGTAACACGTATTTGACTTTATGAAATAAAGTTTGTTGTTCTTCCGCTGTTTACAAATATGTGTTCTTATATCTGTCTTGTATATCTGTGACTTGTACTTATAAACCTCCACCAAAATTAGGGCATTCCCTTTGAGAGTGACCCTAACGGAGGTGGGGTGTTTCACTGGTGTCAGTGACTTACCAGCCCTGACATTTATATACTTTTCACCTTTGTGGTTGTTGGATGAGGCGCCTCGATTATAGGTCTGTAAGGACCGAGAAACGTGTGTTCAGGCATAATTAATCCTCTAACGTAAGTGAGGACCGACCCTGAAGCATCCAGGGGTTACCCAGTGTGCGTAATCCTGAGGCATTTGCTAGAGTGTCTCGAACGCGGAGAGGAGCTTGCCCCTTGCCTCGACTCATGACGGAAATCCAATTTCCAATACGAGATATTTCGGCTTTATTTGTAGAGCCTAGTATGGCGACATAGTAGCATGGGATGCTATGCCGTTTATGATTTATATTTATGATTGAAAATGTTTTGACACTATACACTTATTATAGTATCAAATGATTTGTTTTAAACGTACCAAGCATGTTTGGCTGTTATAAGGTAAAACCCTATCCTCCGGCTTGCGTTGCATTGTGTGATGGGACCTGGGTCTTATAATGGCTTCATTTTTCGAAAAAGCATTGCGTTGTTTATCCTATGCACTGATATTCTTGGGAGGAAACCCGTTCCGTGTTATACGGCGTGGTCCCTTGAATCACTCTCTTTTAAAGTAAAGTTTTAAATAACTGTTTTAGTTCTCACACTAGTCACATGACTGACCTGGAGTTTATTGTTTTAACCTAAACTCTGGGTGCCCCTATTTTCCGCACGGGCAGCTAGTAGTTTTGGTTTTGCAGATTTATATTCACAGGATCCTGGTTTACAGCTGGAATGATATCCGGAAAGCTCTGTATCTGTATATCACCTTCAGTTGTGCTTTGTATTTTTTTTCCGCTGCTATGTAATTTATTGTAATCTCTGATATTTCTGTGTAATATTTATTCATTTATACTCTGTATATTCTTGTATTCTGATGGAATTGTTGTAATATACAATGAAATGTTCTTCTGTTTGTGTTCTGATTTGTCATGTTCTCAACGTTCAGGGGTTTCGAACGATCTAGATCGGTTTAACGACTGATTCGGATCGAGCGAAATTCCAGGCCGTCACATTTGGTATCAGAGCTTTGGTTTACAGAGCTCGAGAACAAGACACATTAGAACCATACGAAAGAATTCATCAGATATTGGATTAGTAATATCCAATTAGAATGACTCGTTAGAGATAGGATCAGTAGTATCCTAGAACGAGTGTGAAGAGTATATTTTTTTTTAATTGAAAACAATTTTGTTTTGAAATTTAAACCATTTTAAAACGTATTTGACTATTTATTTATTTTGAATATGGACAATCGAGTATATAAAGATTTCGCGTATACGCGTCATGAACGTATATTCGAAGTTTTAATATATTGGATAGATATAGAATCATACTCTAGTGGCCCGAAGATGATTCTAATGATTGACTAGTTGTCATTAGTATTCATGTTCGAGTAACGAAGGTGTGATATCGATATATTTCCATTAGACTGGTGTGAGAACCAAAACTTATATAGTTAGAACACATTGTTGTGAATTGGCATCAAAAACATGATTTTTTGTATATGTATCGAATTATGAATTTGAAACTCTAATTCACTAATTGATTGATGTTTGTATTGTTTGTTTAGTTGTTTGCTAATTTTTAACCATTAAACCTAATTGGATCACATATTGATTTGTATTGAAAATTGGTCGCATTTGCTTGCATATACATATACTTACATTGAACAGGTCATAGCAAGGAGGCTAGAGCCAGAGAATAAAATTTGTTTGCCCGACAAATAGGTACATGTTTACTACATAATTTCATGTTTTGTTTGGGTGATGATGATTTTGTGAGCCTATTGGCTTTTTCTTTTTCTTTTTGAGATCTGAAGGACCGGGGAAGCTATTTGAAATTCCCCGATGCTCCCATTGCAGGGGAGGTTATGGCGAAATTTTTCGAAAATTTAGGGTGTTAGCCAAATTTTTGAAAATTTTGAAAATTCTCAGAAACTGAAAAGTTGGAGAATGGAAGCCAAATCAAACGTAGAGTTAATTAATCAAACCACTTTCGACTTTGTTCCTTTTCGGGGGCGAAAAGTTTTAAGTGGGGGAGATTGTAATAACCCGGAAAATCTGGGCCAGTTTAAAATTTTTATTTTGGCCATTTTAGTGAATTTTGATATCTAAAATAGATTATTTTAAATAAAATCGACGAGAAATTTATTTTGAATAGGATTCGACGTATATATTATATGCGTCGTCGTTAGAATATAAATATTTATATATAATTATAAATAGAATTGAAAATGGCGCGGTAGTTCGATAATTCGATTTCAAACTTCAATTGAATGTACCGGGTGCAAAATAATCCGGATTTTAGTGAAACCAAAAATAATGGGATCTAATTGTGAATATCTTTCCAACGAATCCGAAAAATTAAGATTTCATATCGAGAATCAAAAGAGATGTCCAGTTAAAAATTCTGAATAGTCGCTATGGAATTCAGGCCCTTGAAAATGGACATTTTGCAAATGACCTCGGATTTCGACGAAACCACTTTTGTTGGATCCGTGGTGTCAAGTTATTGCTAGGTTTCAAATTTCATAATTTTTCGAATCAGTATGTGAGCGTGGCAAAGGAAAACGCGTTTGACCAGTTTCAGTTGATTTTAATCGACTAGAAATTGGCCATTTTTCCAACGGTCTCAGAATTCGACGAAACTAGTTTTGTTAGGACCGTATCGTCAATACGAAGCTAGAAAATATTTTTCTGCAATTTATAGAGTTAGTATGTGACCCCGGTAATTTGAAATGTACGTTTAAAATTCAATATAGTGATTTAAATGAAAATTCAACGGGAAACTGATTCAAACGATCGAATCAAACTGCGATACATATCTCATTGTGTCCGGGATGGGGGTAATACGCTGGGGACGACAGTCGTTGGGGTTGATTTCGCGTTCGAATGGAAAAGTCAACCATTTGAAAGATAAAATAATTAAATATTAATATATATATATTTCCCACCCCTTATTCTCTCTCTCTCTCCCCTCCCAAAAATCAAAAAAAATCCGTCAGCCCTAAACCCCCCCAAATCGCGCCCTCAGACCCTCCGCTCGTCGTCGAACCACCCTCCGTCGCCCCAGCCTGACGCGCCGCCACCCACCACGGTCATCCCCTGCCCCTCTTCGTCCCTCTTCTCTCTCCTCTCTCTTTCCCTCCTCAAATCCCGAGCCACCACCCAATTAAGCCACCCGCCGCCTGTCAGACCACCCCACCCCACTAACGACATGTTGCGCCCCCTTGGACACCTCCTCAGCCCAACGCCGACGCCCCAAGCCCAGAAACCCACCGCCTTCCACCTGAATCCCCCTCTGTCGCAGCCACCTCCTGCTCGAGCCCCCTTCTTCCTGTTCGAGACCAGCGAACGATAAACCTCGAGTCCCCCTTCAATGAAAAACTGAAAACCGTGAGTTTTACTTTTTATTATTGTTTATTTACTTTGAATATAATTTTCAGATTTTTAAGTATTTAAAGTTCAGATCTTTGTATATTTAAAATAGAGGTCTTTATGAATTTGAAGTCAAGATTTTTAGTGATTTAAAATTTCGATCTTTATGTATTATGACATAGGAAAAAAAAGTGGTTTTGAAAATATAAAGTCACAAGGTTTTTGAAAATAAAATTAGCATAAAAGTTGGATTTTTATATATTGAACAGCATAGTAAAAATTCGATTTTTATATATTGAACAACATAGTAAAAAATTCGATTTTTAAATATATGAAGTGATTATAAAAATATAATTTTTAAATTGAAAGTGAATAAATAAAAATGTGATTTTTATTTTAAAGACATCGAAATATAAAAATGTGTGATTTTTATATATATAGTGACTACGGGCACAAGAAGATGATAAAAAGGCGAGAAGAAGAGTCAAGATGATTAGATAGCTTTCGGTGAGAACTTCTCACTCAAAATCTCTTTTTCTAGTTATATATATATACTAGGATGTAGACGGTGCTTAGTAGCACCCGACACCCGTCATCCACAGACCATGGATGGCTTGTTTGTTAAATTGTTTGATTTCAAAAATTAATTAGATTAATTGATTGAAATTGAATTGTTTGGTGAGAATGAATGGAATTTGATTGATGTGTGAATGGCGTGGGCCTTCACTAGACCGGGGATAAGGCTAGGCCTCGTCCCGTTTCTAGTATCGTGCCGTTATGCCGTCGAAATTTTCTAAAACATGTTAGAAAAATAAAAATATCATTTTTATTGTGTAAATGAAATGAATGGAAATTCATGTGTTAAAATAAAATATTCATTTACAAACCGGACGGTTTGTTTATGTACACCTATTTGAAGGACATTGATTGGGACGATAAATTTCACACATCGCCCAACTGCACAAATAAAATCTATGTTTGATTGTTTGAAACCCCACACGGGTGTTGGGATGAAATTTGAAGTTCACTCATCCTGATTGATTAAATATGTCGATCGATTGATTGACATGCTGTTATAAGCGTTAGATATCTTTATTTGATGCTTATACAGTGTAGTGCACTTTGGTTGATGGTTGATTATTTTGCAATGCTATTATATACGTGTGATGTATGAAAATCCATATAATTAACATTATATGGTGATTGATTGGGCCTCATTCCAATTTAGAAAATAAAGAATATTATAAAATAAAGGTTCATGTGTTGACTGTACTCATCCGCTGAGATTAGTCATGTGTTGAACGAAATATTTTTTATAATAAAATTTGTATCTTTATCAATATATAATAAAGGTTCATGTGTTGACTGTACTCATTCGTGAGATTAGTCATGTGTTGAACGAAATATTTTTATAATAAAATTTACATCTTTATCAATATAAAATAAAGGTTCATGTGTTGACTGTACTCATCCGTTGAGATTAGTCATGTGTTGAACGAAATAATTTAACAAAAATAGTCACACGTGGACGGTACTCATTCATTGAGATTAGTCGTGTGTTGACAAATAGAAATATTTGAAATAGAATATTTGAAAATAGAAATACATGAAGCCGTGTTGATTAGATTGACGCCATTTTGACGTGAACGATATTGAATATAAAACGATTTCGAAATGAATTGAATATAAAACGATTTCGAAATGAATTGAATAGAAAACGATTTCGAAATGAATTGAATATAAAACGATTTCGAAATGAATTGAATATAAAACGATTTCGAAATGAATTGAATAGAAAACGATTTCGAAATGAATTGAATATAAAACGATTTCGAAATGAATTGAATATAAAACGATTTCGAAATGAATTGAATATAAAACGATTTCGAAATGAATTGAATATAAAACGATTTCGAAATGAATTGAATATAAAACGATTTCGAAATGAATTGAATATAAAACGATTTCGAAATGAATTGAATAGAAAACGATTTCGAAATGAATTGAATATAAAGCGATTTCGAAATGAATTGAATATAAAACGATTTCGAAATGAATTGAATAGAAAACGATTTCGAAATGAATTGAATATAAAACGATTTCGAAATGAATTGAATAGAAAGCGAATTGAAATGAATTCAAATTGAATTGAAATTTGAATTGAATAGAAATGAATTTTAAACGAACTTATAAAGAAAAATTCAATTTTTCTTTGAATTGAAATGGAGGTTGAAATCGTTTTTGAAATGAATTCAAAACTATTTATAAAATTCGTTTTTAATTAGAAATCGAGGAAATATATATTATATATATTATATATATAATATAATGGCCTGAATAGAATGCGCCGCGCCGCGGTAGTTCGAGAATTTCGACCATTTATTTCAAACGGACATTACGGGAGATCCGACCGTCGGATTCTCCTAAAACCGGAACCGTTGGGTTCGTATCGAAAAGGGCTTTCTAACGAATATTAGAAATTTGAAATCTAACGGTTGGATTTGGAGATACGTCCAAATCAAATTCGAAAAAGGTCGCTATAGGTGCAGTTCGATGGCCGTTGTTGGAAATCGACTGTACGGGCCTTGATAAATTTTTTAAAAATAGTAATAATTTATGTAAAATCATAAGAAATGATTTGGGAAGAATTGGGATGAAAAACTCCATATTTGAAAAGATAAAAATAGATTTTTATCGAAATGAACTAGTTTTGAACTAAATTTAAAACCCAATTATTTTTAAATAAATAAATTAGATTTAAAAAGGGGTTTTAAATAATCAGAATTTCTAATATATTTAAATGGATTTGAAATGGGTTTATCGTGAATGGTGTTTTAAATAACACTAGTTCTTTAACCCGATAATAAATGGAATGTGATTTGGGTTTGTCGTGAACTGTGTTTTAAATAACACCTAGTTCTTTAACCCAGTAAAAAGAGTTTTAATGAATCTGCAATCAGATTGAAATCCGAATTGATAATCTAAATTATCAAATTTGACAAATAAGCAAGGATGGAGTATCACCAGTTTTGCTCCAAAGCGATAGTTAAATCTTTAATTAGATTTGAACGTGAGATGGTAATTAATTTTACCGACAACACTGTGGTGTTAGATATGGAGCATTACCAGTTTTGCTTCATGGGATGAATAGGTTGGGATTGGGAAATAAAATAAATAATTACTTCGTTACGGTTCGCTAATCTCGACTAGTTGGAAAAACCATAATTTGGTTTTAAATGACATCCAAAGGAAGATTGCAGGATAAATTTTAAAGAATTTATCTTGGATAAAATTAATGGGAACCTTTCCCTAAGAATGTGGAATTTAGAAACTAGCTGTAGGTTGGCTAAGAAAATGGTTTCCTGGGTATTGATCTGATGTTGGTTTCGGCCTTCGGGGTTAATGTTTGGGAAATTGTTCTCTTGCTAATTTGCGGTTAGTGACTAATGAATTGGAATGAGGCGTATGTTGTGTTTGTGTAACATTTGTTTCTAATATACGCGGGTTGTTCGGAAAGTCCGGGTTTATACCCATTCTGAATAACCGATTCGACGATAAGTCGAAGATGAAGACGGTGGTCGAAGACCGGAAGTCTTCACATCGTTTGGGTAATTACTGACGATCCTGATTGGGCAGTACACCCAAGAGGATGGAAATAGTTGGTGGTCGTCCAGACGTACTTGGAGATGGATGGATATGCGAGGAAAGTGCCTCCGGTTTCGTTCAGACCCAGAACGAGCTTGTAAATGGATTGTGTGTCTGACATTGGATTTTATTCTGTGTTGATTGATTTCTGTTAAATATATATCTGTTTGGCGGCGGAGAATTTATTCTCTTGCTTAACGCCCTTCTCTGAGACGTACGAGCTTAGAGGTTATATATCGATAGATATCAATCGCACGGCATGAATTGCCTGTGTGGCATGCTAAGATGCAATGATCAAGGCTTCTGTTGAAAAGCAAAGTCTTGTGGTTGATGATCAAAGCACGGCCTACGTGGCAGCTTTGTGTATAACGTGAATACGCGAGCCTCACACCTCGGTATGAGTCAAAAACGGGATACGGACTGCAGGGAGAGCACGACGTTTCTTTCTAGCTTTGGTGGTGTCAGTGACTTACCAGCCCTGACATTTATATACTTTTCACCTTTGTGGTTGCTGGATGAGGCGCCTCGATTATAGGTCTGTAAGGACCGGGAAACGTGTGTTCAGGCATAATTAATCCTCTAACGTAAGTGAGGACCGGCCCTGAAGCATCCAGGGGTTACCCAGTGTGCGTAATCCTGAGGCATTTGCTAGAGTGTCTCGAACGCGGAGAGGAGCTTGCCCCTTGCCTCGACTCATGACGGAAATCCAATTTCCAATACGAGATATTTCGGCTTTATTTGTAGAGCCTAGTATGGCGACATAGTAGCATGGGATGCTATGCCGTCTATGATTTATATTTATGATTGAAAATGTTTTGACACTATACACTTATTATAGTATCAAATGATTTGTTTTAAACGTACCAAGCATGTTTGGCTGTTATAAGGTAAAACCCTATCCTCCGGCTTGCGTTGCATTGTGTGATGGGACCTGGGTCTTATAATGGCTTCATTTTTCGAAAAAGCATTGCGTTGTTTATCCTATGCACTGATATTCTTGGGAGGAAACCCGTTCCGTGTTATACGGCGTGGTCCCTTGAATCACTCTCTTTTAAAGTAAAGTTTTAAATAACTGTTTTAGTTCTCACACCAGTCACATGACTGACCTGGAGTTTATTGTTTTAACCTAAACTCTGGGTGCCCCTATTTTCCGCACGGGCAGCTGGTAGTTTTGGTTTTGCAGATTTATATTCACAGGATCCTGGTTTACAGCTGGAATGATATCCGGAAAGCTCTGTATCCGTATATCACCTTCAGTTGTGCTTTGTATTTTTTTTCCGCTGCTATGTAATTTATTGTAATCTATATATTTATGTGTAATATTTATTCATTTATACTCTGTATATTCTTGTATTCTGATGGAATTGTTGTAATATACAATGAAATGTTCTTCTGTTTGTGTTCTGATTTGTCATGTTCTCAACGTTCAGGGGTTTCGAACGATCTAGATCGGTTTAACGACTGATTCGGATCGAGCGAAATTCGAGGCCGTCACAGACATATAGAACATTGATTTGAAAAAAATATTACCAACAATCAAATTTTGTAGATTAGGAAAACCTATAAGGAAATTCAGGAGGGATATATCATAGGAAATTTGAATCTCACAAATGTGTGTATACACACACACACACATACAGACACATATATACATAGATGTTTGCGAACAAATTAAACAATCGTAAACAAATATTCAATTCGTTAGGCTTTCCTAAACAACAAAGGTTGTTGTAAAGGGTGTCGAACTCTGGGAACAAAATTATTATTATAATAAATCCAATCAAGTTATTTCGAAATTTTGATTGTTTGAAAATAACAAAAAATAAACAGAAAGAGAGTTTTTAATAATAAATGAAAGCAATTAGGGAGCAATGACATAAACTAGATTAACATGTATTAATAACCAAAAAGATTAATGCAGATCTAATTCATGTTTTTGCCACAAACATGAATCAACGGTAATTAGGTTTCTAGAAACAAATAGGTGAATAACGACAAGTATAGCCTATGTAGAAGCTAAGCTCTTAAACAACCGTATCCTATCAGGACAGATTCACTATTTAATTTCTAAAACCCTAAAAGTTAGATCTAAATCTGATAAGCATCAGATCGAACACGAATATACCCTGTGAAGGAGCATAGCTCATAAACGACACAGAATATGAAGGTTTAGTTCTAACCCTTAATTCAGATCTATATCTATATACATGAAGTTCTAATCTCTTTGGCTTGGTGATTCATATTGAATCTAACCTAAGCGTCCCCCTAATTAATGGGGATTAGCTAGACATAGCTAAAAGAAAAGAAGAGAAAAAGAAAACAAACAACATAAACATAAATGAAATGAAATAATAACTAAGAAGAGAAGGAGAAGAATTTTATTCCAAGAGATATTATATAGAATAAAACCTAATGTAATTACAAATGAAGGAGATATAGTGTATTTATAGCTGATATGACAAAGACTAATTGGCTAATTACACAATGTGGGACTAAAGATTTAGCCCAAATAACACACAAGCCAGTGTGAATGCAGCTGTTGATCTAGAAATTAGATTCAACAACCAAGCGTATGTCAAAACACTTCACCAAATTGGTAAGGAAGGACAAAGTGAGGCCGCGATCAAAAACATACAAAAAGCATAAAAGTAATAACACGAAGTTTTTATAGTGGTTCAACCTAATAAGGATCTACGTTCACTTTCATAAGAGATTCCATTATCAATATGTTGATTACAAGATTTACTTCTCTCTTACAACAAATTAATCACTCTTTCCCATATATATCTTATTCGGATTCACCAGGGATATTCACTTGATTTTGGAGAATAAGTGTTTAGAATTGCTTAGGATAGATGTAGGAAAGTTTTGGCAGCACTTCGTGACCCCAAAAGCTCCTCCCCCTAGTGAAGGAATGTGGGGGGTATTTATAGGTGGAGTTCAGACCAGATGGCAATTATGTAAATACTGTGCTCTTGCTTTAGGTCATAGGCGAGCTAGAATGGACGCTACACGGTCCAAATCAAGGCAGGACGTGCTAAACAAGGCGGAGCGACCCAACTCGTTCTAGCTGAAGGTAGCGCGAGCTAAAGGACGCGGTGCGGGCTAGATTGTGACATTGCGGGCTGGGACAGAGTGGAGCGGGCTAGGTTGTGACACTGTGGGCTTGGACAGAGCGGAGCGGGAAAGGTTGTGATACCGCGGGCTTGGACAGAGCGGAGCGACCCAAGCATGTTCGAAACGGTCTAAACCAGAATGAAGCAGTTTGGGCTTTGATGAAACAGGCTAAAACCTTTAGTGAGCTGGCGATCCTAGAACCCTGCGAGTTAGCCTCTGAGTGGACCAAGATTACCCAACGACTTAAGATGTTCAAACGAGCCAAAGCCTCATGAACACCACATATTATTTAAACGATCTAAGATGCTGTAATGACCTAGGGCACTCATGTGAGTTAGGGAGCTCATCGAGCTAGAGAGGACACGATGACCCAAAGGGCCTAATGACCTAAAATCATAAATCAACCAAAACATGCTCATTATTTTCTAGAACATATTTTATGGGTTAACATTTGCCCCTCGAAGTTCGTATTTATTAAAAATAATACGGGCTTCAAATTAGGTTAGATTATCATGCAATTTAAGATTTTAAGTCGTTTGGGCCTTTAGAATGCGTGAGCCTTACAGTATTTCATTCCTAGGTCGTCCAACTGCTTAGGTCGTGATATGGTTTCAAGTCATCACAGTTCCTGGGTCGTGTATTAGTAAGTGTCCATTGGTATTCTCCTTGGGATTAGACCGTTGTGGGGCCCTGCGAACTTGGTTTATTTTCTTAACCCCCCTTTATCTCCTCTTCAAGTCATCACTCTTAAAACCATCACTTAAGCTAAAAACTCTCATCAATGGCGGCCAATATCAACTACATCCACCGATTCACACCATTATCAAAGCAAGTGAAGTCCAAATAATCTCTTAGCCTTATAACCAAGTTCGATGTTCCTCATCACCAAGAACCAGGTGCGATTCAAGGCTTTTACTTACTGCATACATGTACATTTTAAGTTGAACTTGATATTCTTAGACTTTGTGAGATTATTGTTTGGTACAATTACAATTGTGCGTTTGATGACAATGTTGATGAGTTTAATGACTTTAAGCGTGCTTGTTTGTGATTATTTTTAGCTTAACATTCATGTATAAATTCTCACAACTTGGTCGTGGATCTAACCGATAAGTACTACGCACACCAGGATAATAACCTTGCTCAACTTTGTAGTTTTTTGACGTACTTAATTTGCAATATCATGCCTCGTCGCTCTTTTCAAAGTTCAAGCACCTCTGTTGGTTGTACGTCTTAGGTCGTTGTTTTGTAATGGCCCACGTTGAATTAGCTCTTGCAACCACTTTCAGGTTTTAGACCGCAATCCCACTCTAAGTCGTTGTGATAATTCAAGGCCTTAGGTCGTCATTTCAGTCCTAAACTTTGAGTCGCTGAACCCTTGCAGTCTTATGTTGTTCATGACGTAAAAAACTTGAAGTAAAGACTTCATGAGGAGTCAGACTGTTGTAGCGACCTAAAGCTTATTGGTTGTGTAAAACGACCTAGAGCCTGATACCATATAGAACGACCTAAAATTCAAGGCTAGTAGGAATGATCTGAAACATCTTGAATATGCTGTTTTCTAGTTTGATATTCACTTCTTGAAATTGCTATTTGCATAGGATGTCTAGAAGAACTGAAGGGACCTCAAGTGAGGACACAACTCGCAAGCACCGTAGGTTGGAAAAACTTCCGATGTCAGAAATTGAAACTGCCCCTGTCGCTCCAGTTTGGCCGAGCTAAAAACCATCATAGACAATCCTAGTTATGTATCAAACCCACACACCTCTGAGCTTGCTGACCACTTCGAAGGTTGGTGCCTTCAAGGAGTGAACTTTGACCAGTTTAGCTTGGATATATATCCGTCTAACAATCGAACAGTCTCCAAAGATTTGGACATTGTAAAGAATCATTCGCTGATGCAACTCGATGCTATTATGACTTGGATGGACAAGTGCCTTGAGGAAATTGTTCAATATTACATGCGCAAACTAGGAGCCTGGAACACCTTTGCTTGCGAACTTCAGAGGCTAAACAGGGAGAACATTGAACTCATCACCACCCTAGAGAAGGACAAGGCCACGCTCATTCAGGCTCTTAGGTCTAAGGATGAGATCATTGCTGAACTATCAAATCCTAGAGGCAAGGCAAATATGACAGGTACTCTTCCCCCTGCTCAAGGTGGGGAATAGTCTATTGACGAAAGGAAGCAGTTCTCTTGTTTGTCTTTTGCTTTTTATCTTTTATGTGCTCATGTTGTAGGCCGATTGTATATGCGAGTGTCGGTCCTTGCTTAACACACTTATGATATTTTGCGTCCAATGTCTCTGTATTGGACTTGTGATGTAGTAACCCGTAACTTCCTCGGTAAGGAAAGCACGAATTGCTTTGAGAAAAACACACATCGGAATGCAAACAGAAGAACATTTCATTGTTTATTACAACAATTCCATCAGATACAAGAATATATAGAGTATGAATAAACAAAATACATTCGATAAATATCAGAGATTACAATAAATTACATAGCAGCGGAAAAACAATACAAAACACAACTGAAAGTAATACACGGATACAGAGCTTTCTGAGCATCGTTCCAGCTGTAAATCAGGATCCTGGGAATATAAATCTGCAAAACAAAACTACTAGCTGCCCGTGTGGAAAATAGGGGCACTCAGAGTTTAGGTTAAAACAATAAACTCCAGGTCAGTCATGTGACTAGTGTGAGAACTAAAACAGTTATTAAAACTTTACTTTAAAAGAGAGTAATTCAAGGGACCACGCCGTATAACACGGAACAGGTTTTCTCCCAAGAATACCAGTGCATAGAATAAACAACGCAATGCTTTTTGGGAAAATGAAGCTATTATAAGACCCATGTACCATCACACAATGCAACGCAAGCCGGAGGATAGGGTTTTCCCTTATAATAGCCAAACATGCTTGGTACAATTAAAACAAATCATTTGATACTATTATAAGTGTATAGTGTCAAAACAATTTCAATTACAAATATCAATCATAGACGACATGGGTACCATATATCATGTCGCCATACTAGGATCTACAAATAAAACCAAAATATTTCGTATTGGAAATTGGATTTCCGTCATGAGTCGAGGAAGGGGCAAGCCCCTCTCCGCTTCGAGACACTCTACCAAATGCCTCAGGACTACACATTCTGGGCAAACCTTGGATCTTCAGGGTCGGTCCTCCCTTACGTTTGAGGATTAATTATTCCTTAACACACGTTTCTCGGTCCTTACAGACCTATAATCGAGGCACCTCTCATCCAACAACCACATAGGTGAAAATAATATAAATGTCAGGGCTGGTAAGTCACTGACACCACCATAGCTAGAAAGAAACGTCGTGCTCTCCCTGTAGTCACTATCCCATTTTTGACTCATACCAAGGTGTGAGACTCACGAATTAACGCTATACACAAAGCTACGCTGTATTAAAGCCGTGCTTTGATCATTAACCACAAGACTCTGCTTTTCAACAAAAGCCTTGATCGTTGCATCTCAGCGTGCCACACAGGCAATTCATGCCATGCGACTGATATATATCGATATATAACCTCAGAGCTCGTATATCTCAGGGAAGGGCGTTAAGCAAGAGAATAAATTCTCCGCTGCCAAATAGATATATATTTAATAGAAATCAATCAACACAGAATAAAATCCAACGTCAGACACACAATCCATTTACACGTCCGTTCTGGGTATGAACGAAACCGAAGGCACTCTATACCTCGCATATCCATTGATCTTCAAATACGTCTGAACGACCACCAACTATTTCTCTCCTCTTGGGTGTACAGCCCAATCAAGATCATCAGTAATTATCTAAACGATGTGAAGACCTCCGGTCTTCAACACTGTCTTCGTCTTCGACTTATCGTCGAAACAGTTATTCAGAATGGGTACAAACCCGGTCTTTCTGAATAACTCGCGTATATAATAAACAAGTGCTATAAAACACAATTACGCCTCATTCCAATTCTGAATATTCTTTTATTCAAATTTTCACATTCTTAGGGAAAGGTTCCCATTAATTTTATCAAAGATAAATTCTTCTAAATTTATTCTTTAATCTTCCTTTGGATATCATTTCAAACCATGTTAAGGTTTTCCAAACTAGTCGGGATTAGCGAACCACACCGAAGTAATTATTTATTTTATTTCCCATTCCCAACCTATTCATCCCATGAAGAAAAACTGGTAATACTCCATATCTAACATCACGGTGTTATCGGTAAAATTAATTACCATTTCACGTTCAAATCTAATTAAAGATTTAACTATCGCTTTGGAGCAAAACTGGTGATACTCCATTCTCGATCACTTTCCAAATTTGATAATTTAAATTATCAATTCACATTTCAATCTAATTACAGATTCATTAAAACTCCCCTTAGTTTTAATCTTCTCAAAAATCAATATCCTGCTTTAACTGGGTTAAAGAACCAATGTCACCTAATACACGATTCGCGATAAACCCAAAATTACTTTCAAATTAAATTCCAATTAAATATTATTTAATTGGACAATTTCACTAAATCTTAATTTAAAGATTTATTCTTTTCTAATCTGGGTTCAAGAATAGTTATTTAAGACACCATTCACGATGAACCCAAAATCCAATTTGATATTAAATACAAGGCTTTGAATAGAAAATATATCGGCTTATATTCAATATCAAATTCTACGACCAACAAATATCGTATTGGAAATAATGATATAAATATATCTTTCAAATTTCCACAACCATATCTGTATAATCACGAAATCCAACATCGAAATATTCCGAAGATAATTTCGATTCAAATCCATTCCAATTCGTATATTGGAAATTCTGATTATTTTCAAAACCACTTCAAATCCCCTTTATTTATTTAAAAATAATTGGATTTTAATTCTAGTTCAAAACAAGTTCATTTCGATAAAAATCTATTTTTATCTTTACAAATGTGGAATTTTTCATCCCGGTTCTTTCCAATTCATATATTATGATTTTACACAAATTATTAATATTTTTAATAATTTTATCAAGGCCCGTACAGTCGGTTTTCAATAACTGCCATTGAACTGCACTTATAGCGACCTTTCCCAAATTTGATTTGGACATAATTCCAAATCCAACCGTTAGATTTCAAATTTCTAACATTCTTTGGAAAGCTCTTTTTGATACGAACCCAACGGTTCTGGTTTTAGGAGAATCCGACGGTCGGATCTCCCGTATTGTCCATTCGAAGTCAATGGTCGAAATTCACGAACTATCACAGCGCGGCGCGTTCTATTCAGGCCATTATATAATATATATATATATATACACACACACATATTATATATTTCGTCGATTTCCTTTTAAAACGTATTTTATAAATCATTTTAAATTTGTTTTCGAAGCGATTTCAACTTCATATTCAATTTCGAATCAAAACTGAATATTCCACATCATCGATATACAAATGACAATATTTTCAAAACGTTATATTTTGATATCACTTCCTTTTCTATAATCATTATGAAAGCAAATATAATCGATATAAATATCGTTCGCGTCAAAATAGCGCATCTCTAATCAACACGGCTTTATTTTTTTCAGTAACTTCGTTATTCTATTCAACAAATGAGTATTTTCTCTATTCAACACATGAATCTATTTTTCTTTCAACACATGACTATTCTCAACACATGAGTACTGTCAACACATGACTATTTTTGTTATTTAATATATTTTATAAAATTTTGATTTCTATCGTTTATTTCTTAATCAGACTCCAACCGTTAATTAGTAAGAGGACGATTCCCTAAGTATTAACCCCGAAGGCCGAAACCAACATCAGATCAATACCTATGAGACCATTCATCTTATCTATTTTCCAGTTAGTTTCTAATTTTATATATGATAAAGATGTAAATTTTATTGTTAAAATATTTCGTTCAACACATGATTAGTTTCAACACATGAATATTCTCAATACATGAGCATCGTCAACACATGCCACGCTCACATATTAACTTCAAAAATTATGGAATTTGAAACCTAGCAATAATTTGACATCCCGGATCCAACAAAAGTGGTTTCGCCGAAAACAGAGGTCGTTTGCAAAATGGCTACTTTCACGGGCTATATAAATTCTATAGCGACCTTTCTGAAAATTCATTTGGCCATAACTTTTGATTCCCGCTATGAAATTTCAATTTTTCAGATTCGTTAGAAAGATATTCATAAACAGATTTAAATATTTTTGGTTCCACTAAAATCCGTTTTTTTTTTGCACCCGGTACATTCAGTCAAAATTTGAATTCCAATTTTGAAACTGCCGCGCCATTTCAGGCCTTGTTTATAATTAAAATAATTATATTTATTTTCAAACATCGGTTCAAACATCCTTTTCGTCGTTATTATTTAAAATAATTCATTTTAAATATTTAAAATCCGCTAAAATAGCCAATTTAAAAATTTTAAACTGGTTCAGATTTTCCGGGTTGTTACAATCTCCCCCACTTAAAACTTTTCGTCCCCGAAAAGGAACGAAGCTGAAAGTTGTTCAACTAACCAACTCAACTTTCATTATTCTCATTACGGCTTAAGTTCTTCAACTTTTCAGTTTCTAAGAACTTTCAAATTTTTCAAAAATTTGGCTAACACCCTAAATTTTCGAATTTTTTTGCCATAACCTCCTCTGCACTGGGGACTTCGGGATATTTCAAATAGCCTCCCATGGCCCTCGTCAATCCAAAATGAAAAAGAAACAGCCAAGCGGCTAGCCAATCGGCTCATAAAATCATCCAAAACCCAAGAAATTTGTAAACATGTACCTATTTGTCGGGCAAACAATTTTATTCTTCTGCTCTAGCCTCCTTGCTATGACCTGTTCAATGTAAGCACAAGTATATGCATGCAATTTCAAACAATTTTCAATACAGTTCAAAATTCGGTTCAATTAGGCTAAATGGTTCAAAATTACAAACCAATAAACAAACAACACAACCATCAATCAATTAGTGGATTAACGTTTCAAATTCATAATTTTGATACATATACAGAAAATCATGTTTTTGATGCCAAATCACAACAATAAACCTATCTAGTTTTGGTTCTCACACCAGTCTAATGGAAATATTTAGACATCACACCTTCGAAACTCGAACATAAATCCTGATGATGTAGCTACAATCATCAGAATAGTCTCTGGGCGACTAGAGTGCGATTTTATATCTATCCAGTATATTAAAATTTCGAATATATGTTCATGACGCGTATATGCAAAATCTTTATATATATCAGATTGTCCAAAATTCAATACAAATAAATATTCAAATACATATACTTGAATTTAACTTTCAAAACAAAGTTTGTTTTCATTTGAAAAATATACTCTTCACACTCGTTCTAGGATACCACTGATCCTATCTCTAACGAGTAATTCTAATTGGATATTACTAATCCAATATCTGATGGATTCTTTCGTTTGGTTCTAATGTGTCTTGTTCTCGAGCTCTGTAAACCAAAGCTCTGATACCAAATGTAGTAACCTGTAACTTCCCCGGTAAGGAAAGCACGAATTGCTTTGAGAACAACACACATCGGAACGCAAACAGAAGAGCATTTCATTGTTTATTACAACAATTCCATCAGATACAAGAATATACAGAGTATGAATAAACAAAATACATTCGATAAATATCAGAGATTACAATAAATTACATAGCAGCGGAAAAACAATACAAAACACAACTGAAAGTAATACACAGATACAGAGCTTTCCAAGCATCGTTCCACCTGTAAATCAGGATCCTGTGAATATAAATCTGCAAAACCAAAACTACTAGCTGCCCGTGTGGAAAATAAGGGCACCCAGAGTTTAGGTTAAAACAATAAACTCCAGGTCAGTCATGTGACTAGTGTGAGAACTAAAACAGTTATTAAAACTTTACTTTAAAAGAGAGTAATTTAAGGGACCACGCCGTATAACATAGAACGGGTTTCCTCCCAAGAATACCAGTGCATAGAATAAACAACGCAATGCTTTTTGGGAAAATGAAGCTATTATAAGACCCAGGTCCCATCACACAATGCAACGCAAGCCGGAGGATAGGGTTTTCCCTTATAATAGCCAAACATGCTTGGTACATTCAAAACAAATCATTTGATACTATTATAAGTGTATAGTGTCAAAACCATTTCAATCATAAATATCAATCATAGACGGCATGGGTACCATATATCATTTCGCCATACTAGGCTCTACAAATAAAACCGAAATATCTCGTATTGGAAATTGGATTTCCGTCATGAGTTGAGGCAAGGGGCAAGCTCCTCTCCGCTTCGAGACACTCTAGCAAATGCCTCAATACTACACACTCTGGGTAACCATTGGATCTTCAGGGCCGGTCCTCCCTTACGTTTGAGGATTAATTATTCCTGAACACACGTTTCCCAGTCCTTACAGACCTATAATCAAGGCGCCTCGCATCCAACAACCACATAGGTGAAAATAATATAAATATCAGGGCTGATAAGTCACTAACACCACCATAGCTAGAAAGAAACGTCGTGCTCTCCTTGCAGTCACTATCCTGTTTTTGACTCATACCGAGGTGTGAGGCTCGCGAATTAACGCTATACACAAAGCTACGATGTATTAAAGTCGTGCTTTGATCATTAACCACAAGACTCTGCTTTTCAACAAAAGCCTTGATCATTGCATCTCAGCGTGCCACACAGGCAATTCATGCCATGCGACTGATATCTATCGATATATAACCTCTGAGCTCTACGTCTCAGAGAAGGGCGTTAAGCAAGAGAATAAATTCTCCGCCGCCAAACAGATATATATTTAATAGAAATCAATCAACACAGAATACAATCCAATGTCATACACACAATCCATTTACACGTCCGTTTTGGGTCTGAACGAAACCGGAGGCACTCTAAACCTCACATATCCATTAATCTCGAAATACGTCTGAACGATCACCAACTATTTCTCTCCTCTTGGGTGTACAGCCCAATCAAGATCATCAGTAATTATCTAAACGATGTGAAGACCTCCGGTATTCGCCCACCGTCTTCATCTTCGACTTATCATCGAAACAGTTATTCAGAATGGGTACAAACCCGGTCTTTCTGAATAACTCGCGTATATAATAAACAAGTGCTATAAAACACAATTACGCCTCATTCCAATTCTGAATATTCTTTTATTCAAATTTTCACATTCTTAGGGAAAGGTTCCCATTAATTTTATCAAAGATAAATTCTTCTAAATTTATTCTTTAATCTTCCTTTGGATATCATTTCAAACCATGTTAAGGTTTTCCAAACTAGTCGGGGTTAGCGAACCACACCGAAGTAATTATTTATTTTATTTCCCAATCCCAACTTATTCATCCCATGAAGAAAAACTGGTAATACTCCATGTCTAACACCATGGTGTTATCGGTAAAATTAATTACCATTTCACATTCAAATCTAATTAAAGATTTAACTATCGCTTTGGAGCAAAACTGGTATACTCCGTTCTGGATCACTTTCCAAATTTGATAATTTAAATTATCAATTCACATTTCAATCTAATTACAGATTCATTAACACTCCCCTTAGTTTTAATCTTCTCAAAAATCAATATCCTACCTTTAACTGGGTTAAAGAACCAATGTCACCTAATACACGATTCACGATAAACCCAAAATCACTTTCAAATTCAATTCCAATTAAATATTATTTAATTTGACAATTTCACTAAATCTTAATTAAAAGATTTATTCTTTTCTAATCTGGGTTCAAGAATAGTGTTATTTAAGACATCATTCATGACGAACCCAAAATCCCATTTGATATTAAATACAAGGCTTTGAATAGAAAATATATCGGCTTATATTCAATATCAAATTCTACGACCAACAAATATCGTATTGGAAATAACGATATAAATATATCTTTCAAATTTCCACAACCATATCTGTATAATCACGAAATCCAACATCGAAATATTCCAAAGAAAATTTTGATTCAAATCCATTCCAATTCGTATATTGGAAATTCTGATTATTTTCAAAACCACTTCAAATCCCCTTTAATTATTTAAAAATAATTGGATTTTAATTCTAGTTCAAAACTAGTTCATTTCGATAAAAATCTATTTTTATCTTTACAAATGTGGAATTTTTCATCCCAGTTCTTTCCAATTCATGTATTATGATTTTACACAAATTACTAAAAATTTTAATAATTTTATCAAGGCCCGTACAGTCGGTTTTCAACAACTGCCACCGAATTGCACTTTCAGCGACCTTTTCCAAATTTGATTTGGACATAATTCCAAATCCAACCGTTAGATTTCAAATTTCTAGTATTCATTAGAAAGCTCTTTTCGATACGAACCCAACGGTTCAGGTTTTAGGAGAACCCGACGGTCGAATCTCCCGTAATGTCCATTCGAAGTCAATGGTCGAAATTCACGAACTGCCGCAGCGCGACGCGTTCTATTCTGGCCATTATATATATATATATATATATAATATATATACATATATATATATATATTTCGTCGATTTTCTTTTAAAACGTATTTTATAAATCATTTTAAATTCGTTTTCGAAACGATTTCAACTTCATATCCAATTTCGAATCAAAATTGAATATTCCACATCATCGATATACAAATGACAATATTTTCAAAACGTTATATTTTGAAATCATTTCCTTTTCTACAATCATTATAAAAATGAATATAATCGATATAAATATCGATCGCGTCAAAATAGCGCATCTCTAATCAACACGGCTTTATATTTTTCAATTACTTCGTTATTCTATTCAACAAATGAATATTTTCTCTATTCAACACATGAATCTATTTTTCTTTCAACACATGACTATTTTTGTTATTTAATATATTTTATAAAATTTTGATTTCTATCGTTTAATTCTTAATTAGACTCCAACCGTAAATTAGTAAGAGAACGATTCCCTAAGTATTAACCCCGAAGGCCGAAACCAACATCAGATCAATACCCAGAAGACTGCTCATCTTATCTATTTTCCAGTTAATTCTAATTTTATATATGATAAAGATGTAAATTTTATTGTTAAAATATTTCGTTCAACAAATGATAAGTTTCAAAACATGAATATTCTCAATACATGAGCATCGTCAACACATGCCACGCTCACATATTAACTTCAAAAATTATGGTATTTGAAACCTAGCAATAATTTGACATCCCGGATCCAACAAAAGTGGTTTCGTCGAAAACATAGGTCGTTTGCAAAATGGCTATTTTCACGGGCTATATAAATTCTATAGCAACCTTTCTGAAAATTCATTTGGCCATAACTTTTGATTCCCGCTATGAAATTTCAATTTTTCAGATTCGTTAGAAAGATATTCATAAACAGATTTAAATATTTTTGGTTTCACTAAAATCCATTTTATTTTGCACCCGGTACAGTCAGTCAAAATTTGAATTCCAATTTTGAAACTGCCGCGCCATTTCAGGCCTTGTTTATAATTAAAACAATTATATTTATTTTCAAACATCGATTCAAACATATTTTTCATCGTTATTATTTAAAATAATTCATTTTAAATATTTTAAATCCACTAAAATTGCCAATTTAAATTTTTTAAACTGGTTCAGATTTTCCGGGTTGTTACATGTGATGTAGTGACGAAACTACATTTTGCCTGATGCACTTCAAGCTTTTATGCTAAAATCAAAAACTATTTGTTGTGGAGATCTTTTGATTTTGTATTTGTTAGTCTTGTGCTTCCTATTCTGCATTTAAGACAAAGCTTTACATGATTTCGGACTTATACTCATTATCAACTGTCCATATTGACAACGGATTAGTTAGAGAAGAACTATAATGAACTTTGACTTGCGTTGAATTGAATGCTAGCTTAGGACCATCTTATCTGATGGTCCAAAGCCCATTACGTATTGTTCATAGAATTATAGTATTCTAATTCAAATTCGTGTTAATGCTTAAAGTTGACATGTCAACTCAGGTTGACTATAGGTCCTGGACGTTATCACTCTAATGACTCATATGAGCGTGTTAGACACTTTTCGCATCTGAGATTTTAGATGCTACGCAAGTGGATTCTTTCATTCATCACATCTGACATTTCAGATGCTACGCAAATAGTTCGACACTTTTCACATCTGAGATTCCAGATGCTATGCAAGTGGATTTTTTTCATTCTTCACATCTGACATTTCAGATGCTACGCGAATAGTTCGACACTTTTCGCATTTGAGAATCCATATGCTACGCAAGTGGATTTTTTATTCTCTACATCTGGCATTTCAGATGCTACGCGAATAGTTCGACACTTTTCACATCTGAGATTCCAGATGCTACGAAAGTGGATTTTTTTTCATTCTTCACATCTGACATTTCAGATGCTACGCGAATATTTCAACACTTTTCACATCTAAGATTCCAGATGCTATGCAAGTGGATTTTTTTATTCTTCACATCTGACATTTCAGATGCTACGCGAATAGTTCGACACTTTTCACATCTGAGATTCCAGATGCTACGCAAGTGGATTTTTTTTCATTCTTCACATCTGACATTTCAGATGCTACGCGAATAGTTCGACACTTTTCACATCTGAGGTTCCAGATGCTACGCAAGTGGATTTTTCAACTGTTTTATTGCTTCGCGGGGTGGCTATCAGTCCCTTTACCATGTACTTGACTTAGCAAGATATTCTGGTTTAGTGAAGCTTTGGCCCCTTACTTAGGGAGATGCCGCTTTGATAAAAGTTTCAGCTTTTTCATCTATTGTTGTGACGCTTTCTCATTGTTTAAATATGTTTTTCCCTTCTTTTTTTTTTTGCATTCGCGCATGTTGGGAATTCACAGCATTCAGCCCTTAAACCAGCATTGTCGGAGTCACTAAGATACAGGAGCAAGCACCCGACAACTTACTTGCAATATGAAATAAACTTTTTATGAAATTTTCAATTTGACATATGACTTCACAAGCGAGAAACTCATTCAAACATTTATGCCCTTAGTCGCAAAGCCTATGTTCAGTGTATCACCTGTAGATTATTACAGACTATTCTACAATAAGTCTTGAATATAACAGAAAGTAAAATGCAAAGCAAAGCATGAATTAAGGAAAGAAGTAGAGCATAAAGTAAGGATATACCAATGTTGATTGCCTATTCCAAGCCACCCAAGTTGGATCACCCTCAACAACTATTAGTTTGTAATCAGTCCTGGATAGGCTTGAACAGAAGCTACGTTGCTCGGACCAGACTGATCATTTGATTCCTCTGGCCCCTGAGAAATTGCAAAAGGATTCAAATCCTGCGGATTCTTTACATATTACTGCAACCTGTTTTTCCTAATCAACTCCTCAATGAGGTTCTTCAAGTGTCGACACTCGTTAATGTTGTGACCAGGTTGGTTGTGAAATCTGCAGAACTTTCCCGAGTTTGCTGCTTTGTTACTTATCCTCATTGGGTTTGGCTTCGCATACTCCTCAGAATTCTTGGTCATCAGATAGATGTTTTCGGTAATGTCGTTCAAAGGAGTTAGCTCTGACAAATTGAAAAGGAGAGACTTCTTAGTAGCCTTGTTGTCGCTTCCGCCACTGATCCGCTTCTGCCCTTGAATACTCTTTTGGTTGTATTAAATGGCTGCACTTGTAGGAGCCTCAAGAAGTGGGTTACCGTCAATGATCTAAAGGGGCACAGGATTGTCGTCTACCCTCATGTACTCCTATGCTCTTTTATAGAATTTATCGAGCGTAGTTGGTTCTTTCATCTTTATCCACCTTCCGAATTCGCTCGTTTTGTCTGTAGCATCGAGTAGAGCCATGAGGACTATGTGCGGCTCTGGATTCCTCACTTCAGATAAGGCAATGCTGAATCGACTAAGGAAGGCTTTGACAGTTTCTCCTGACGTCATGGCTGAGAGTGTTATAGCATCCTTGGCTTTGGTAGCATATAAGCGGAACTACTCTTTGAACTTTTGGGTCAGATCAGAGAACCAATCGATAGATTTAGGAGGTAGTTTTGTGAACCAGGACAATGCGGTTCCTTCTATATAGAGAGGTAAATACGTGCATCTCATCTCATCCGTTGACTTAACCGCAATCATATGCCACTCATATTTGAACAAAAAGTAGTTCGGGTCAACTAGGCCGTTATACAGAGGCAAAGTTGGTGGGTTGAACTTCTTCGGACATTCTGCTTCGAAGATTCTTTCGGTGAATGGAGTCCTATCGGGAGAGAAGTCCCATTCCCTTTCATTGTGTTTGCTAGCTTGATTCTTTTTCATAGCTCGTTCTATCATATTCGAGATGTATTCTTCGGTGCTATAATGCTCTGCGAAGCTGAGCTCCTTACCAAACGTTCGTCCAGGAATACCGTTGTGATTAAAGAGCTTAGATGCTTTGCCTTCTCGCCGAGAGGGTGCCCTTACGACGGGGACAATGACCTTTCAAGCATTCATTTCTGAATGACTCTTAGCTTTTGATCTCGATTCTTTGATATTAGCTTCATCTCTGTCACTTGCCCCATCATAACCGTCTTCCATATTGTTGTAGCGGTTATGATTGGAAGCGGGTGACTTGTCATTCCCTTCGAGATCTACATGCACTTTCGGAGGAATCGGGTTTGATCAAGTGTTAAGGATCGCGTTAATTTTTTCCACCATCATTTTGGTAGAGGCATCCATCCATTTGTTGACATTGGCAATAGCGACTTTTAATTCGTTTCTAGGCACACCGGCTCCGCTTTCTGAATTTTCGCCAACTTCGAAGCGATTTGTGAGTGGAATTTCATTAACAACATCATCGGCTTCTACCACATTTTGCTAGTGATCTTCTTAGATTTGGCCATAATATTAAAGAAGGATGCGACTTAGAACCTTAATGGCAAGGTGTGAGTAGAGGTAGGAGCTGTGAACGCGCCCCTACTGTGGGCGCCAAATGTTGGTCTAGAAATTGGATTCAACACCAAGGGTGTGTCAAAACACTTCACCAAATTGGTAAGGAAGGACAAAGTGAGGTCGCGATCAAAAACATAAAAAAAAGAATAAAAGTAATAACATGAAGTTTTTATAGTGGTCAAATCCAATGAAGTTCTATGTCCACTTTCATAAGAGATTCCATTATCAATATGTTGATTACAAGATTTACTTCTCTCTTACAACAAATTAATCACTCTTTCCCACATAGATCTTATCCGGATTCACCAAGGATATTCACTTGATTTTGGAGAATAAGTGTTTAGAACTGCTTAGAATAGATGTAGGAAATTTTCGGCAGCACTTCATGACCCCAAAAGCTCCTTCCCCCCTAGTGAAGGAATGGGGGTATTTATAGGTGGAGTTCAGACCAGGTGGCAATTATGTAAATACTGTGCTCTTGCATTAGGTCATAGGCGGGCTAGAATGGACGCTACACAGTCCAAAGCAAGGCAGGACGTGTTAAACAAGGTGGAGCGACCCAACTCGTTCTAGCTGAAGGTAGCGCGAGCTAAAGGACGCGGTGTGGGCTAGATTGTGTCACTGTGGGCTTGGATATAGCAGAGCGCGCTAGGTTGTGACACCGCGGGCTTGGACAGAGCGAAGCGGGCTAGGTTGTGACACCGCGGGCTTGGATAGAGCGGAGCGGGCTAGGTTGTGACACCGTGGGCTTGGATAGAGCGGAGCGACCCAAGCCTGTTCGGAACGGTCTAAACCAGAATGAAGCAGTTTGGGATTTGATGAAACGGGCTAAAAGCTTTAGTGAGCTGGCGATCCTAGAACCCTGCGAGTTAGCCTCTGAGTGGACCAAGATGCCCCAATGACTTAAGATGTTCAAACGAGCCAAAGACTCATGAACACCACATATAATTTGAACAATCTAAGATGCTGTAACGACCTAGGGCACTCATGTGAGTTAGGGAGCTCGTCGAGCTAGAGAGGACACGACGACCCAAAGGGCCTTATGACCTAAAATCATAAATCAACCAAAACATGCTCATTATTTTCTGGAACATATTTTATGGGTTAGTAGCAGCTGTAGAGTGAGAGGCCTTGCAAATGAGCCCATGTGAACGCAGCGTGAGTGAGAGGCCTTGCAAATGAGCCAATGTGAATGCAACATGAGTCTTCAATGAGCCAAATCTACCTAAATAAACTCTATTTGCAACCATTCTTCAAGCTATAGTAATTTCAAACTTCACTCTTTTTAATCACATTCTTCATGCTTTTTAACAATTAAGTGCATTAATCCACTCATCATAAATAATCTAAAAACACAACTATAAATACATAGTATCAATTATTTTAAATATAAAATAAGATAAATAAGTGGAAAAATATATACATTTATGTGTATATCAAATACCCCCACACTTATCTATTTATTCGTCCTCGAATAAACTAAACTAAGATATGTCACACTTTCATAGGAAACACGATTGCATTTAGCGTATGCAACAAGCCGTTAAACCCCTAGGTGTCCCTATAAGGACGAGTGTTGTCTCGTGAGGGTTTTCAGCGGATACTACCCAAAAAATCCAAAGCGTCTTATGTAAGCATATTAATCAAACAATATATTTAAAGTCTTTCACATTCCAAGGATTTTACCTAACTTCAATAATAATGGTTTAGTTCTGAATTGTCCATCCCAATATTGGTGCAAAAATGAATAAAAAAAATTCAAGCTGAATCGTAATTCCTTGATAACACTGTAACTGCCTTGAAGGTTAAGAGCGTGGTGTCAACTAAAGTTCTACACATCGACAATGTGCACCCAATCATTTATTCATTTATTTATTTTGAATAATTTTGCACCAGTGTAACTGTAATGTATTGGATGTGAGTTATGCATAGATAAAGGAAAATTTTGTAAGTTCTAAAAATATTTTAGATAAGAGGGAAAGTGTATTAGTTGAACTTCAAGCTACAAAAGATAAGTAATACTTAGGCACATATGGACGTTTTGTTTCCTTTCATCTCCTCTACTACAATCCTTGCTTCCAAGTACGGTATGATGGATGTGGATGGAATGGAAATGAATGCTTTATAGCCCAGAATGACGAATGACTAATTTATTCTCAGAGATTTTTTCTTTATTTCCCTTTTTTCTTTTTTGCATGATGAATGATGAGTGGAGATGGAATAGAATGATACTGATATTATCTCATTTGATTCCTCCTCTACTAAGCGGAACATAACCAACACTTCATGAAAGGAAAGTTTTGTGCCCTAGTTACTCTAATTTTATAACCATATTCAACACACAAGTCTAGATTGATGTTATTAAAAAGCTGAAAGGAGAGATAAGAAAAGTTTCATAAGATAGATAACCCATATAAAATACAATGTGGTATATAGTGTAATTCTGGTGGTTGTGTATTACTACAGCAAGGATTTCGGTTGGCTTTAGAGGGTGGATTTCGGATTTGTGTTCTTTTTGGACCTCGAATTGGGGTTGTGAAGCTTTTCAGGTATTCGGCAAGAGTTTCAATCGGGTCGAGGGAAGACGGGTTGAATTCAGGGGAAAATATGTTGACGAGCTTTAGCATCCTTTTTAGAGAAAAGGTATCAAAGTGCGGAGTGATTGGTATGAACAATGATGTGTGAGCTAACAAGATAAGGTCTGAATTTTTCTAGAGCAAAACGACGGCCAAAAGTTCTTTTATAGAGGTCGTATAATTGATTTGGGCATCGTTCAAAGTCTTACTCGCATAGTAAATGACATAAAGAATTTTATTGATACGTTGTCCTAAGATACCGCCTATAGCGAAATTCGAGGCATCACACATGATTTCAAAAGGCAGCTTCCAATTGGGAGAGAAGATGATAGGGGCAGAGAAAAGTTCATTTTTGAGATGCTCAAAAGATGAAATACAGTCAGAATTGAGGTCAAAAGGAACATCCTTACCAAGAAGATTAGTCAAAGGTTTAGTGATTTTGCTAAAATCCTTTATAAAGCGACGGTAAAAGGCAGCATGACCTAAAAAGATCGGATGTCCTTAATGGACTTTGGAATGGGAAGATTAGAGATAACTTCGATTTTGGCTTTGTCAACTTCGATTCCTTTATTAGAGATGACATATCCTAAAACAATGCCATGTTTGACGATGAAGTGGCATTTTTTCCAATTAAGAGTTAAGTGTTTATCTTTGCAACGATTAAGAACAAGATCAAGGTGATGTAAACACTCAGTATAAGAGTCCCCATATATCGAGAAATCATCCATGAAAACTTCCAAAAATCGCTTAGTCATATCAGAAAAAAATGCTAATCGTGCACCTCTTGAAGGTTGCAGATGCATTACAGAGACCAAAAGGCACACGACGGTACGCAAATGTACTGAAGGGACAAGTGAAAGTGGTCTTCTCTTGGTCCTCATGAGCGATAGGGATTTGATTATAGCCCGAGTACCCATCAAGAAAACAGTAGTACTCGTGACCGACTAGTCATTCTAACATTTGATCGATGAATGGTAGAGGGAAATGATCCTTACGTGTTGCAGCGTTAAGTTTCCTATAATTAATGCAAACAAGCTAACCCGTCTGGGTGCAGGTTGGGATAAGCTCGTTAGCTTCATTTTGGATCACGGTTATCCCTGATTTCTTATGTATGACATGAATTGGACTAACCCATTGACTATCGGAAATCGGGTAGATGATTCCATTGTCAAGACATTTAAGGATTTCAGCACAAACTGCTTCTTTCATGATGGGGTTTAGTCGACGCTGGGGGTCACGAGTGGGTTTGGCATCATCTATAAGGTGGATTCGATGTTGGACTATCAAAGGACTAATCCCTATTAATATCAGCCATGGACCAACCAATTGCTTCCTTATTTTTCTTAAGGATAGGAAGGAGCAATTGTTCCTTCTCTATAGTAAAGTCAGAAGCGATAATGATATGAAAGTTTCATTGTCTCCTAAATAAGCGTACTTAAGATGACTGGGAAACACTTTGAGTTCGGATTTGGGAGACGACTCAACCGAAGAAATTTGTTGAGGGATATACTTAATTGTGAGTGGTCTAGAAACAAATAGGTGAATAATGAAAAGTATAGCCTATGCAGGAGCTAAGCTCTTAAACAACCATAGGCTATCAGGACATATTCACTATTTTATTTTGAAACCTTAAAAGTTAGATCTAAATCTGATAAGCGTTAGATCGAACACGAATATACCCTGTGAAGGAGCATAGCTCTTAAACAACAAAGAATATGAAGGTTCAGATCTAACCCTTGGTTTAGATCTAGATTTATGTACATGAAGTTCTAATCTCTGTGGCTATGTGATTCATGTTGAATCTAATCTAAGCGTCATCACCCCCTAATTAAAGGGGATTAGTTAGACATAGCTAAAAGAAAAGAAGAGAAAATGAAAATAAACAACATAAACATAAATTAAATAAAAATAACAACTAAGAAGAGAAGGAGAAGAATTCTATTCCAAGAGAAGTTATACAGAATAAAACCAAATGTAATTACAAATGAAGGATATACAGTGTATTTATAACTGATATGACAAAGACTAGTTAGCTAATTACACTGTGGGACTAAAGATTTCGCCTAAATAACACATAAGCCAATGTGAATACAATTGTAGAGTAAGAGGCCTTGCAAATGAGCCAATGTGAACGCAGCATGATTGAGAGGCCTTGCAAATGATCCAATGTGAACGCAGCATGAGTCTTCAGTGAACCAAATCAACATAACTGAACTCTATTTGCAACTGTTCTTCAAGCTTTAAACTCTTCAAGCGCGGATAAAATATACACATTTATGTGTATATCAATAGACGTGCTCGCACATATGTATCATTTTTTTAATATGTATAACATATTAGTATTTCAAATCTACGACTAATATAAACATATTTAACAATTAATACTAACTTAACGTTTACAACTTTCAAAATGATTACATTTTGTGGACATAGTGCTCACAGTTTAGAATGAATATTACTAAAGCTTCATTTTATGTCAAATAGTACAATAGTAAAAAATAGTGTAGGTATGAAGTGTATATAAGATCCTTATATATATATGTGTGTGTGTCTGTGTGTCTGTGTGTGTGTGTGTGTGTTTGTGCATGTGTGTGTGTATGGCAAGGTCTGTTACACCCCATTCTTATTGCACTTTAATTTGCCATGAATCTCAATTACAGGTATCGAATCAAATAATTAAGTGGAATGGCTGTTGCAATTCCTATTATATTATAAATGAAATATACTAAGTCTTGTATCGCCAAAACAAAAAATTATATCAAAGGTCTAAAGGAGGTTGGGGCCTTGGGGCTCCCAAGTGTTTGCTTCGTTTTGAGGAGGGAAGTCATGCTTCACCACCAAAGATGTGTGTGTGAGTTGTCGTCGTCGTACGGGCTTGGATTCAGTAGAAACTGGTGGGCTGGAAGCGAATAGGTGTGGTCCTGTTCGGGGGCGGGTTGACTGAAAAGGTGCGACCCATGCGAGCTGGCACGATTTTTTGGAGAAATAAAGAAGCTGCGGCCTATTCAAAATGAACGTACGACCACAACAGCAAGCACAACCGGTAGGCAACAACAGCGAAAGGGTGCTACTCTTTGCGTAACGAACAGAAAATAGCAAGCCATAGTTTTTTATATGGATGCAGTTCTTAAAAAGGTATGGATGCGGCCGTATGAAGAGAAACAGACGCGACTGTTCGAAGGGGTGCAGAACAACTATAAATACGAATGAATACTGATCACATTCATTCATTCCAAAAATTCAAAATATTCTCTTCTCTTCTAATAACTGCTTTCTATATTATTAATTAATCACAGGGTGACAGACTCATTATAATCTCGTGCAGAATACTTATGTTGTATCTTGGGAGAATTTTGAAATAGAATTCTTAAGATTTTATAGGTCTAGTATACCAAAATAGAGAATAATCAATTATAAACTCGTCGTATAAGTTTAATTCTAGAAAACTGTCAAGTTGAATGGCGTGCTCCACGTTCCAGACATCCACAAGAATCTCAACTCTGGTGCCATGCTATCAATGAAAGGATTCAAAATGGTCTTCGAGTCAGACAACATGGTTCTGTCCAAAGCTGGAATGTATATAGGAAGGGGATATTTATGTGATGGCCTATTCAAGGCAAATGTAGCCGTAGTTGGCAATAAACCTATGTATTCTGATTGTGCTATTAATAAAATTGAAGTTGCTTATTTGCTTAAGCATGAAATTTTACTATGGCATGATAGATTAGGACACATAAATTTCAAAAAAAATGAAAAGTTGGCAAACTTGGGATTAATTCCTAAATTCCAAGAAGATGAAAACTACAAATGTGAGATATGTGTAGAAGACAAAATGGTCGAGAAACCATTTCATACTATTCATAGAAGTACTGAACCACTAGTTTTGGTTCGTACAAAATTATGTGATTTTAAATCATTACCTATAAGTGGTGGGAAAAAGTACTTTATTACTTTTATTGACGATTATACGTGATATTGCTATGTATATCTTTTGAACATTAAAGATGAAGCAATTACATCATTTATAAGGTACAAGGATGAGGTAGAAAATCGGTTAAATAAAAAGATTAAGATATTGAGATCTGATCGAGGTGGAGAACATGAATCACCATTTGATCAATTCTGTGCAGAAAATGGTATATTCCATTAAACAACAGCTCTAAATTCACCACAACAAAATGGTGTTATTGAGAGAAAGAACGGAATGTTAAAAGATATGATTAATGCAATGCTTTTAACTTCTGGTTTACTGACGAACATGTGAGGGGAAGCCCTAAATATGTCTAATCACATATTAAACAAGGGTCCTCACAATAAAACAGAAACAACCCCATATGAGATATGGAAAGGACATAAACCAAGCTTTAAATACCTCAAAGTGTGGGGGTGCTTGAAAAGTACCAGTTCCACCTCCTAAGAAAGACAAATTTGGACAAAAAGGGTAGATTATTACTATCTAGGGCCATCCCAAAATAGTAGTGCTTATAGATTCTTGATAATCAAGTCTGATATAACTGATATTAATGTAAATACTATCATTGAATCAAGATACGTTTCATTCTTTGAAGATGTGTTTCCCCATAAAAGGAATAAAATAAATAATGTCAAAAGGACAGGATAAGAATCAAGTAATTCACATGAAGTTGTAACTCCTCACGAGATTGAGGAAATTGAACTCCAAAGAAGTGAAAGGGATAGAATTTCCAAGACATTTGGTTTGGAATTCCTAACAAACATGTTAGAATATGAACCTCAATCGTATAAGGAAGAGATACCATCTTCTGAATTTGCATGTTCGAAAGAAGCAATCCAAAGTGAGATTGATTCAATTCTAAGTAATAAAATTTTGGAAATTATTGATATTCCAACTGGAATAAAACTAATTAGATGCAGATGGATTTTCAAGAAGAAAATGAAAGAAGATGGCTCTATCGACAAGTATAAAGCCAGATTATAGCCAAAGGATATTGACGAAAAGAATTCTTCGATACATATTCACCAGTAACACGAATAACCTATATAAGAATGTTGATAGAAATTGCATCCATCTATAATTTAGAAATTCATCAAACGGATGTAAAAACAACATTCTTAAATGGAGACGTCGATGAGGAGATCTACATGGAGCAACCTGAAGGTTTTATTTCCAAAGGAAAAGAAAACAAAGTATGTAAATTAGTAAAATCATTATATGCACTAAAGTCTAAAGCAAGCTACAAAACAATGGCATGCAAAATTCGATAGGGTCATGATGAAAAATGGTTTTCGTATAAATGAATGTAATAAATGTGTTTATTATAAACAAGTTGAACAATCATACGTGAATGTTTGTTTATATGTAGGCGATATGCTGATCTTTGGTCCTAACATTAAAATTATAGAGACTGTAAAGAAAATGTTAATCAACAATTTCGATATGAAAGACTTAGGAGTTACAGATGTTATTTTGGGAATCAAAATAATAAGAACTCTTAACGGAATTGAATTATCTCATTCACACTATGTAGATAAAGTGATTGAAAGATTTCAAAATTTTCGAATGAAAGGAGTACAGACACCTTTTAGTGCATCGGAAGTACTGCATAAAAACACTAAGGAAAGTGTAATACAACTGGAATATTCTCGTGTAATAGGATGTCTAATGTATATCATGAATTGCACAAGACCAAATATAGCATATGTAGTAAATCGATTGAGTAGGTATACAAGCAATCCAGGAGAGGAACATTGGAAACCAATAATGAGAGTGCTTGGATATTTGAGAAGTACCATAAACTATTCCTTACATTATAGGAAATATCATGCCGTCTTAGAAGGATATAGTGATGCAAAATGGAATGTTGATTCAGAGGAATCAAAATCAACTAGTGGTTATGCATTTACCTTTGCAGAGGCAGTAGTGTCATGAAAATCTACTAAACAAACATGCATAGATTGATCCACTATGGAATCAGAGTTCATACTTTAGATATAGTAGGTGAAGAAGCAGAACGACTTTGTCATTTTTTAGAAGATATTCCATTTTGGCCCAAACCTGTACCAACCATATGTATACACTGTGATAACCAAGCAGTGCTAAGTAGAGCGCAAAATTTTGTGTATAATGGAAAGTCACGACATATTCATAGACACCATAACACAATTAGGAAGTTACTCTCAAACGAAACTATTTCCATAAATTATTTGAGAATAAATGACAACCTAGCGGATTCGTTTACTAAAGGTTTGTAAAGAGAGAAAATTGACTGCGCACCAAGTGGAATAGGTTTAAAAGCCTAAATCAACAAGTGTTATCTTATACGGAAACTTATCCTAGCGACTGGAGATCCCACAGACTATTATCAATAAGAAAACCAGTTACGAATAACTCAAGAAGTAATGCAATTTTTTTTTTTTGACACAGTCATACTCCATTTCTATAGAGCATAATATAAATGCATGCCTATAGAAGTATGACAAGGTTAAAACTATGTTTTTAATGATGACCATATCTTGAATATAACAAGTGGAGTATATGTAGGATACTCTTAATGGTTGCGATCACCTATGTTAGTGTGGGTTGGGTCGGCACTATGAGAATATTCAAGGCTTTGATTCTCTGTAACACTCGCATAACCAAGTAGTGTTTAGGACCAAAATGGACACGACCAAGAGATTGGATGAGAAGGGAATCAATGCTTCATAAAACTTATTGTCTGGATATACAATAATGGTCGATGGTTCAAGACGAAATAATTCACCAATTAGCCAAGTATATCCGATAAGTTTTAACTAGGGAAAGTTCAAAGTGAAATATCTACTTATTCACGATAAAGCATTATTCCATACGTACTCTATGATATTTCGCATTATATGAGGAAAATATATTATCATTTATATGGGAGATTGTTGGAAATCCTATTATATTGTAAATGAAATATACTAATGCCCACATCGCCAAAACAAAAAATTATAGCAAAGGATATAAGTAATTTCCTCATAAGGAGGTTCGGGCCTTAGGGCACACAAATTGTTTGCTTCATTGTGAGGAGGGAACTCATGCTTCACCACCATACACACGCTCACGTCGCCGCCGCCGTCCGTCCGGCCAGACCGAACCGAGGCGGGTTCGGTCTACATGAGCTTGTTTTTATGGGCCGATTTTTAACAATTCCAGGCTTCGAGCTGAACCGGGTTGGGCTTGGATTCGAATAGAAACTGCCGGACCGGAAACGAACACATGTGGATATGTTCGGGCATGGGTTCGAGCGCGGGTTCGGGCGCGAGTTTAATGAAGAGGCGTGACCTGTGCAAGCAGATGCTATTTTTTGGTGAAACAGAGCAGGTGTGACTGCAACAGAAGGCACAACTAGTAGGCAGCAACAATGAAAGGGTGCGTCTTTTTGCGCAGTGAATGGAAAACTGTAAGCCATGGTTTTTTATGCGAATGCGGGTCCTGAAAAGGTATGGATGCAACCATACGAAGAGGAACGGACGCGATTGTCTGAATTGGTGTAGAACAACAATAAATACGGATGAATACTGATTACATTCATTCATTCAAAAAATTCTGGATATTCTCTTCTCTTAAAATAACTGTTGTCTATATTATAAATTATTCACAGAGTGACATACTCATTACAATCTCATGCGGAATACGTTTGATGTATCTTCGGAGAATTTAGAAATAATTTTCTTAAGGAAATTGTTATAACATGACTTAGACATCATCCAGTTATATTTCTAGTTTATTTGTATATTTATATACATTATTCTATAATCTTTCCATTCTCTACGTTATGTTTTTTCTTTAAATAGTATAAAGTTGTTGTTCTAAATTGATTACAACATACTTATTGCTATATAGAATTCCAAAGTAGTGGAAATTTGAGTTATAAACTTGTACGATGAATTTATAATTGATTATTCTATGTTTTTGTATACTAGACCTATAAAAATGGCAAGAGAGATGAAATATATTACTTAATTCGAAATTTGTAGTTGGTATTCAAGGGAATTTAAGGTGTAGCTAATCCTTGGCATATATACATGTATATGTATGTGTGTGTGTGTGTGTATATATATGTGGGTGTGTGTGTGTGTGTAGACGCATATGATGTATTGATCTGTTAGTTTGTTACAACGTCATCTACACCTTATGATTATTAAAGCAACATAGTTTGAAATCAGACAAAAATTTGTATTCATGTTATATGTGCCGTCAATTTATCTCCACACAATCCTGATTTATTTGAGTGACCCTGATATATTAATAATATTATTTTTAAATCAACAATCATATAAATGTGTTCGCAGTCGAGATTAGTGTAATATTTCAAGCATGTTATGAGTTTAAAACGATCTCAGTTTTTGTGACCCTATAGAGAGCATTGATTGAATAACCCAAAAGTTTCATTCGATTTAGATTGAGTAGACTAAAAGTTGAAGGGCTATTAAAAGGACTGTAGGGAATTCTTGCTATATTAGTATAGGCAGATAGATACACAGGTATGCATAGGTGCACATATATAACTTTTTTTTTGAAATGAACAAACAAACAAACACACACACACACACTCACACACACACACACACACACATATATATATATATATATATATTAAGTATGTGTGTGTGTGTTGTTTGTATATAAGGAAGGTCCTGATTCCCCACTGTACCGTTCCCTTAAAAATCTCCTAATAAATTTTTGGACCTACACATTTCTAATTTAATCAAAATTTTGCAAATGTCGTGCATTTATCGTGTAGAGCAATTTCTTAAAATTTTAGATCTATTGGAGACTTGGAACCTTCTTAAAAGTACAATACAAATTAATTATTAAAATTTACATTTCTAATAATTCATGTTAATTTTTGTGTTTGAGAGAGTCAGAAGTCAAAGTAACGAGTAAAGTTCTGAAGTTTATCGACATGATATAACATTGTTTTGAAAAACATATTACCCACAGTCAAACTGTATAGATTAGGAAAACCTATGAGGAAATTTAGGGGGTATTATGAGGGTTGGGCTTCGGGGTCCGAACCTGAACCCATTGCCTGTTGGCAGGCTGCTAAAGCCACTTTTCGTGGCAATAGTGGGACGACATATGCTAGTTGGGAGACGGGTTAGGAATGGCACTTCCTTGCGGGAGTTTCTAGCCACTTGCACCGAATAAGCAACTCAGAACTGGTATGGACAAGGGGAATCCGACTTTTTAATTAAAACAAAACACTACGATAGTCATTTCGCATATATATATATATATATATATATATATATACACATATACGTATGCATATGGATACCTGTAAGGAGCACTCAGGAGAATCCATATTCTGCAACATCCATATAATTCATGATTTTCCTAACACAATCTAATTAAAATAATAGCACTTTCTTTCTCTTCTGCATCATACTATTTTTTAAATCGTATTGTATGCTGAAAATCAAAATGTTACAAGGGATATTGCATACATAGGTATCACTGAACCCTTCTAATAATGATTTTACTACAAATCAACTTTGGACACTATTAGGAGAAGGGATCCAACAGTTAAATGGCACAAAATTAACTAGGATATGGTAAAATGACCCAAAATTGTAGTTACTACCTATAAAGAGGTCACAAAAAGGTACCAACTCGTGATATATTATTTAAATAGGAAAGTATGCAAGATACAATTTGTTTTGTGTAACAAGGCAGAAGAAAGTACTCAACTTATTTTTTTTCGAATGTGAGTTTTGTAGGGAAATTTGAGAGAATTGCAAATACAAAGCCAATTCAACGTTTTCATGTCTAAATCTGAAAGAAACTGTATATTACTTGAGCTCCATTAGGCAACTGATAAATTATGAAGTCAAAATTTCCATAATTGTCATCACCTTTACTTTTTGCAGCATATAAAAAATCAGAATATAAGAATTTTCCAACATAAAGGACAAAATATAAATAAAGTTATTTTAATAGCGTCTGTCAACTTAAGAATCACTTTGAAGCATATCATAGGAATGAGATTTACCAATATCCAAGAGCAAGGAGCAGTGGAGACTAAAGGAGATGATTATTTGGATCATTCGATAAGAAGCCATAATGGGGGAAGTTGTAGTCCTCGGCTACCATAAATCTTTTCGCGAATTGGGGGGACAGTAACAGAATGTTTTTTTGAAAAGTGGGAATTAAAGTGAGTTGCTTATGAAGTTTTCTTTTGTTTGTTTTGATCGTATTATCTTGCAAATTGTCTTTTGACTGATCTTTTTAGGCTAAGAAATCTTGATAAAATTTAGCAGTCTTTAAATATATGTATGTATGTTCATGTGTGAACATATATATATATATATATGTGTGTGTGTGTGTGTGTGTGTGTGTGTGTGTCTAACATACATCCATGTATAGCGTGAAAGACTCCCATATATAATCCCTCTTAATAGAAAAGAAAATGGAGTCGCTCGCTTTTATGGAAAAAAAAAGGATAGATATAATTTGGCTACTAGTATGATTAGCTACACTAAAAATCCAACCATCTCAAAAATACAAAAAACAAATGTCGGTTTCCCGTGCCTACATCTCTTAACCCTAGCCCTACTTCCTAAATTCCAAGCCGACTTCCCTTCCCAGTTCACCTTTCGCATTTTCTATCTCCATCTACCTCTCTATATCCCTCACTTTGCTTTCCTGATCAACCCCCTAATTGTTCAGATGGTGACGGTTTAACTCATCGTCTCCCACTAAAATTAAAAAAAACATTCGGTTTTATATTCGATTTGAGAAGAAATCGTCGATCTTCTTCCCTCTCTCAATAACCGCTGCAATCAACGAATACAAAAAATTTCTCAGCTCGGTCTCTTTGGCCAACGTTTTGTCACATACTGACTTTGGATGTCCGTCTACCAATTTAAAGAGCTTGCCTTTCCTCCCATATTCGCAGTTTCAGTCACTTCCACCATTGGCAGATGTCACTGTAAATAATTATCAATTTCCGAATGGACGGGAATCTACTTCTGGAGCTAGTCGGACCTAGCAGGATGTAGTCTTAGGTTATCAGATTCCTGTTTATGATCCGCTTAAATTCTACCAATCTAATTTTTTTTAATAATATGAATTATGCAAAAATGTCATCTGATGTCTTCTTTAAAGCCAAACAACAATGGGTGTAAAGACCCGTATTTTTTAACAGATAATAAATAAATTATTTAATTATTTAAAGGATGGTTTGGTAATTTAAAGTGACCAGAATTAAATAATATTGAATATTTAATTAATATAATAATTAAATAATATATTTAAATTCCAGAACAGTCGAAAATAGTGGAATTCACATTACTGTGTGAATTTGATCATTTATAATATATAATTCAGTATAAAGTTGAATTATATTAACGAATATATTATATATAAACGACAGTTGAATGTATAATTATAATCGAGCTCGAAATGGCGTTGCAGTTCGTAATTTAACGATTCGAACTTTAAATGAATATATTGAATCCGTTTTAAATCGGATTTCTATGAAACAAGAAACGTTCGGAGCTGGTAAAGTATATTTTTCTGACGAAAGAGAAAAATTGGGATTTAATCGTGTAGATTTTGATTTATGTCCAAATCAAATTTTAGAAAAGTTGCTATGGAATTCCTTTATAATTTATAACGATTTAATTATATTATAAATGGATTTTTAATATAAATTGAATACTGATTTGATCTGAAATTTTGAAATACGGTTATTAAATCTAGATATGATTATTTTAGAGTTGTATGATATTCCATGTGAATATATACGATAATATTTATTTATAAATATTGAATTTAAATTATTTTTAAATATATTTATATTTAAATGAATTTATTTACAGCTTTACAAATAGCAATTTTTGCAAATGAACTCCGTTTTCAACGAAACTAATTTTGTTGGATCCGGAATATTAAATTATTGTTAGATTTCAATTTTAGTAATTTTTGGAGTCAGTATGTGGCCGTACGGAATTTTAATGTGAAAAACAGTCAATATTTTGACTTTAAAAATACGTTGTGTGAGCAAACGGACTTGGAATTCGACGAAACAAGTTTCGTTGGGTCCATAATGTCAAATCATAGCTGCATGTCGATTTTCACCGAAAACGGGATTCATATGTGACCATACGGATTTTTAAAAAACAAATATGTATAGCGATTGATTAAAATTGAATAAAATAATCAATTAAAAATAAAACAAAATATTTTTATTTTCCTATAAATACCTACCATCTTACCTTAACCCTAAAACATTTTTCCTTGGTCAAAATGTTTCTGCCGCCATATTTCTTCTTATAGTAAAATATTTGATCTGCATAAATTCTTATAAAACCAAATAAAACTCTTAAAATCATTTTATATATACTTTTGGATTCATCATGAGAAGTTGTTCAATGCAGTATGTTTTTCTTGATCTCGACGAGATTTTTCCCGTGTTCGAAATGGAATCAGCAACTCGGGTTCTAGCTATTGGGTAATCGAAGCAATAATCTTCGATTTGGAGTTTGAATCTAGTCTTAGCAAGTCGTTTAGCATTGGTTTGCTGAAATTTGGTGAAGTCGGTGACAAAAGTTGTCAAGAGTTTTATTGTGTGATACTGATTGACGCAAATGGGTTGTTTAGTGCGAGCTACGAAATTTTGGTCCGAGGAGGGAGAGGATTCGAAAGAGAAGATATCGGTGTAATTTGTTTGAGGATATGTTGAAAAATGTTGGTGCAGGGGAGGCTTGGAATATCCGAAATGGTATGGTTGGTTACTAGAGTATGGAGCAGAAGGTTTTGAGTTTTGGTGGAGAAGAGAAAGGGAGTGACGGGCATGGGCTTTAACATGTGGATGGGCTGAAGTTGTTAGCCTAGGAAAAAGAGAAAAAAAAAGAAAGAAAAAGAAATAAAGGAATTTGTGAAGGAATTATCGGCCAGGATCCTGGTTATTTGTTTTGAAATACAGGAGGAGTGCAAGAATATGGGAGAAAGGGCGAGTTAAGTGTAGATCTGTTACGGGCCGAAATTTTGAAGGGTAAAGCCCATATTAAATTAGTTAAGTTTAGATTGATATAAAATAATGTACTAACTTATAAAATATATAATTTTTCCGTACATTATCAGAATCAAGCGAACCAAGATCCACTAGGATCATATGGACGAGCGCTACGCAATGGAATTGACTAAGAGTGAATTGGAGCTCGTTACAATTTATAGTGAGATAAATTGTCTGTTTGAATCAACCGACAGTTATCGTTATTTCACGATGATCGTCCAATGTGAGTAAATCTCATTAACTGTAACAACCCGGAATTTTGGGGCCAATTTAAAATTTTTATTTTAGAAATTTTAATGGATTTTAATATTTAAAATAATTTATTTTAAATAAGAACAACTAAAAATTTATTTTAAAAAGAATAAATTTAGTTTAATTATAAAAAGAGTTTAAAACAGCGCTGCAGTTTGAAATTTTGAATTTGAACTTTGACTGAATATACAAGATTCATTATAAATCAGAATTGAGCGAAACAAGAAATATTTAAATCTGTTTAATCATATCTTTCTAACGAATCTGAAAAACTGAAATTTCACTTTATAATTTGAAAGTTATGTCCAGTTTAAAATTCAGAAAAGTCGCTGTAGAATTTATATATATTTTAATTAAATATATTGGCCTTGAAAATAGCCATTTTGCAAACGACCTCGATTTTCGACGAAACCACTTTTGTTGGAACCGGAATGTCAAATTATTCCTAAGTTTCAATTTTCATAATTTTTCGAATTAATATGTGAGCGTGGCAGAGGAAAACGTGTTTTGACTATTTCAGTCAAATTTAATCGACTAAAAAATAGCCCTTTTTCAAACAGTCTCAGAATTCAACGAAATTTGTCTAGTTAGTACCGTATTGTCATAACAAAGCCAAAAATATATTTTTGTAATTTTTAGAATTCATTTGTGGCCCCGGTGAATTTATATGTACTGTTAAATTAAACAATAAATGAATTAAATATTAAATTAAAGAAAAGGTGGCTGAAACGTTCGTTTGGGCTTGAGGGACATAGCCAGATGAGTCCGGAATATGGGTAATTGGGTAACAATGACAGTCATTGGGCTGGAATCGGACAAAGTTGCTAATCGGGCCTTAAGGGCTTAATTAATTAATATTTTAATATAAATATTCCCAACTAAAACAAACCCCTAACCCTAATTCTAATTTGACCAGCCGCAATTCTCTATTTCGATGCATAGAAAGCTCTCAATTTCTTCCTCATCGTTCTTCAAATCTAATCAATGAAATTCGGAAATTCCAAACCTAAATGAAAGAGCAATTCGAGCTCTGTATATTGTACGGTTATGATGGAATTTAATGCTCTCTGGTGCCCGGATTCTGACCGAGAAAGCTGACGTTGGGGGGGGGTTGTGGTGCTAGGGAATGGTTAGTTGGCCGTGGCTTTGGCCAAAGGTGGAGTCGGGGACGGCGGGTCACGTGGTGGTCTCTGATCGAAGTTCGGTGGTTGTCAGGGTGGTGCGCAAGGAGGAAGAAGAAGTCGATCAAATGGGTTCCTGTTACAGTAATGAAAACGAAGGAGGAAGGAGTTTAAATGGGAGGGTAACGCTCTTTCAAGTGTTGTTAAAGTTAATAATTTAATTAATTGTTTATTTAAATTTTCCAATGTTTAAACAACGATAACTCTTGCAAACAGAGTCGAAATTGAACGATTCAAAATGCATTGGAATCAGAAAAATCAGATCTACGTGATGAAACTAACGGGAACTGATTTAGAGCTCGTCTAAATTTTGGCAAAATGGAAAGCTATTGGTGAGATTTCTGAATTTAAAAATTTTGATTTATTATTTATTGCGATGTGAAATTCAGTTATCTGATGTATAAAATTTGAATTGATGGTTTGTGAATGTAATGATCTACTAGATTGAATTGTGTATGCTAGAAAAATATTCATGTTGAATAAAATTTGTTTATACAATAAAAATTATATTTTTATTGCATATATGAAGATAAAAATGTTCATGTTAAAATATCAAAATCGTTATACCAATAAAAATTCATTTTCATTTGTCATGATAAGATATAGAATTTGTGTATAAATAAAAATCCCTCTTTATTTGTCATGTTGAATATAAAAGTTGTTATGAAAATAAAAAGATTCTTTTATTTATACATATAATATAGGATGGTGTAGACAAATAAACTATTCTTTTTATTTGTCATCAAAAACATAAGATGTGTTATAAAAGAATTATAGACATATACATATGACAAAATTGCTTTTATTTTGTCGCTAGAATTGTAAGCATGTTATTTGGTTGAATTAGAAATGTTAGAATATATATGTCACTTTGTTAGAAATAAAATTGTTAAATAAAAACATTTCTTTTTATTTGCCCGGTTTAATACAGAAATTGTAACAAATAAAAATGTTCTTTTTTATTTGTCATATTGGGATTAATTTGTTGTCAAATACAAATATTCATTTCTATTATATAAAAAGTTAGCGACACAAAATTGTCATTTTGTTATATAAAAGAAAATTAGCGACACAAAATTGTCATTTTGTTATATAAAATGTTAGCAACACAGAATTGTCACTTTTGTCAAATTAAATGGAAATCATAGAAATGTCATTATTGTTGAAATTAGAATTGACGAAGTAGAATTGTCACTTTTGCCAAATTAAATGGAAATTATAGAATTTTCATATTTTGTTAAATTAGAATTGTCAAAACAAAATTGTCATTTTGTTAAATTAGAATTGATAAAACAATAATGTTATTTTTGCTGAATTAGAAATAAAATAACATTTTGATGATAAAATGTTGCATTAGAGAAAAATAACATTTTTACTATAAAATGTGACATTAGACTAAAATAACATTTTTGTTATAAATGTGATGCATTGGAATTAAAGAACATTTTGTTTGAAAATGTATGTTAACACAAAATATAGAATTTGTGTCAAAACAAAATATACATTTTTTTTTGTGTGTCAAAACAAAATATACATTTTTGTTAAGAGAATTTGTGATAAAACAAAATATACATTTTTGTTAAGAGAATTTGTGATAAAACAAAATATACATTTTCGTTAAGAGAATTTGTGATAAAACAAAATATAGAATTTGTGTCAAAACAAAAATCATATTTTTGTTAAGAGAATTTATGCCAGAACTCAAATCACATTTTGTATTTGCAAACATGAAGAGCAAAAGAATTACATTTTTATTTGCCAATTTAGATGTAAATAAAACATCAAATAAAAAGATTACATTTTTCAATGTAATTAGAAATGAAATAAAAGATTACACTTTTCAATGTAAATAAAAGGAATGTGACAAAATACACATTTTTGACATTTAAAAAGAATGAGACCAAAATATATATTTTGGTCATTAAAAAGAAAGATTACACTTTTGGATATAAAAAAGGGATTGAAGAAAAGATGAAAACATTTTTGTTCATTTAAAATGATTAAACAAAAGATACATTTTTTTAACGAAGGCTTAAATCAAAAAGTTACATTTTTATTTACATATTAGATGTAAATAAAGGGGTAGATTTAAAAGTACATTTTCGTTTGCAAATTAGTTGCAAATAAGAACATGAGAAAGAATAGAAAGAAAACAAAGTTTAGCGTTATTCTCTTTCGAGAATAACAAGTACATTTTAAATGTAATATTCTTATTAGTTTTAAAAGAACAAATTTAGCGTTATTCACTTTTGAGGAAAAAAAGGATAAATTTAGAGTTATTCTCTTTTGAGAATAAAAAAATTACATTTTTAGTGTAATATTCTTTTTAGAATAGAAAGTAAATTTTAGTGTCATTTTCTAATTAGAATAAAAAGTACATTTTGATTAGAAAATGTAAATGAAAATAAAAAGTACATTTTGATTGGAAAATATGAATGAGAATAAAGAATACATTTTTGTTAGAAAATATAATTAGAATAAAGAATACAATTTTGTTAGAAAATGTAATTAGAATAAAGGATTACACAAAAGATAGGAAGGTTATTATTTTTATTTGTTGATTAGTCACAATAAAAAGACCATATGCTAAAAATATGATGTTAATGATGGCTTAGAATATATGTATGTGTTGATGAAGTGTTTGATGTATTTAATATAATGTTAGTGCATTCAAAACTGAATATTACACTTCCATTTACAAGTCATCCGACTTGTTTATGTGATTGGGACGATAATTTTTACACATCGCCCAAGTGCACAAATAATTTATTATTTGATTGTTGGATGAAACCCCACACGGGTGTTGGGATGATATCTGATCTACACTAGTCCCAATATTTAGTGTAGAATCCACTTTGGTTGATCTATTGGATGTTTGATAATTATTCATTATGCTTGTTGATTTCGTGTAATATATGGCTGTTGGTTGAGTCACATCCCAATAAAGAATAATTTCTAGAAAAAGAATATATTTTAGAAAGAGACTATATTTTAGAAAAAGAATATATTTTAGAAAAATATATTTTATTGAATGAACTAGTTATTAACTAGAATAAATCATTAAATTAATATTTAATGAAGTTTTCCAATTAGTGAATATTTAATTAAAATTAAATTAAATAAATTGGATTTTGGGTTTGTCGTGGATGGTGTCTTCAATAACACCTTTCTTAAACCCAGTTGAAAGGAATAAATCTTTTAATTAAGATTACTAGAGTTTCAAAATATATTATGTAATTGGAATAAAAATGATTTGTGAATTGAGTTTATCGTGAACAATGTTTTTAAACGACATTTGTTCTTTAACTCAATTAACAGTAAGAATATGATTTGGAATTTATAAATCTTTTATTAAGATTTAAATGGGAATTTTCCAAAAGCCAAGTTTTCCAATTTAATATATTAAATTGGAGTTCAATGGAATTTGAATTAATAATAACCGAGATAAACTTATGTAAAAGAAAACCGATACTACAAATGGAATTTAAGAGGCTTTGCCGATATTTCATTTATGTTATTGGTCGGATACAGAAATTTATAACGATTATATATTGATTTGATTTCTGTGAAGATTCCATATTTTATGGAAGATGAGTTTGGGTTTACCGTGAACTATGTTTTAAATGACATTAGTTCTTTAACCCAGTTAAGGATAAGATTAATTTCTTGAATTTAAATAATCATTGAATAATGATTTTTGATATCTAAAACCAAATTAAGATTTTAATAAATCTTTTAAAAGAAAGATTTAAGTACAAAGTTAAAGAATTTATCTTTGATAAGATAATGTGAATATTTTATTCAAAAGAATATTCTGAATTGGAATGAGGCGTTGGATGTGTTTTTATAGTACTTGATTTTTATTATAAAAATACGTGAATTATTCAGGAAAACCGGGTTTAACCGATTCCAAATAATTACTACGATGATGAAGAGTCGAAGATGAAGATGGTGGTTGAAGACCGATGATCTTCATATCGAATGGATGTGTTGCTACTGAGACCCATGATGGGAGTAGCTACCTTGAAGGGGCTTCAGTGGTGGCCGTCCGGACTATGGTTGATTGTTCGGATTTGGTTTTCGCTCAGACCCAGAGCATAAGCTAGTAAATGGATGCGTGTCTGACATTGGATTTCGTTCCATGTGAATTAAATCAATTTCTATTAATGTATGTCTGTTTGGTGGTGGACGATTTATTCTCTACTTAACACCCTGGTATATATTAATAGCGATCGATCGCATGGCGTGGATTGTCAATGTGGAACGCCAAGATGCAAATGATCAAGGCTTTTGTTGAAAAGCAGGGCCTTGTGGGATGATCAAAGTATAGCCTATTACGGCTTAGCTTGGTGTATATCGTGACTTCGTTAGCCTCACACCCCGGTATGAGTCAAAAAGGGGATATGGACCGTAGGAAGTGCACACGTTTCTTTCTAGCTAGTGGTAGTGTCAGTGCTTAAACTGGCTGGCATTTTACTTATGTGGATGATGGATTTTGAGGCGCCTCGGATTTTTATAGGCCGTTAGTGGTCATACTATAGGTTCAAAGGAACCGGGAAACGTGTGTTCAGGCATAACCAATCCACTGCCGATAGGCGGGGACCGGCCCTACCGCTCCAAGGGTTCACTGCGGGGGATCCTGAGGCATTTGCTAGAGTGTCTCGAATCGGAGAGGAGCTTGCCCCTAGCCTCGACTCATGATGGAAAACCAACTTCCAATACGACCTTGCGATTTTGATTGTAGAACTAGTATGGCGACATGATATATGGTACCCATGTCGTCTATGATTGATACATTATGATTGAAATGTTTTATTAAAACATATATACACTAGTATTAATATTAAATCCGTTTTATCGTATCATGTATCTTTTGACCATTATAAGGTAAAATCCTATCCTCCGGTTTGCGTTGCAATGTGTGATGGGACTTGGGTCTTATAATGGTTTCATTTTTCTAAAAAGCATTGCGTTGTTTAACGATTTACTTTATTTTATGCACTGGCAATCCAATGGAGTAAACCCGTTCCGCGTTAGCGGCGTGGTCCTATGATTAGCCTTATTATTAGACAGTTAAGTTAAGATTTCTCATACCAGTCCCATGACTGACCTGTAGTTTGTTTCACTGGCAAACTCTGGTGCCCTTATTTTCCACACGGGCAGTCGAGTAGCTTTTTGCAGATATATTTACAGGATCCTGGTTTACAGCTGAAGCGGTATTCGAAAAGCTCTGATCCGTGTATTCCTTTTAGTTGTATATTTGTAATATTTTTCCGCTGCTATTCAAATGTAATTTAAATCTCTGATATTATTGTATTCCTATGGTGTAATATATATTCATACTTTGTGATTTTCATGTACTCTGATGTAGTTATTGGAATCAGCAATAAAGTGTTCTTCAGTTTGTGTTCTAATGTGTGTTGTTCTCAAAGCAATCCGGGCTTTCCTTAATGGGGAAGTTTGGGTCGTCACATGTGGTATCAGAGCTTTGGTTTACAAAGCTCGAGAACAAGACACATTAGAACCGAACGAAAGAATTCATCAGAGATTGGATTAGTAATATCCAATAAGAATAACTCGTTAGAGATATGATCAGTAGTATCCTAGAACAAGTGTGAAAAGTATTATTTTCTTAAAAAAAAGGGTAAAAACAAATTTAGTTTTGAAAATTTTATCTTAAAATACGTATTTGAATATTATTATATTTTAATGTGGACAATCGAGTATATAAAGATTTCGAATATACGAGTAATTAACGGATACTCGAAATTTTGATATACTAGATAGATATAGAATCATACTCTAGTCGCCCGAAGATAATTCTGATGATCGGTGAACCATCGTCAGAATTTATGTTCGAGTTTCGAAGGTGGTATATCTATATATTTCCATTGACTGGTATGATAACCAAAACTTAGATAGGATATATTGCTGTGATTTGCACTAAAAATATGATTTTTGACTATATATAAAAGTTATACATATTTGAAAAGTTAATTACCTAATTGATTGATGGTTGCGATGTTTGATTATTAGTTTGGCTAATAAAATTATTGGAATGATAATTACTTTGACTAATAAAATTATTGAAAATAATAAATAGAAATTTAATTAAGTTAGTTAATTAAACACCTTTTAGCTACGTTCCTTTTCGAGGACGAAAAGATTTTAAGTAAGGGCGATTGTAACAACCCGGAATTTTGGGGCCAATTTAAAATTTTTATTTTAGAAATTTTAATGGATTTTAATATTTAAAATAATTTATTTTAAATAAGAACGACTAAAAATTTATTTTAAAACGAATAAATTTAGTTTAATTATAAAAGGAGTTTAAAACAGCGCTGCAGTTTGAAATTTTGAATTTGAACTTTGACTGAAAATACAGGATTCGTTATAAATCAGAATTAAGCGAAATAAGAAATATTTAAATCTGTTTAATCGTATCTTTCTAACGAATCTGAAAAACTAAAATTTTACTTTATAATTTGAAAGTTATGTCCAGTTTAAAATTCAGAAAGTCGCTGTAGAATTTATATATATTTTAATTAAATATATTGGCCTTGAAAATAGCCATTTTGCAAACGACCTCGGTTTTCGACGAAACCACTTTTGTTGGAACCGGAATGTCAAATTATTGCTAAGTTTCAATTTTCATAATTTTTCGAATTAAAATGTGAGCGTGGCAGAGGAAAACGTGTTTTGACTTTTTCAGTCAAATTTAATCGACTAGAAAATAGCCATTTTACAAACGGTCTCAGAATTCGACGAAATTAGTCTCGTTAGTACCGTATTTTCATAACAAAGCCAAAAATATATTTTTTGTAATTTTTAGAATTCATTTGTGGCCCCGATGAATTTATATGTACTGTTAAATTAAACAATAAATGAATTAAATATTAAATTAAAGAAAAGTTGGCTGAAACGTTCGTTTGGGCTTGAGGGACATAGCTAGATAAGTCCAGAATAGGGGTAATTGGGTAAGAACGACAGTCATTGGGCTGGAATCGGACAAAGTTGCTAATCGGGCCTTAAGAGCTTAATTAATTAATATTTAATATAAATATTCCCAACTAAAACAAACCCCTAACCCTAATTCTAATTTGACCAGCCGCTATTCTCTATTTCGACGCACAAAAAGCTCTCAATTTCTTCCTCATCGTTCTTCAAATCTAATCAATGAAATTTAGAAACTCCAAACCTAAATGAAAGAGCAATTCGAGCTCTGTATATTGTACGGTTATGATGGAATTTAATGCTCTCTGGTACCCGGATTCTGACCGAGAAAGGCCGACGTTGGGGGAGGGGGGGTTTGCGGTGCTGGGGTACGGCGAGTTAGCCGTGGCTTTGGCCAAATGTGGAGTCGGGGATGGCGGGTCACGTGTTGGTCTCTGATCAAAGTTCGGTGGTTGTCAGGGTGGTGCGCAAGGAGGAAGAAGAAGTCGATCAAATGGGTTCCTATTACAGTAATGAAAATGAAGGAGGAAGGAGTTTAAACGGGAGGGTAACGCTCTTTCAAGTGTTGTTAAAGTTAATAATTTAATTAATTGTTTATTTAAATTTTCCAATGTTTAAACAAGGATAACTCTTGCAAACAGAGTCGAAATTGAACGATTCAAAATGCGTTGGAATCAGAAAAATAAGATATACGTGATGAAACTAACGGGAACTGATTTAGAGCCCGTCTAATGTTTGGCGAAATGGAAAGCTATTGGTTAGATTTATGAATTTAAAATTTTTAATTTATTATTTATTGCGATGTGAAATTCAGTTATCTGATGTATAAAATTTGAATTGATGGTTTGTGAATGTGATGATCTACTAGATTGAATAGTGTATGCTAGAAAAATATTCATGTTGAATAAAATTTGTTTATACAATAAAAATTATATTTTTATTGTATATATGAAGATAAAAATGTTCATGTTAAAATATCAAAATTGTTATACCAATAAAAATTCATTTTCATTTGTCATGATAAGATATAGAAATTTGTGTATAAATAAAAATCCCTCTTTATTTGTCATGTTGAATATGAATGTTGTTATGAAAATAAAAAGATTCTTTTATTTATACTTATATAATATAGGATGGTGTAGACAAATAAACTATTCTTTTTATTTGTCATCAAAAACATAAGATGTGTTATGAAAGAATTATAGACATATACATATGACAAAATTGTCTTTTATTTTGTCGCTAGAATTGTAAGCATGTTATTTGGTTGAACTAGAAATGTTAGAATATATATGTCACTTTGTTAGGAATAAAATTGTTGTCAAATAAAATTATTTCTTTTTATTTGCCCGGTTTAATATAAAAATTGTAACAAATAAAAATGTTCTTCTTTATTTGTCATATTAGGATTAATTTGTTGTCAAATACAAATATTCATTTCTATTATATAAAAAGTTAGCGACACAAAATTGTCATTTTGTTATATAAAAGAAAATTAGCGACACAAAATTTTCATTTTGTTATATAAAATGTTAGCAACACAGAATTGTCACTTTTGTCAAATTAAATGGAAATCATAGAAATGTCATGATTGTTGAAATTAGAATTGACGAAGTAGAATTGTCACTATTGTCAAATTAAATGGAAATTATAGAATTGTCATATTTTGTTAAATTAGAATTGTCAAAACAAAATTGTCATTTTGTTAAATTAGAATTGATAAAACAATAATGTTATTTTGCTGAATTAGAAATAAAATAACATTTTGATGATAAAATGTTGCATTAGAGAAAAATAACATTTTTACTATAAAATGTGACATTAGACTAAAATAATATTTTTGTTATAAATGTGATGCATTGGAATTAAAGAACATTTCGTTTGAAATTTTATGTAAACATAAAATATAGAATTTGTGTCAAAACAAAATATACATTTTTTTTGTGTGTCAAAACAAAATATACATTTTTGTTAAGAGAATTTGTGATAAAACAAAATATACATTTTTGTTAAGAGAATTTGTGATAAAACAAAATATAGAATTTGTGTCAGAACAAAAATCATATTTTTGTTAAGAGAATTTATGCCAGAACTCAAATCACATTTTGTATTTGCAAACATGAAGAGAAAAAGAATTACATTTTTATTTTCCAATTTAGATGCAAATAAAACATCAAATAAAAAGATTACATTTTTCAATGTATTTGAAATGAAATAAAAGATTACACTTTTCAATGTAAATAAAAGGAATGTGACAAAATACACATTTTTGTCATTTAAAAAGAATGAGACCAAAATATATATTTTGGTCATTAAAATGAAAGATTACACTTTTGGATATAAAAAAAGGGATTGAAGAAAAGATGAAAACATTTTTGTTCATTTAAAATGATTAAACAAAAGATACATTTTTTTTAATGAAGACTTAAATCAAAAAGTTACATTTTTATTTACATATTAGATGTAAATAAAGGGGTAGATTTAAAAGTACATTTCCGTTTGCAAATTAGTTGCAAATAAGAACATGAGAAAGAATAGAAAGAAAACAAAGTTTAGCGTTATTCTCTTTCGAGAATAACAATACATTTTCAATGTAATATTCTTATTAGTTTAAAAAGAACAAATTTAGTGTTATTCTCTTTTGAGAATAAAAAGGATAAATTTAGAGTTATTCTCTTTTGAGAATTAAAAAAAAGTACATTTTTAGCGTAGTATTCTTTTTAGAATAGAAAGTACATTTTATTGTCATTTTCTAATTAGAATAAAAAGTTCATTTTGATTAGAAAATGTAAATGAGAATAAAAAGTACAATTTGATAGGAAAATATGAATGAGAATAAAGAATACATTTTTGTTAGAAAATATAATTAGAATAAAGAATACATTTTTGTTAGAAAATGTAATTAGAATAAAGGATTACACAAAAGATAGGAAGGTTATTATTTTTATTTGTCGATTAGTCATAATAAAAAGACCATATGCTAAAAATATGATGTTAATGATGGCTTAGAATATATGTATGTGTTGATGTAGTGTTTGATGTATTTAATATAATGTTAGTGTATTCAAAACTGAATATTACACTTCCATTTACAAGTCATCCGACTTGTTTATGTGATTAGGACGATAATTTTTACACATCGCCCAAGTGCACAAATAATTTATTATTTGATTGTTGTATGAAACCCCACACAGGTGTTGGGATGATATCTTATCTACACTAGTCCCAATATTTAGTGTAGAATCCACTTTGGTTGATCTATTGGATGTTTGATAATTATTTATTATGCTTGTTGATTTCGTGTAATATATGGCTGTTGGTTGAGTCACATCCCAATAAAGAATAATTTCTAGAAAAAGAATATATTATAGAAAGAGAATATATTTTAGAAAAATATATTTTATTGAATGAACTAGTTATTAACTAGAATAAATCATTAAATTAAGATTTAATGAAGTTTTCCAATTAGTGAATATTTAATTAAAATTAAATAAAATGAATTGGATTTTGGGTTTGTCGTGGATGGTGTCTTCAATAACACCTTTCTTAAACCCAGTTGAAAGGAATAAATCTTTTAATTAAGATTACTAGAGTTTCAAACTATATTTTGTAATTGGAATAAAAATGATTTGTGAATTGAGTTTATCATGAACAATGTTTTTAAACGACATATGTTTTTTTAACTCAATTAACAGTAAGAATATGATTTGGAATTTATAAATCTTTTATTAAGATTTAAATGGGAATTTTCCAAAAGCCAAGTTTTCCAATTTAATATATTAAATTGGAGTTGAATGGAATTTGAATTAATAATAACCGAGATAAGCTTCTGTAAAAGAAAACCGATACTACAAATGGAATTTAAGAGGCTTTGCCATTATTCTATTTATGTTATTGGTCGGATGCAGAAATTTATAACGATTATATATTGATTTGATTTCTGTGAAGATTCCATATTTTATGGAAGATGAGTTTGGGTTTACCGTGAACTATGCTTTGAATGACATTAGTTCTTTAACCCAGTTAAGGATAAGATTAATTTCTTGAATATAAATAATCATTGAATAATGATTTTTGATATCTAAAACCGTATTGAGATTTTAATAAATCTTTTAAAAGAAAGATTTAAGTACAAAGTTAAAGGATTTATCTTTGATAAGATAATGTGAATATTTTATTCAAAAGAATATTCTGAATTGGAACGAGGCGTTGGATGTGTTTTTATATAGTACTTGATTTTTATTATAAAAATATGCGAATTATTCGTGAAAACCGTGTTTAACCCATTCCGAATAATTACTACGACGATGAAGAGTCGAAGATGAAGACGGTGGTTGAAGACCGACGATCTTCGCATCGAATGGATGTGTTGCTACTGAGACCCATGATTGGAGTAGCTACCTTGAAGGGGCTTCAGTGGTGGCCGTCCGGACTGTGGTTGATTGTTCGGATTTGGTTTTCGCTCAGACCCAGAGCATAAGCTAGTAAATGGAAGCGTGTCCGACATTGGACTTCGTTCCATGTGAATTAAATCGATTTCTATTAATGTATGTCTGTTTGGTGGCGGAGGATTTATTCTCTACTTAACACCCTGGTATATATTAATAGTGATCGATCGCATGGCGTGGATTGTCAATGTGGCAGGCCAAGATGCAAATGATCAAGGCTTTTGTTGAAAAGCAGGGCCTTGTGGGATGATCAAAGTATAGCCTATTACGGCTTAGCTTGGTGTATATCGTGACTTCGCGAGCCTCACACCCCGGTATGAGTCAAAGAGGGATATGGACCGTAGGGAGTGCACACGTTTCTTTCTAGCTAGTGGTAGTGTCAGTGCTCAAACTGGCTGGCATTTTACTTATATGGATGATTGATTTTGAGATGCCTCGGATTTTTATAGGCCGTTAGTGGTCATACTATAGGTTCAAAGGAACCGGGAAACGTGTGTTCAGGCATAACCAATCCACTGTCGATAGGCGGGGACCGGCCCTACCGCTCCAAGGGTTCACTGCGGGGGATCCCGAGGCATTTGCTAGAGTGTCTCGAATCGGAGAGGAGCTTGCCCCTAGCCTCGACTCATGATGGAAAACCAACTTCCAATACGACCTTGCAGTTTTGGTTGTAGAACTAGTATGGCGACATGATATATGGTACCCATGTCGTCTATGATTGATACATTATGATTGAAATGTTTTATTAAAACATATATACACTAGTATTAATATTAAATCCGTTTTATCATATCAAGCATCTTTTGACCATTATAAGGTAAAACCCTATCCTCCGTTTTGCGTTGCATTGTGTGATGGGACTTGGGTCTTATAATGGTTTCATTTTTCTAAAAAGCATTGCGTTGTTTAACGATTTACATTATTTTATGCATTGGTAATCCAATGGAGTAAACCCGTTCCGCGTTAGCGGCGTGGTCTTGTGATTAGCCTTATTATTAGACAGTTAAGTTAAAATTTCTCATACCAGTCCCATGAATGACTTGTAGTTTGTTTCACTGGCAAACTCGGGTGCCCATATTTTCCACACGGGCAGTCAACTAGCTTTTTGCAGATATATTTACAGGATCCTGGCTTACAGCTGAAGCGGTATTCGGAAAGCTCTGTATCCGTGTATTCCTTTCAGTTGTATATTTGTACTCTGATGATTAAATCTCTAATATTATTGTTCTCCAATGGTGTAATATATATTCATACTCTGTGATTTTCTTGTAGTCTGATGTAATTGTTGGAATCAGCAATAAAGTGTTCTTTAGTTTGTGTTCTAATGTGTGTTGTTCTCAAAGCAATCCGGGCTTTCCTTCGTGGGGGAGTTTGGGTCTTCAAACTAACTCTGTACAGTTTATATTTTTATAAATATAATCTAATATTGATAAATGATGATTGATTGTTGTGTGTTGTTTGTTTGGTTGAATTGCTGATTTATTGGTTGAAATTATAGATAACGATGTATATATATAAATCATTAATCAAATATTGATTCTGTTTATCATAATTTTTCATATTGAAATGAAATTGATGTTATTTATATTGTTTAACATCTGTGGATGTGGGGAAACAGGTTGAAGGGATCCAATAAGATTCCTTAATATTTATAAATACTGTTTGTTTTCATATATTGTGATATATAATCTGTGATTGATTATGGGTGTATAGATGACGTTGATCATGGTTATTTGGTATTTTAAATGCCATAAGAAATACCAGAATGTGAAAAGGGAATTTTCAAAGTGTAAATTGAAAATAATATATTTTTAAAATAAACAGATGTATAAAAGGAATATTTATAAAATCAAAGAATTTTATAAAAGGAATATTTATAAAATCAAAGTATTTTATAAAAGGATTATCTATAAAATCAAAGAATTTCATAAAAGCATTATTTATATAGAAAATAAATAGAAGTATAAAAGAAATATTTATTTACAAAGTAAATAGAAGTATAGAAGGAATATTTAATTAGATAATAAATAGGATTATAAAAGGAAACTGTCGAGATATAAAAGAATTATGAGAAGATTATTTAAAGTGGATATAAAACAGAAATCTATTTAAACAAATAGATTGATAAGATTAATTTATAAATAATGTTTTATAAAATAAATAAAATATTTATCATTTGATAAACAAAATATATAAGGCTGAATTTATATAGAGAAGTAAGAATCGGTTTTAACACCGATATTTTAAATGGAATTTGAGCAGCATTTATAAAGGTGATTATAAATGGGATTATAAGTGTTGGAGGAATAAAATGAGATTTTTTATGAACAATTCTATAATTAGAAGTATAAATAGAAATTGGATTTGGGATATTGTTTTTAAATATGAAATCAAACTGTTTTGATTGCAAAGAAGAAATATTATTCACATTTAATGTGAATACAGGATTTAAGTAAATATTTTGCAAATAAAATATTATAAAGAAATTTTGGTTTTGAAATAGGAATTTAAATGGAATTACAGAAGTTAGAAACTGACTGGAAATTAGTTGAGTTGAATGGCTTTCTAGGTATCGATCTGATGTTGGTCTCGGCCTTCGGGGACTTGGGAAGTTGTTCTCTTACTAGTTTACAGTAAGAGACTGGTAGAGGTGGGAAGATATTGATGTGTGAATTAGAAATGGAAACGTTTTCCAAAGTTAATAACGTATATTTTCTAATTTTAGAAAATAAGGAATTTATGAATTTACGGAAAGGATAAATGGGAAATTGGGAAATGAAATGATGGTTGATCGGTAAGATTTCCATCTGGGAATACGACTATTGTTTTTACACATGTTTTCCTTTGATAGTTAAATCACCGACTATCAAAGATTTCGATCATTTCCGTTGTCAATACGGAGAGATCGGGTTCATATATATTATCTGAAAACCACTCCGTATGGCATTAGCGTTGCGAATCAAATATGATGAGGATAATTGAAGATGGAGTTATGCAAGGGCTGTTCTGGCGATCCTAGGTAGAAATTGCCTAAGATGGATTTACAGAATAATGGCTTCGGTTTGTCCAGTCCCAGGACAACCTGTATGGAAGAATGTCTGACAAAGTATATTTAATAGATCGTATAAGTTGATCTCTTCAAACCTACTTATGTTTGGTGGCGGAGGAATTCGTTTCTCTTAGATGTTTACCCGTGGTATGTTTGGAGAAATCAATTTTTGATTTGACGGGTAAGATGATGTGATATTCAAAGTGAAGAAAGGCATGGTTTGTAAAAGGATACGTTATGGCCCATAGCATCACAACCGAGAAATGCTATAAAATTGGGTAGGTCGCATGGCTAAGTGGTTAGCTGCCAATTAGGGTGTATTGTCACCTGATCTAGAGAAATTCCATTTACTTCTATAATCTATTCGATGTTGTCCCTTTCGGGAAATGGTTGTTGATCCCAACCGTTGGTGATAATACATTCAGTACACTCAAGCGAAATGAGTAACCGGTCATGTTTAGCCTGGGTTACAAGATGTTCTTGTTGAACCTGGTGTATTCCTCTCTAGAGATATACTGTCGGAAGGTGGTCCCATACCTTGCCAGTTGGAATTCATTACCCAATAAGCGCCCGCGGTTTTTGATTATATATTATGTATGTAGAACGTGAGATGAAAGTGTTCTTCTAGTTGATTATTTATTTGTGATTGATAGACACTATTATAATATCAAATGAGTTTAATATAAAGTTTATCAATTCGTTCAAAAAGATTTTGAAATGTTGAATCAAGTGTTTTGGATTTCTCATAAGGGAAAACCTGTTCCATGTTATACGGTGTGGTCTTATGAGATATCGTTTATTTTCTCAAACTGTTTTACTCACACCAGTCCCATGACTGACCCGGAGTTTATTTTGTTTTGTTTTACCCTAAACTCTTGGGTGCCCAAATTTGTACGGGCAGTCAAGCAGTCAGGTTTTACAGATATACTTGGAGAGCTTGGAGCAGGAGACTTCAGGAATATATGGCTATTGTTTATTTCCGTTGTGTTGTAAGTGTTATACTCTGATAATGTTACTGTATACATATACAGATTTTATTTCAAAGTTATGTATCTATTATATATTGTTCGTTCCACTGCGAGATTCGTGTTTACTCTGATGTTGTATGTTCTTCTTCTTCTTCTATTCTAACTTTCTATCTTATCTATTCTCACACTCTATTTTCTTTCATTAACTATCTGGTATTTCCGATGCTTGAATAGTCGACATTGAGTTTATGTTGATTACCAAGGTCGCAAATTCCCCGGGTCGTTGCGGTGGTATCAGAGCTAAAGTTTGAGTAATTACCTTGGCTCTGTGGTATGAATTAGTAGAGATGAGGTAAGTAATACCCTAGATTGAGTTTGAGTGTATACATACGAGAGAACGTATTTTTAAATTTTATAAAAAATGTTTTATATTGTGGAGAATTATTAGTTGAGTTGTTTATGAGTTCTGGTCGATCAGTTTGATCCACTGTATTGGTAGGGGTTTATAAACACTCGAATAAGATGAACCGACACTGTATGTTTTGAAAAGAGGGTAAATAAAATAATTTAACCCAAAATATATTTTAATAAAAACATAAGATAGATATTTGAAATATTATAGTATATTGGATGTGTTGGTTGTGATTATAATCAGATAAGATTATAATTGAAACGATTACGTAAATAACCAATAAAAATTAGTATAAGTGTTACGAAATGAATTAAATCTGAATTAAATTAAGAATTGAATTTAAACTCTGGAAATGTGAAAAAAGTGTTTGTAAATGGATTTGGATTAAATATATAAGAATTTTAAAATCCTGAGAGATTTTAAATTGTTTTACAAGCAGTGCGAATGGCATTTTGAACTGATTTCAAAATGAAATTGTTTAACTATGAGTTTGAAAGGTGATATAGTATTGAAATCACTTTGATAGCTGAGAACTAATTCTGATGATGCTGGCCACATCATCAGTGTTCATTTTCGAGTTCTAAGTGATAGATTACTACCAAAGATATTCAATTTGAATTAGTTTGAGAAAAACAAGTTGTTTTGAATCCTGAAAAGGAAAGTTTGATTTTTGTGAAAAGAAAAGTTATTTAAAATTCCCAGAGAAAGATTGTTTGAATTAAAACCAAATTTGAATTGATATTTGTGAAAGCAAATTGAGATTGAATTAAAAGCCAATTAAGTGAAAAATGTATTGGAATAGAATGGTATCAAGTAGAATTACACTAGATTAGAGATAATTTGGAACAGAAATGAATTGTTGAGTAAGAATTTTGAATTGAGATTGGAATTGGAGTTTGAATGGAATTTGGCTTGGTTATAAGCGAATAACTGTGTTGACGATAAATGGATTGGAGATTGATTGGGAATGACATTGGTATATGCTGAATTGATAGCAGATGGAAAGGATATAATGATATGCCCGAAAAAAGGTACAAGTTTATATTTCTATTGGGTATAAGATTTATGAGCTGATTTGGCAAGCCTCTTAGCTGTTTGATTTTCTTTTGGGTTGGAAAAGGCCTAGACAGGCGATTTGTAGTTGTACCGATTGAGCCGTATAAAGGAGTTGCTGGCGAAATTTTTCAAAAATTTAAGGTGTTAGAAAATTTTCAGAATTTTTGAAAATTTTCGTTAGTCGAAATGAATTACTATTTTAATTGAAATTTATTTGTTCAATTGAAACTGAAGTTAGAGAAGTAAACAAATAATTTTTAACCCAGTTAGGGTTTTTTTTCTACCTTAGCAATTTCGAGGATGAAATTATTTTAAGGGGGGAAGAATGTAACGACCCGTATTTTTTAACGGATAATAAGTAATTTATTTAATTATTTAAAGGATGGTTTGGTAATTTAAAGTGACCAAAATTAAATTATGTTGAATATTTAATTAATATAATAATTAAATAATACATATAAATTCCAAGATAGTCGAAAATAGTGGAATTCACAATATTATGTGAATTGGATCATTTATAATATATAATTCAGTATAGAGTTGAATTATATTAACGAATATATTATAATTATAATCGAGCTCGAAATGGCGCTGCAGTTCGTAATTTAGCGATTCGAACTTTAAATGAATATACAGAATCCGTTTTAAATCGGATTTCTGTGAAACAAGAAACGTTCGGAGTTGGTGAAGTATATTTTTCTAATGAAAGAGAAAAATTAGGATTTCGTTGTGTAGATTTTGATTTTGTCCAAATCAAATTTAGAAAAGTCGCTATGGATTTCCTTTATAATTTATAACGATTTAAATACATTATAAATAGATTTTTAATATAAATTGAATACTGATTTAATCTGGAATTTTGAAATATTGGTTATAAATCCAAATATGATTATTTTGGAGCTGTATGATATTCCATGTGAATATATACGATAATATTTATTTATATATATTTAATTTAAATTATTTTTAAATATATTTATATTTAAATGGGTTTATTTAGAGCTTTAAAAATAGATATTTTTGCAAATGAACTCCGTTTTTGACGAAACTAATTTTGTTGGATCCGGAATATTAAATTTTTATTAGATTTCATTTTACGTAATTTTTGGAGTCAATATGTGACCATAAGGAATTTTGATGTGAAAAATAGTCAATAATTTGACTTTAAAAATACGCTGTGTGCAAACGGACTCGGAATTCGACGAAACAAGTTTCGTTGGGTCCATGATGTCAAACCATAGCTACATGCCGATTTTCACCGAAAACGGGATTCATATGTGATCATACAGATTTTGAAACAACAAATATATATAGCGATTGATTAAAATTGAATAAAATAATCAATTGAAAATAAAATAAAATATTTTTATTTTCCTATAAATACCTGCCATCTTACCTTAACCCTTAAACATTTTCCTTTGTCAAAATGTTTCCGCCGCCATATTTCTTCTTACAGTAAAATATTTGATCTTCATAAATTCTTATAAAACCACATAAACTCTTAAAATCATTATATATTTACTCTTGGATTCATCATGAGAAGCTTTTCAACACAGTATGTTTTTCCTTAATCTCGACGAGATTTTTCCCGTGTTCGAAACGGAATCAGCCACTAGGGTTCTAGCTAATGGGCAATCGAAGCAATAATCTTCGATTTGGAGTTTGAATATAGTCTTAGCAAGTCGTTTAGCATTGGTTTGCTGAAATTTGGTGAAGTCAGTGACAAAAGTTATTGTGAGTTTTATTGTGTGATACCGATCGACGCACGTGGGTTGTTTAGTGTGAGCTGTGAAATTTTGGTCCGAGGAGGGAGAGGATTCGAAGGAGAAGATATCGGTGTAATTTGTTTGAGGTTATGTTGAAAAATGGTGGTGCAATGGAGGCTTGGAATATCTAAAATGGTGTGGTTGGTTACCAGAGTATGGAGCGGAAGGTTTTGAGTTTTGGTGGAGAAGAGAAAGGGAGTGACGGGCATGGGCTTTAGCGTGTGGATGGGCCGAAGTTGTTAGCCTAGGAAAAAGAGAAAAATAAGAAATAAAGGAATTTGTGAAGGAATTATCGGCCAGGATCCTAGTTATTTGTTTCGAAATACAGGAGGAGTGCAAGAATATGGGAAAAAGGGTGAGTCAGGTGCAAATCTGTTGTGGACCGAAATTTTGAAGGGTAAAGCCCATATTAAATTAGTTAAGTTTAGATTGATATAAAAAATGTACTAAATTATAAAATATATAACTTTTCCGTATGTTATCAGAATCAAGCGAAACAAGATCCCTTAGGATCGTATGGACGAACGCTACGCAATGGAACTGACTGGGAGTGAATTGGAGCTCATTACAATTTATAGCCAGATAAATTGTCTGTCTGAATCAACTGACAATTATCGTTATTTAACGATGATTGTCCAATGTGAGTAAATCTCACTAAGTCTGTACAGTTTATATTTTTATAAATATATTCTAGTATTGATAAATGATGATTGATTGCTTTGTGTTGTTTGTTTGGTTTAATTGCCGATTTATTGGTTGAAATTATAGATAACGATATATATATATATATATATATATGTATAAATCGTTAATCAAATATTGATTCTGTTTATCAGAATATTTCATGTTGAAATGAAATCGATGTTATTTATATTGTTTAACATCTGTGGATGTAGGGAAACAGGTTGGAGGGATCCAACAAGATTCTTCAATATTTATAAATACTGTTTGTTTTCATATATCGAGATATATGATGTGATATATAATCTGTGATTGATTATGGGTGTGTAGATGATGTTGATCATGGTTATTTAGTATTTTAAATACATAAGAAATACTAGAATGTGAAAAGGGAATTTTTAAAGTGTAAATTGAAAATAATATAATTATAAAATAAATAGAAGTATAAAAGGAATATTTATAAAATCAAAGAATTTTATAAAAGGAATATTTATAAAATCAAAGAATTTTATAAAAGGAATATTTACAAAGTCAAAGAATTTTATAAAAGGAATATTTATAAAATCAAAGAATTTTATAAAAGGATTATTTATATAGAAAATAAATAGAAGTATAAAAGTAACATTTATTTAGAAAGTAAATAGAAGTATAGAAGGAATATTTAATTAGAAAATAAACAGGAATATAAAAGGAAATTGATGAGATATAAAAGAATTATGAGAAGATTGTTTAAAGTGGATATTAAATAGAAATTTGTTTAAACAAATAGATTGAGAAGATTAATTTATAAATAATGTTTTTATAAATTAAGTAAAATATTTATCATTTGATAAACAGAATATATAAGACTGAATTTATATAGAGAAGTAAGAATCGGTTTTAACACCGATATTTTAAATGGAATTTGAGCAACATTTATAAAGGTGATTATAAATGGGATTATAAGTTTTAGAGGAATAAAATAAGATTTTATATGAATAATTCTCTAATTAGAAGTATAAATAGAAATTGAATTTGGGATATTGTTTTTAAATACGAAATCTAATTGTTTTGATTGCAAAGAAGACATATTATTCACATTTAATGTGAATAAAGGATTTAAGTAAATATTTAGCAAATAAAATATTATAATGGAATTTGGGTTTTGAAATAGGAATTTAAATGGAATTACTGAAATTAGAAACTGACTGGAAATTAGTTGAGTTGAATGGCTTTCTAGGTATCGATCAGATGTTGGTTTCGGTGTAACAACCCGGAAAATTTAAACCAATTTAAAAAATTTAAATTGGCTATTTTAGTGGATTTAAAATATTTAAAATAAATATTTTAAATAATATCAACGAAAAGTAAGTTTGAATCGACGTTTGAAAATAAATATAATTAATTCTAATTATAAACAAGGCCTGAAATGGCGGGTAGTTTCAAAATTTGAATTCAAACTTTGATTGACTGTACCGGGTGAAAAACAAAATGGATTTTAGTGAAACCAAAAATATTTAAATCTGTTAGTGAATATCTTTCTAACGAATCTGAAAAATCGAAGTTTCTTGGTGGGAAGAAAAAGTTATGGCTAAATAAATTTTCAGAAAGGTCGCTATAGAGTTTATATAGCCCGTGAAAATGGCCATTTTGCAAACGACCTCGGAATTTGACGAAACCACTTTTGTTGGATCCGGGATGTTAAATTATTTCTAGGTTTCAAATTTCATAATTTTTGAAGCTAGTATGAGAGGGTGGAAAAAGAAAATGTGTTTGGTCGATTTCTGTTAAATTGGATCGACCAGAAAATGACCATTTTACAAACGATCTCGGAATTCGACGAAAACACTTTTGTTGGATCCGGGATATCAAATTATTGCTAGGTTTCAAATTTCATAATTTTTGAAGCTAGTATGTGGGCATGGCAAAGGAAAATGTGTTTGGTCGATTTCTATTAAATTGGATCGACCAGAAAAGGGCCATTTTCAAACGGTCTCAGAATTCGACGAAGCTAGTTTTGTTGGGACCGTATCGTCAAAACATAGCTAGATTTATTTTTCGGGAATTTTTAGAATTAGTATGTGGCCCCGGCAAATTGAAATGTACGTTCAAATCAAATATTAAATGTTTTATATTTTAATTTGAAGAAAAACTGACGATACAGTCGAATGGGCCTACGAAACATATTCCATTGTGTTTGGAATGGGGGTATTTAGCTAGGGACGACAGTCGTTGGGTTTGGATTGGGGTTCGTGTGTGAAAGAGGGTATTTTTGAAATTTAAAAATATATAAATAATTGGAAAAATTCTATTGGTCCACCTTACTTTTCTCTCTCCTCGTCTTCTCCCTCTCATCACGATAAACGGCGGAACAACCTTCTTCTCTCTTCAAAAACTCCACATCCACGTAATAAAATCGAATGGCCCTGTTGGCAATTTTGTAGAGATTTGTGCAAGCTTTAAATCCATATAGGATTTGCATTTTTTCGAAGTGTATTTGGGGAGAACCGAGCACCCAAAGTGACGAACTTCATCGCGCCGCCGGAGCTCCGATCTGCCACCGAGTTCGACCGCTCCACCCCCCGTTCAGGCGCCTCTCGACCCTCTTCCAGGTGGCGCAGGATGATCGGGTCCAAACTACACAGATTTCGAGAAAAAGCTAAACCTAGTTTTGAAGAATTCAGAGAGGTATACAGCTATTTTTAATTCAACTATTTTATAGCACTTTAAAGCGCTACGGTTTTTTGATTTCACTGTAAAAATCATATCTTTTTCATTTGTTGACTAAATTCAGTGAAACAAGAGATAGTGGACTCGTGAGGACGTCTTCTACATTCTAGAAGAGATCGCATATTTTTCTGAGCCTTCTGCTATTTTTGGTGGAGTGGAACCCAATGTGAGATTTATGAATTATAAATGATATTGAAAACGACGATGTATAAATTATATAGTCGATGTATGAGTTATATAAGCATTGTACACCACATGTATAAGCGTTGTATAAGTTGTACGGTCGATGTATAAGTTATATATGCATTGTAAAAATTATATATGTGTTGAATAGAAGTGAAATTTATATATACATACATATATATATATATGCCCCTCATCCACAAACCATGGACGATATTTATTGGTTATGGTTGGTGTGAAAATTGGTTGATAGCGAATGGTTGATTAGAATTGTTTGTGGTTGAAATTGATCGATCGTGGTTGAAGAATACCCGTTTGTGGCTGAGAATTATTTGGTTGAAACCACATAGGATTAGTTTGTAGAAAAGAAAGAAAAAATATACATGTCGCCTGCGTGCGAACTAGATGCATGAAATCCCCATTGTCAAAAGCTGCGAGGCTTTAAGGTAGAGCGAGGAGCCGTACTAGGGATGGCCCCGGTTTTAACTACCCTGCCGTTATGCTGCCGAAATTTTGAATAATATTCATGTGTTAGAATTATTTTCATGTGTTGAAACTACATTCATGTGTTGAATAGAAATTCATTCGTTAAATAGAAATTCATGTGTTGAATGGTATTCGTGTTTAAAATAAATTGTTTTAACAATAAAAATCACATTTTCATTTTATATATATATGAACTATAGAAAACATTCATGTGTTGAATAGAAATTCATTCGTTGAACAGAAATTCATGTGTTGAATGGTATTCGTGTTTTAAATAAAGTGTTTTAACAATAAAAATCACATTTTTATTTTATATATACGAACTATAGAAAACATTCATGTGTTGAATTGAAATTCATTCGTTGAATAGAAATTCATGTGTTGAATGGTATTCGTGTTTGAAAGAAATTGTTTTATAATAAAAATCATACCTTTATCATCTATATGAACTATATAAAATAGTTGTGTTTTGAAAAAAATTGTTTTGTAATAAAAATCATATTTTTATCATCAATATGAACTATATAAAATAGTCGGGTTTTGAAATAAATTGTTTTACAATAAAAATCACATTTTTATCATATGCAAGGATTGTTAAAAAAGTGCTGAAATAAATGTCGGTTGCATAAAAATAACATTTTTATCAAAGGTATGAAAAGAATATGGTTTTGAAATCGAAGAATAGATTATATATATAAATAAATAAAATTTAAACGAATCGAATAACGAAGCTGCAGTTCGTGTTTTGAAACCGTGATTTCAAACGATTAGTGCGGGAGATCCGACCATCTGATTTTCCCGAAACTGAAACCGTTGGGTTTGCTTTGGAAATATCTTTCCAACGACACCAACTTTGTAAAGATCCAACGGTTGGATTGTCTGGAATGTTTAATTCAAATCTGAAGAAAAACAGTGCCAAAATCGATTATATATATATAATTAAATTAAATCGAATAACGACGCTGCAGTTCGTATTTTGAAATCGAAACTTCAAACGATTGTACCGAGAGATCCGACCATCGGATTTTCCCAAAACTGGAACCGTTGGATTCGTTTTGAATAGATCTTTCTAATGATATAAATTTTGTGAAGATCCAACGGTTAGATTTTCAGATATGTGTAAATCAAATTTGAAGAAAAACAGCGCCACGGCCGCGTTATGGCCTGAAGCGTCGTTTGAATAAATTGGCTATTTTTAAATAAATAAAAATAGCGATAAATCGTTATAAAATATTATAAACGATATGGAATATGAAATTTACAAACTAACTTAAGGTTAGCTAAGTCGAATGGTTTTCTGGGTTTTGATCTGATGTTGGTTTTGGCCTTCTGGGTTAATATTTGGGAAATCGTTCTCTTACTGATTTACGGTTAGTGACTGATGAATTGGAATGAAGCGTGTGTTGTGTTTGTGTAGCATTTGTTAATTATATACGCGAGTTTCTCAAAAAGACCGGGTTTATCCCATTCTGAATAACTGAATCGACGATAAGAAGTCGAAGATGAAGACGGTGGTAGAAGACCAGAGATCTTCACCTCGTTTGGATGGTAACTGATGTCCTGATTGGGAGGCATCCCGAAATATGGATAATGAGTGGTGATCGTCCAGACGTACGTGGAGATCAATGGGTATGCGAGGTATATAGTGCCTCCACTTTCGTTCAGACCCAGAACGGACTTGTAAATGGACTGTGTGTCTGACATTGGAATTCATTCTGTGTGATTGATAGCCATCAGTTGCATGGTATGAATTGCCTGTGTGGCATGCTAAGATGCAGTGATCAAGGCTTCTATTGAAAAGCAAAGTCTTGTGGTTGATGATCAAAGCACCGCCTGTGTGGCATAGCTTTGTGTATAACGTGAATTCGCGAGCCTCACACCCCGATATGAACCAGAAACGGGAGAGGACCTCAGGGAGGGCCTGCGTTTCCTTCTAGCTAGAGGTGGTGTCAGTGCTTAAACTAGCTGACATTTATATTATTTTCACCTGTGTGGTTGTTGCTATTGCGAGGCGCCTCGGATATATCGATGACTATGTGAAGCCGATGGAGCCATTCGTTGGCTCATTTACGCTCCAAAGGGCGGGGAGACGTAGTGTTCAGGCATTTTAATCCACATCGGTGGACCGGCCCTGTCGCTCCAAGGGTCGATGCGTTCTGATCCTGAGACATGGGCTAGATTGTCTCGAAGTCGATAAGTACTATCTTTTGCCTTTGTTCATGACGGAAATCCAATTTCCAAATACGTGACTGTGCGGTTTTGATTGTATACCTATATATGGCGACATGATATATGGTACCCATGTCGTCTATGATTGATAGTTATGATTGAAATTGTTTTTGAAACTTTTAAACACTAGTAATAATATCAAATTCTTTTGGTTTATTCGTATCAAGCATATTTTGGTCATTATAAGGTAAAACTCTATCCTCCGGTTTGCGTTGCATTGTGTGATGGGAACTGAGTCTTATAATGGCTTCATTTTTATAAAAAGCATTGCGATGTTTAAAAGAATTACTTGTTTTAAAGCACTGGCAATCCAATGGAGTAAACCCGTTCCGCGAAAGTTGTGTGGTCCTGTGATTAGCCATATTATAAAGTGTGTTAGGTAGATTTCTCATACCAGTCCCATGACTGACTCGTAGTTTGTTTCACTTGCAAACTCGGGTGCCCCTTTTTCTACACGGGCAGCCTTGTTTACAGGTTTTAGCAGGCTCTTTCTAGATAGCCGGAGCTGAAGATGGAATCTATCATTTATCTCTTTTTATGTTGTTCAGCTCCTGTTGTACATATTATGTTTGTTTTCCGCTGTAGACATTCATGTATAGATGAACGGTATTTGTACTAAGTATGATCCTGTATACTGTGTAACTCTGATGATTATGTTTATCTAGTGTACTCTATTGTGCATTATCTGGTGTATTTATTTAATTTTGTTCTGTTATTTCTGTTTATGTGTTATATTCCAAAGATTACCCTTGCCACCGTCAGTACGGGGTTTGGGGTCGTCACAACGTGGTATCAGAGCTTTGGTTAAGCTTAGTGATGGAATGTAACATATTAACGAACTCGTCAAAAATAGAACCAGTAGTGTTCTAGGATGAATAACTCATTACAGATAGGATCAGTAATATCCTAGTATGAGTAAAGCAGAATGAAATACACCCCAATAGACACAATTACATTTGAAGTATATGTCTCTATGTTTTGAAATATCTTTTCTATGACCTGACACTTGATCTGCTATTTGCAGAAGTACTAGAAAATGAGTGTCAGAAACAGAAGGAATGCTGAACCAGATCTAGAGGCTCTATTAAAGAGATATCGAAATCTGGGCGGAGCACAATTCTCGGGCAAAGAATCTATAATTCAAATTCAAGCTTGGATGAGTTCTATTGAAAGAATTTTTGAACGTATCCACTTGGGAGATGATCAGAAAAGATTAGTAGCATCTTGGGCGCTCAAAGAAGGAGCTTTAACTTGGTGGGAAACAGTCACTAAAGATAATCCAGAAGGTGATATCACCTGGGATAGGTTCAAAGAGATTTTCTTAGAAAGATTTACTCCTCCTGAAGCAACTGAGCGGTTATGTGATGAATTCTCTTATCTGATACAAGGAGATATGACCATTCCAGAATATCATAAGAAATTCAATGAACTTTCTCACTTTTCCCCTCATCTAATTCATGATACGAAGAGGAAGAATCTGAGGTTTATTCATGGCCTGCAAAGGAAATACCAGAATAAAGTAATGGGGCATGTGAAGCTTCCTTTCTCAGAAATGATATACATGGCCTATCAGTATGAAGATCTTCATAAGAAATGTATGTTGCGCGACGAAGAGGAAGTCAGTTCTAGTAACAAGAAGGAGTCTGAAACTGATAGTCCTGAGGCCAGTACGATGCCGGAGGTCAGCAAGAAGCCCGAAGCCAAAAGGAAAAGGGCTAAATCTGAGAAAGAACCAGTAACGACCACCGTTTGCAATAACTGCCATAAGCAAGGGCATTTGCAAGGAAGTTGCAGATCTTTGAAGAAATGAAAGGGGGATAAATTTAAATCCAAGGACAAGTTTCGAGAGAATAGAAAATGCAGTCAATGCCATCAGACTGGTCATCTTGAAAAGGATTGCCGGCTATTTAAGAAATCCAAAGCAGTACATGTAAATGAAGTGGCAGAAGTGCCTGCATCTTCGTCTGCTCAGGAATGGTCTGATGTTTTGGTCGGCTCTTGATGTTTCTCCTACTCAAATAGAAAATATCCCTGTGGTCGCAGAGAATATACAGGACCTCATCAAAGATATTCCTGTCGTAAAGAATTATGCGGATGTGTTCGAAGAAGTTGTTAGCTTACCTCCGCAAAGAGAAATTGATTTCAAGATCGCTTTAATTCCGAACGCAAGGCCGGTAGTGCACGCTATTCGGAGAATGACTCTAAAGGAGAAAGAATAACCAGACAATCAAACTCGACAACTTGTACGGAAGGTTCTGAGCAGGCCTAGTATCTCTGATTGGGGAGCAGAAGTGGTGTTTGTCCCAAAGTCTGACGGTACTCTGCGACTATGTGTGGATTATCGTGACTTGAATAAGCAGACAATAAAGAATAAATATCCATTACCGTGAATCGATGATTTATTGGATCGTCTGAATGGAGCACAAGTATTTTCAAGGATGGACCTAGCTACAGGCTTCCATCAGCTTCGTATTGCCGAAAAGTGTGTTCCTCTGACAACATTCAGAGGTCCAGACTTATTCTACGAGTGGTTAGTAGTGCCGTTCGGCTTATGTAACGCTCCAGCTTACTTCGTCGATTTAATGACTAGAGTGTTCAGAGTGGTCCTGAATAAGTTTGTTCTGCTTTTTATTGACGATATTCTAATATTCTCTAAGTCAAAAGCCAAACATGAAAAACATTTGGAACAAGTGTTAGAAATTCTGAGAAGGAATGTATTGAAAGCCAAACTGTCCAAATGTATATTCTGGCAAGATGAAGTAAAGTTTCTTGGCCACGTCGTATCGAAAGAGGGAATTGCTGTGGATCCAAGTAAAATCACCTCTATTCAAAATTGGAAACAGCCTAGTACTCCCACAGAAGTCCGAAGTTTTCCTGGATTGGCTAGTTATTACCGGAAGTTCGTTAAAGATTTTTCGAAGATATCTAGTCACTTAACAAAGCTTACAAAGAATCATTCAAATTCAAGTGGACTCCAGAATGTGAGGAGGCTTTTGAAGAGCTAAAGTTAAGATTAACAACGGCTCCAGTGTTAACGATAATCGACGGCAATCAGGACTTGAAAGTCTGAACAGATGCCTCTAGAGAAAACCTGGCTGCAGTATTAATGCAAAGAGGCCAAGTTATTGCTTATGCTAGCCGTCAGCTGAAGCCGCACGAGAAGAACTACGTCACTCATGATCTTGAGTTGTTGGCTATAGTATTTGCTTTGAAAATCTGGAGACACTAACTTCTGGGTGAGAAATTCAAACTGTTTACAGATCACCAGTCGTTAAAGTATCTATTCACCCAGATAGACTTGAATCTGAGGCAGCAACGTTGGCTAGAGTTCCTTACAGCATACGATTTTGAGATTCTATACACTCCAGGGAAAGCCAATGTTGTGGTCGATGCTTTAAGCTGAAAGAACGTAATGATCGCCTTATGACTTCATTGATAGATAAAATATCTTCTCTTCAGAAGGATGATCATTTCATTCAGAAGATCGGAGAGATAACTCAGAAAGGCGAGCCCTCGAGTTTTCAAGTTGATAATGATGGGATTTTAAGGCTAAAGGGTCGAATTTGTGTTCCTAACATTTCTGAGCTCCGAAAGGAAGTCCTGGATGAGTGCCACAAGTCAAAACTTAGTATCCATCCAGGAGTAAGCAAAATGTATAATGAAATCAAACGCACTTTCTGGTGGAGGTCGATGAAGAGAGACATTTCTTTATATGTTAGCCGATGCCCTACTTGCCAACTAGTCAAAACCGACCAACAGAAACTAGCTGGATTGTTGCAACCACTGGACGTTCCAGGTTGGAAGTGGGAACATATTTCCATGGACTTCATAGATGGTTTGCCCAGAACCAGAAAAGGAAATGACAGTATTTGGGTGATCGTAGATCGCTTCACAATGACCGCCCATTTCATACCTGTCAGATCAAACAGAACTGCTCAGAGTCTGGCGCAGATATATTTCAAGGAAATTGTTAGGCTACACGGAGTGCCAATCAGTATAGTCAGTGATAGAGATCCAATATTTACTAGCAAATTCTGGGAGGCATTTCAAGTAGAATTGGGAACGAAGCTGAACTTAAGCACCGCTTATCATCCTCAGGCAGATGGTCAGACTGAGAGGGTGAATCATATACTAGAAGATTTATTGTGGGCTTGTGTTCTAGATTTTGGTGGAACATGGGAAGACAATTTACATTTGGATGAATTCTCGTACAACAACAGCTACCAAGCGAGCCTGACGATGTCACCATTCGAAGCATTGTATGGTAGGCCGTGCCGATCTCCTGCTTGTTGGGTCAAACCTGGTAATAGGCTTGTATTGGGACCTGATATGATCCGTGAAGCTGCCAACAAAGTCGATTTCGTTAAGAAACGATTAGTCGCCGCTCAAAGCCGACAGAAGAGCTATGCCGATAAGAGAAGAAGAGATATATCATTTGTTGTTGGCGACTATGTATAGTTGAAAGTATCGCCGATGAGAGGAGTTATCCGGTTCGGTAAAACAGGGAAATTGGCGCCCAAATTCATTGGTCCATTCCTTATCCTTGAACGGATTGGAACTCTCGCTTATAGAATTCAATTTCCTGATTGGTTGCCTGGAGTGCATGATGTATTTCACATATCTCAACTTCGAAAGCATGTTCATGACCCAGACTTGATCGTGGAAGAAGCAGCGCAACAGGATATTGAAATTACTCCAGAATTGGCTGTGAGAAGAGAGCCGCTAAAGATCATTGGCAAAGAAACCAAAGAACTGAGGAACAAGAAGGTTCACTTAGTCAAAGTGTAATGGAGTGGAGATCTGCGAGATTGTACTAGGGAAACAGAGGAAAGCATTCAGAAAGCCTATCCTAAATGTCGAATGGATATCTCTGATTGACTCCGGTGTAAGTAACATTTACCGTACTTTGCATTACCATTTAGTTCTCTACTTTGTTGTTATTTTCTTTCCATGGATGTGCACTTTTAATTCAATAGTCTGATTAATTTAAAAAGAGTGTATGAATCAATTTGTATGATTTTGAAAAGTTAAAAACAAATTGTTTGTTGTTTGTGTTGTGTGATAGTAGATTTGATTAATTAAATTATTAGAACGATAGTTAATTTAATCAATAAGAGAATGAATGGTAGAATTTATTCGATTAAATCACACATTGAACTGAGTTAAAAATAAATAGAAATATATACATGTGCATTATATATGTTTCAACAGGTAAATGGATTAGCTGTTGAGTAAAGATTTTATTTGCGTGTCCGACAAATAGGTAAACCTTAATGAGTTGGATGTGAAATATTATTATATCAACTCCTGTGAATGCCATTGGATGCAGAGTGCTGGTTGTTTTGTGTGTAATAATAAACGTCACCATAGGATAGTAATAATTAATTTTGAACTACACTACATGGCATACTTCTTGAAGATAGGCATACTTCATCATATACCACATAAGCATTTGGAGCTTGTGTGACGAGGTTAAAGATTTACCGTACGAGCGAGAGGCTTGTATGGCGATGACTATATATTACAGGTTGAACTGACGACTGATATAGACCATATAAAATTGTAATGATAAATTGCCAGATTAATAAAAACCCCACATGGGTCTGGAGTTGACAATAATCACGTCTCTCTAGTTATTAGATACGGCACATGGATTATTTATTTCCCACACGGGACGAGGTGACGAGAATTTATTCTCTGAAGTAATTAAAAATACACACTCCCTCAGGCTTAGACAGGGTGACGAGAATTAATTTTCTGGAGTTATTATCTATACACGCTCCCCTGTAAACACCAAAATATATCACTATAAATATGTGTATGCTTTATAGGATTTATTGGGTACCTAATACAGCCCAATAAATTTCCAAACCCCTCCCCGTTTAAAGGAGGTTATAGCGAAATTTTTCGAAAATTCCGGGTGTTAGCCAGATTTTTGAAGAATTTGAAAATTCTCAGAAACTGAAATGTTGGAGAATGGAAGCCAGATTGAACGTAGAGTTGGTTAATCAAACCACTTTCGACTTTGTTCCTTTTCGGGGACGAAAAGTTTTAAGTGGGGGAGTTTGTAACAACCCGGAAAATCTGAACCAATTTAAAATTTTTAAATTAGCTATTTTAGTGGATTTAAAATATTTAAAATAAATATTTTAAATAATATCGACGAAAAGTAAGTTTGAATCGACGTTTGAAAATAAATATAATTAATTCTAATTATAAACAAGGCCTGAAATGGCGCGGTAGTTTCAAAATTTTAATTCAAACTTTGACTGACTGTACTGGGTGCAAAACAAAATGGATTTTAGTGAAACCAAAAATATTTAAATCTGTTAGTGAATATCTTTCTAACGAATTTGAAAAATCGAAGTTTCATAGCAGGAAGCAAAAGTTATGGCTAAATGAATTTTCAGAAAGGTCGCTATAGAGTTTATATAGCCCGTGAAAATGGCCATTTTGCCAACGACCTCCGAATTCGACGAAACCACTTTTTTTGGATCCGGGATGTTAAATTATTTTTAGGTTTCAAATTTCATAATTTTTGAAGCTAGTATGTGAGGGTGGCAAAAGAAAATGTGTTTGGTCGATTTCTGTTAAATTGGATCGACCAGAAAATGGCCATTTTGCAAACGACCTCAGAATTCGACGAAACCACTTTTGTTAGATCTGGGATGTCAAATTATTGCTAGGTTTCAAATGTCATAATTTTTGAAGCTAGTATGTGGGCTTGGGCAAAGGAAAATGTGTTTGGTCGATTTCTGTTAAATTGGATCGACCAGAAAAGGGCAATTTTTCAAACGGTCTCAGAATTCGACGAAACTAGTTTTTTTGGGACCGTATCGTCAAACCATAGCTGGATTTATTTTTCGAAAATTTTTAGAATCCGTATGTGGCCCCGACAAATTGAAATGTACGATCAAATCAAATATTGAATGTTTTATATTTTAATTTGAAGAAAAACTGACTGAAACAGTCGAATGGGCCTACGAAACATATCTCATTGTGTTCGGAATGGGGGTATTTAGGTAAGGACGACAGCCATTGGGTTTGGATTAGGGTTCGTGTGTGAAAGAGGGTATTTTCGAAATTTAAAAATATATAAATAATTGGAAAAATTCCATTGGTCCACCTCACTTTTCTCTCTCCCCGTCTTCTCCCTCTCATCGCGATAAACGGCGGAATAACTGTAACAACCCGCATTCTATGCATCGTAGGATCGTAGAATATTTATTTCTTTCCCATATGAAGTCGTATGGCCATGTAACTTTGTGAAATATCCATTAGAGTCATTTCCCATGTTCATGATTTTTGTCGATTTTTAAATGGCCATTTTGCACCTAGCTAATCTTGTTTTGGCCATAACTTTTGATTGGAAAGGAATTTTGACCTGAAACCACTTCCATTAGATTCGTTTGATGGTTTACCTTTTCGTAGAGTGGTCATAATAGCCAAACGGACTTACCGTTTGGGAGATATGGCTGAAATGAGGTTTGGAAGGTGAAAAACTGCTTAACCGGGCCAAATAGGGTGATTAGTGAGTAGGCCCATAACCCATTTCGGGATTAGGGTTATGGGGAGACTGAAATGAAGAAAAGAATTTGCATCAAATCAGAGATTTCTTTCAGATCTTAGTTTTGTTTGTGGCTAAGGTGAGTGATTTGCATAGTTCCTCACTAATTATGGCTAATTAAGGGTAATTAGTGTTAATTAGCGAATTTAAACATGATAAAATTCTGGGAAAATGTTTACAAATTCATAAATGATGTTTTAGACCTCTGATATGAATTTGGGTTAATTTGGTTAAGTTTTGCTAATCCTATCATTAGTTTCACCTAAACATGCTTAAGGGAAAATATGGGGTTTTGGCTATGTTTGATCCATTTTGACTTATCATATTGATGTTTTGGTGTTTGAGGTCACTTCTATTTGTTGCTATGACTGTATGGTATGCTTTGTGATTGTTTAGAAGTGTTAGATTGGTCGAAAACGCCATCGAATGGCGTAAAACAAGTCGTAGGGAAGCTGTGCAGGGACCGGATCGCGGATCGCCCTATGTGCCACGACCCGGACCGGAGACCACGATCCAATGGTTGGAGGAGCTCGAACTCGAACCGCGTCACGCGCTGGAGCACCCGATCGCATGCCATCTTCGATCCGACCCGATCCACTTCAGAAACTCACGATCCGAACCGATGTGCATCCACGATCTGAAGGGGGAGTAGCATCACGACCGAAGGGAAGCGCCACGAGCTATGGAGCACGACCCGAACCAGTGGGAGTGCCTCGACCCGATCCGACCTGACGAAGGTGGAGCACGATCCGAACCGGTGAGGAAGCACGGTCACGAACTGAAGGGCGTCAGGGAACCACGAACTGGAGGGTACCACGATCCATTGAAAGACGATAAAGGCCGAACCGATCCGGTGATGACCAATAACCCAAGATGCAAAGGTAGTCCAAATGGAAGTTAGAGCTCAGGATCCAATGGGGAACCGATGAGTTCGCTTCATGGTTGGGCTTTGCTGCGGGACGTGTGCTAAGGAGTTGTCGACGTTCATAACTTCGATTCACCACTAATAATGGATGATGGGCTACTTATCAGTGCAGTAGAGTCATTGCGACTCGAGGGGCAAGGTGATGGTAGAAAGACTACGTTATCAGCGCAGTAGAGTCATTATGACTTGAGGGGCAAGGTGATGCGTAGTAAGACTATGAGCCAGCGCAGATGGGGTGAATAACTCCATGGGGCAAGTGGACATAGTAAAGGATTGGTAAGACTATGAGCCAGCGCAGATTGGGTGAATAACTCCATGGGGCAAGTGGACATAGTAAAGGATTGGTAAGGCTATGAGCCAGCGCAGATGGGGTGAATAACTCCATGGGGCAAGTGGACATAGCAAAGGACTAGTGGCTGCGTTATCAGTGCAGTGAAGCCATTTATGACTTCATGGGGCAAAGTGATCGTAGCAAGGATAGGTGATCGAAGTGGTGAATATCGTATGCTTTACGCACTGACCGAGAGATGTGAGGATGGATGCTATGTTTGATTGTTTGCCATCACTATGACATGCACACCCCCACCTCCGTATCTTTACACCTTTTGATATGGCACCTTAGAGTGTTGTACAATATGTAGTGCTAACTCTTTGGTTGCAGGTCCAGGTTCAGGTATGTTTTAGTCTACCTGTTATGGTTCACTTTAGATGCTTATCGCTCATACCAGGCTTTATGTCTGACCCAGAGTTTTATGTCTCCTCTTATTACTCTGGGTGCTCACACGAGCAGACTAGAGACAGGTTAGCTGGTGATGCGCGGGTAGCTGATTCGGAGGCGGGCAGGAGGCTTCCACGTATTATATATATATTCTCCCTGTGTCGTTGGTGGTAGCTACTTGGGCATTAGTAGTGTACCTCCTTTATCTTGCTTTTGCTCTGAGACAGTTTGAAAGTTGTAATAATGTTTAACTTTGGATCATAAGCTATACTTACATTTTCCGCTGCCATGTTAGTTGTTTCAGCTTATGCACTGTCTCACCTGTCTTATGTCAAGTATGTTATTATTATATTTTATTCTATGCACTGTGAAACATTCTACAGGTTCTTTGTATGTTCATTCCCTTCTTCCCTTTCCTTTTGACGACCAGTTCCGTGCTAACTGGACATGTGTATAGCGCACTTTTGGAGTAAATGTCGGTTGGTGCGGGGCGGGCCCTCACACTTGGTATCAGAGCTCTAGGTTGCGTAGTTAACCTAGGGAAAGACACTAGGGAGAGATAGTACGTATATGAGAGCACGTATTTGTGATTACTTTGGTTTTTAAAAGCTATATGTATATACTATTAGTATTATAAGAGTGAAGTCGCACTGCACTAGCACCATTATGGGGTCGTTAATCGTTTCCCTTTTACAGATTGACGATGAGCTGATATGCTAGAGGTGCTGGTAGGGGAGCCAATAATGGGAATGCCGCTGACATGAGGGCGATGTTTACTGACCTCATGAGAGATATGCTTAGAGAAGTGCAAGGGGCAATTCCCAATCCCGGAGTTGGTGCTGGCCCAGTAGTGCAGGCGCCTAGGGTCGATTTCGCCAAGTTGTGCAAGGATTACACTAATCTTGGTGGGAAGCCGTTCCACGGGACGGAGTCGGCCCCAGATGTTCAAGACTGGATGGATAGCTGTGACCGTATCTTTGATGACTTGGGTCTTGAGGATGCGATGAAGAGAAGGCTAGCGTCTCGTCAGCTGCAAGGGCGAGCGATGAATTGGTGGAATGCCATTAGAACAGCTACTCCATAGGATCAGGTTACTTGGGTTCAGTTCAAGGCTCGCTTTAGCGAGAAGTTTATTCCAGCTGCCCAGAAGTCCGTGTTGTTTAAGAGGTTCTTGGAACTCAAGCAGAACGGAAGGGCAGTTTCTGACTATATTGCTGAGTTCGACACCTTGTCAAAGTATGGAGTATCTCTTATCGATACTCCTGAGAAGAAGAATGAGAAGTTCATTACTGGTTTGGATGGATACTTGGGGGAAAGTCTTATCAACCACATCGATGAGACTTTTGAATCAATTGTGGGGAAAGCTTTGAGATCAGAGAGTCTTTACCCTAAGCCAAAGACTGAGGCTGCATCTGCAGAAGGGCCAAAGCCGCAAGCAGGCGGTGGAGGCAAGAATAACTCTCAGAATAAGAGGAGACAGGACCAATCTAAGGGTGGCCAGAAAAAGAACAAGAAGGATGTTGAGTGCTTCAGCTGTGGTAAGAAGGGCCATTGTGCTAAAGAATGTCGGGCCAAGCCAGCGGAAAGGAAGTGCTACAACTGTGGTCAAGTGGGACATCATAAGGATAAGTGTCCGCAACCTCTTAAGGAGAAGCAGATTGTGAAAGCATATGCTATTGATGTTGTTCCTTCTTCGTCAAATGCCCCAACTGCGGCGGAGAAAGGAAAAAATGTTTTTATTCAAGGTATGCTTTCTATTTACGATATACCAGTTCGAGTTTTGTTCGATACTGGGGCTTCCCGTTACTTCATATCTAGTGACCTGGTAGATAGGTTGGGACTGGAACCCGAGATAGTCGATAGACCATTGGTTGTGACGAATCCGATTGGTGGTTCGACTAGACTTAATATGATTTGCAGGAATTTGGTCTTATCAAGTCATGGATGTATGTTTGTATGTGATTGCTTTGTTTTGGGCTTTATTGGGTATGGCATTATATTGGGGGTCGATTGGCTCCAAAGATATGGGGTGGTGATAGACTGTGAGGGCTTTTTGGTGACAGTGAGGGCGGATAATGGGCGGAGGGTAGTGTTTGGTAATCTACCTAGTGATGGGGTTATGGCTAGTTTTGTAAATTCCCTCGACATCCCACAGGATGAGTTGTCAGATGTGCCCGTGGTTGGCCTGTATCCGGACGTCTTCAAGGAGGTGACCGGGCTTCCACCACACCGAGAGATTGAGTTCCGTATTGATTTAGTGAAAGATGCCAGACCTATAGTGATGCCACTTCGTCGTATGGCACCAAGGGAGCAGCGAGAGCTTGGGGTGTAAGTCAGCAATCTTTTGAAGAAGGGACTTATTAGAAGGAGTGTCTCCGAGTGGGGAGCACCAGTTGTGTTTTCCACTAAGGCAGATGGTTCCCTTCGTTTGTGTGTGGACTATCACGAGTTGAATAAGGTAACGAGGAAGAATAAGTATCCTCTACCGCGGATAGATGATTTGTTTGATCAACTGGAAGGAGCAAGAGTGTTCTCCCAGTTGGACCTCGCGACAGGATTTCATCAGCTTCGAGTAGCAGATGAGAGTGTTCCGAAAACGGCATTTAGGACGCCGTCTGGATTTTATGAGTGGTTTGTCATGCCATTTGGGTTGACCAATGCACCAGCCTATTTTGTGGATCTTATGAATCGAGTATTCAGAGATTAGTTAAATAAGTTTGTTCTTGTGTTCATAGACGATATCCTTGTTTACTCCAGGACAGAGGAGGAACACAAGGGACACTTGAGGATAGTGATGGAGGTGTTGAGGAAACACCAATTGAAAGCGAAATTCTCTAAGTGTCATTTTTGGAGAAGGGAAGTGAGATTCTTGGGTCATGTTGTTTCCGAGAGTGGTATTGCCGTGGACCCTGCGAAGGTGGCTACGGTACAGGATTGGCCTACGCCCAAGAATGCAACGGATGTAAGAAGTTTCTTGGTATTAGCTGGGTATTATCGTAAGTTTATCCAGGACTTCTCCAAGATTGCAGCACCGTTGACTCAGTTGACTAAGAAGAATCAGTCCTTCGTCTAGGACGGAGTGTGTGTGAATGCATTCAAGAGTCTAAAAGAGAAGTTGACGCGTGCGCCAGTGTTAGTCATTCCTAAAGGGAATGAAGAGATAACGGTATACACAGATGCTTGTGGTACCGGATTGGGTGCTGTATTGATGCAAGGAGGTAGGGTTGTAGCTTATGCTAGTCGGCAGCTAAAGCCGCATGAGAAGAAGTATCCTACCCATGATTTGGAATTAGCAGCGATCGTGTTTGCGCTGAAGATGTGGAGACACTATCTCTTGGGAGAAAGATTTGATTTGTTTACCGATCATAAATCGTTAAAGTATCTCTTCTCTCAGAAAGATCTGAATCTCCGTCAGCAGTGATGGTTAGAATTCTTGGCTTCGTATGATTTTGATATCGCATACACACCTGGGAAGGGTAATGCAGTAGCAGATGCCTTGAGTAGGAGACATGCCAGTTTAGGGGCAATGTTTCTTGAATGGAAGCAACTAGAGTATATCGCGGGGTTTGATTTCAGGCAAAAGTGCGAATTGGATCCAGTTATGCTGGCTGGTTTGGCGATCAGACCCACTTTGATAGAGCGGATTGGTTCCAGCCAGAGGGACGATCCTAATCTATTGGAAATCATCTCCAAGTTAGAGATGGACATCGACGGTGAGGAGATGAGTGTGTACGGGCTTAATCGAGATGGATGGCTTCGAAAGAATGGAAGACTAGTTGTACCCAACGTAAATGGTTTGAGAGATGAAGTGCTTAGAGAATGTCATCACTCAAAACTGACTATACACCCCGGTGGTAATAAGATGTATCGAGACATGAAGCAGACTTACTACTGGAAAGGGATGAAAAGAGATGTTGGGAAGTTTATATTCAAATGCATGAATTGCCAACTAGTTAAAGCCGAGCAAAAGAAGCCTAGTGGGTTGTTGCAACCATTAGAAATTCCCGAGTGGAAATGGGAGCAAGTCTCGATGAATTTCATCGATGGTTTACCAAGGACTAGATCGGGATATGATAGCATTTGGGTAATTTTGGATCGATTGACTAAGAGTGCAAGATTTATACCAGTCAAATCGACCAGAACGGCAGCTAAGTTGGCAGAATTGTATATGAAGTGGGTAGTGAGATTCCATGGAGTACCTAAAAGCATTGTGAGTGACCGAGACCCGTTGTTCACTAGTGGGTTTTGAAAGAGCTTACAAGAGGCTTTAGGGTCAGGATTACATCTCAGTACTGCATATCATCCTCAAACCGATGGTCAGACGGAGAGGGTGAATCGTATATTGGAAGATCTCCTGAGAGCTTGTATATTGGATTTTGGTGGATTATGGGATGACCATTTGCATCTAGTAGAGTTTGCATATAATAATAGCTACCAATCCAGTATCGGTATGGCTCCATATGAAGCTTTGTACGAAAGACCGTGCAACTCACCATCATGTTGGATAGAGACTGGCGAGAAGTTTATGCTTGGACCAGATGTGGTGAGGGAAACTTCAGATAAGATTAAAATCATTCAACAACGAATGAAAGCTGCCCAAGATAGGCAGAAGAGTTATGCTGATAAGAGGGGAAGAGACTTAAAATTCTCCGTTGGTGACTTGGTGTTTGTCAAAATTTCTCCGTTAAAGAGCGTGATACGATTTGGAAGGAAAGGCAAGTTAGCACCAAGATTTGTTGGCCCATACCCTGTTCTTGAACTAGTCAGGAATTTGGCGTATAGAGTTGACTTACCAGAGAAGATGGCGGGAGTTCACAACGTATTTCATGTTTCCCAATTAAGGAAGTTCGTTCACGACTCAGATGTGACTATTTCACCTGATCAGTTAGAGGACTTCGAAGTAGAACCCGAGGCGGTTGGGAACCGCAAGCCGATTCGTATTGTGGGGCACGATACGAAGCAACTTCGAAGGAAGGCAGTGGAGTTAGTCAAGGTTCAGTAGGGCGAGAACGAAAATGAATGTACTTGGGAGACAGAGGAGAACATTAGGAAGGCGTATCCAGAACTCTTTGCCTGGTAAGGTTTACTTCATAATTTAGTTATTCCGCATGCTAGGATAGACTCGCCTTACTTGTTTTGCATGTCTGATTGTTGTTTTTTGGTTGATAGGCATGCGGGACCCTTTGTGTGTGTTTTGATTAGGGAATTTCGGGGGCGAAATTTCTTAAGGGGGGAGAATGTAACAACCCGCATTCTACGCATCGGAGGATAGTAGAATATTTATTTCTTTCCCATATGAAGTCGTATGGCCATGTAACTTTGTGAAATATCCATTAGTCATTTCCCATGTTCATGATTTTTGTCGATTTTTAAATGGCCATTTTGCCCCTAGATGATCTTGTTTTGTCCATAACTTTTGATTGGAAAGGAATTTTGACCTGAAACCACTTCCTTTAGATTCGTTTGATGGTTTACCTTTCCGTAGAGTGGTCATAATAGCCAAACGGACTTACCGTTTGGGAGATATGGCTGAAATGAGGTTTGGAAGGTGAAAACTGCTTAACCGGGCCAAATCGGGTGATTATGAGTAGGCCTATAACCCATTTCGGGATTAGGGTTATGGGGAGACTGAAATGAAGTAGAGAATCATTCCATTCCAGTTTTCTAGCCTCCACTTATCTCCAAGAAACCCTAAAAATGGCCTCCAACCTCTAAATCACCTTCAAATCATCTTTTGGTCAAGGATTAAGCTTAGCAACCTCTAATCAAAGAAGAACTACACCAAATCAACATTGGAGCTGTTGTTTAACATTGGGATTTGCATCAAATCAGAGATTTCTTTCAGATCTTAGTTTTGTTTGTGGCTAAGGTGAGTGATTTGCATAGTTCCTCACTAATTATGGCTAATTAAGGGTAATTAGTGCTAATTAGCGAATTTAAACATGATAAAATTCTGGGAAAATGTTTACAAATTCTTAAATGATGTTTTAGACCTCTGATATGAATTTGGGTTAATTTGGTTAAGTTTTGCTAATCCTATCATTAGTTTCACCTAAACATGCTTAAGGGAAAATATGGGGTTTTGGCTATGTTTGATCCATTTTGACTTATCATATTGATGTTTTGGTGTTTTAGGTCACTTCTATTTGTTGCTATGACTGTATGGTATGCTTTGTGATTGTTTAGAAGTGTTAGATTGGTCGAAAACGCCGTCGAATGGCGTAAAACAAGTCGTAGGGAAGCTGTGCAGGGACCGGATCGCGGATCGCCCTATGTGCCACGACCCGGACCGGAGACCACGATCCAATGGTGGGAGGAGCTCGAGCTCGAACCGCGTCACGCGCTGGAGCACACGATCGCATGCCATCTTCAATCCGACCCGATCCACTTCAGAAACTCACGATCTGAACCGATGTGCATCCACGATCTGAAGGGGGAGTAGCATCATGACCGAAGGGAAGCGCCACGAGCTATGGAGCACGACCCGAACCAGTGGGAGTGTCTCGACCCGATCCGACCTGACGAAGGTGGAGTACGATCCGAACCGGTGAGGAAGCACGGTCATGAACTGAAGGGCGCCAGGGAACCACAAACTGGAGGGTACCACGATCCATTGAAAGACGAAAAAGGCCGAACCGATCCGGTGATGACCAATAACCCGAGATGCAAAGGTAGTCCAAATGGAAGTTAGAGCTCAGGATCCAATGGGGAACCAATGAGTTCGCTTCATGGTTGGGCTTTGTTGCGGGACGTGTGCTAAGGAGTTGTCGACGTTCATAACTTCGATTCACCACTAATAATGGATGATGGGCTACTTATCAGTGCAGTAGAGTCATTGCGACTCGAGGGGCAAGGTGATGGTAGCAAGACTACGTTATCAGTGCAGTAGAGTCATTATGACTTGAGGGGCAAGGTGATGCGTAGTAAGACTATGAGCCAGCGCAGATGGGGTGAATAACTCCATGGGGCAAGTGGACATAGTAAAGGATTGGTAAGACTATGAGCCAACGCAGATGGGGTGAATAACTCCATGGGGCAAGTGGACATAGTAAAGGATTGGTAAGGCTATGAGCCAGCGCAAATGGGGTGAATAACTCCATGGGGCAAGTGGACATAGCAAAGGACTAGTGGCTGCGTTATCAGTGCAGTGAAGTCATTTATGACTTCATGGGGCAAAGTGATTGTAGCAAGGATAGGTGATCGAAGTGGTGAATATCGTATGCTTTACGCACTGACCGAGAGATGTGAGGATGGATGCTATGTTTGATTGTTTGCCATCACTATGACATGCACACCCCCACCTCCGTATCTTTACACCTTTTGATATGGCACCTTAGAGTGTTGTACAGTATGTAGTGCTAACTCTTTGGTTGCAGGTCCAGGTTCAGGTATGTTTTAGTCTACCTGTTATGGTTCACTTTAGATGCTTATCGCTCATACCAGGCTTTATGTCTGACCCAGAGTTTTATGTCTCCTCTTATTACTCTGGGTGCTCACACGAGCAGACTAGAGACAGGTTAGCTGGTGATGCGCGGGTAGCTGATTCGGAGGCGGGCAGGAGGCTTCCACGTATTATATATATTCTCCATGTGTCGTTGGTGGTCGCTACTTGGACATTAGTAGTGTACTTCCTTTATCTTGCTTTTGCTCTGAGACAGTTTGAAAGTTGTAATAATGTTTAACTTTGGATCATAAGCTATACTTACATTTTCCGCTGCCACGTTAGTTGTTTCAGCTTATGCACTGTCTCACCTGTCTTATGTCAAGTATGTTATTATTATATTTTATTCTATGCGCTGTGAGACATTCTACAGGTTCTTTGTATGTTCATTCCCTTCTTCCCTTTCCTTCTGACGACCCGTTCCGTGCTAACTGGACATGTGTATAGCGCACTTTTGGAGTAAATGTCGGTTGGTGCGGGGCGGGTCCTCACAATAACCTTCTTCCCTTCTCTCTTCAAAAACCCCACATCCACGCAATAAAATCGAATGGCCATGTTGGCAGTTTTGTAGAGATTTGCGCACGCTTTAAATCCATATAGGATTTGCATTTTTTCGAAGTGTATTTGGGGAGAACCGAGCACCCAAAGTGACAAACTTCATAGCGCCGCCGGTGCTCCGATCTGCCACCGAGTTGACCGCTCCACCCCCCGTTCAGGCGCCTCTCGACCCTCTTCCAGGTGGCGCAGGCTGATCGGGTCCAAACTACATGGATTTCGAGAAAAAGCTAAAACTAGTCTTGAAGAATTCAGAGAGGTATACGGCTATTTTTAATTTAAATATATTATAGCACTTTAAAGCGCTATGGTTTTTTGATTTCACTGTAAAAATCATATCTTTTTCGATTGTTGACGAAATTCAGTGAAACAAGAGACAGTGGACTCATGAGGACGTCTTCTACATTCTAGAAGAGACCGCATATTTTTCTGAGCCTTCTGCTATTTTTGCTGGAGTGGAACCCAATGTGAGAATTCTGAATTATAAACGATATGGAAAACGACGATGTATAAATTATATAGTCGATGTATGAGTTATATAAGCGTTGTACACCACATGTATGAGCGTTGTATAAGTTGTACGGTTGATGTATAACTTATATATGCGTTGTAAAAATTATATATGTGTTGAATAGAAGTGAAATTTATATATATATATATACCCCTCGTCCACAAACCATGTATGATATTTATTGGTTGTGACTGGTGTGAAAATTGGTTGATAGCGAATGGTTGATTAGAATTGTTTGTGGTTGAAATTGATTGATCGTGGTTGAAAAATACCCGTTTGTGATTAAGAATTAATTTGTTGAAACCATATAGGATTAGTTTGTGGAAAAGAAAGAAAAAAAATACATGCCGCCTGCGTGCGAACTAGATGCATGAAATCCCCATTGTCAAAAGTTGCGAGGCTTTAAGGTAGAGCGAGGAGTCATACTAGGGAAGGCCCCGGTTTTAATTGCCCTGTCGTTATGCTGCTGAAATTTTGAATAATATTCATGTGTTAGAATTATTTTCAAGTGTTGAAACTACATTCATGTGTTTTTCAGAAATTCGTTGAATAGAAATTCATGTGTCGAATGGTATTCGTGTTTTAAATAAATTGTTTTAACAATAAAAATCACATTTTCATTATATATATATATATGGACTATAGAAAACATTCATGTGTTGAATAGAAATTCATTCGTTGAATAGAAATTCATGTGTTGAGTGGTATTCGTGTTTTAAATAAAGTGTTTTAACAATAAAATTCACATTTTTATTTTGTATATACGAACTATTGAAAACATTCATGTGTTGAATAGAAATTCATTCGTTGAATAGAAATTCATGTGTTGAATGGTATTCGTGTTTGAAAGAAATTGTTTTATAATAAAAATCATATTTTTATCATCTATATGAACTATATAAAATAGTCGTGTTTTGAAAGAAATTGTTTTATAATAAAAACATATTTTTATCATCAATATGAACTATATAAAATAGTCGGGTTTTGAAATAAATTGTTTTACAATAAAAATCACATTTTTATCATATACATGAATTGTTAAAAAAGTGTTGAAATAAATGTCGGTTGGATAAAAATATCATTTTTATCAAAGGTATGAAAAGAATATGGTTTTGAAATCGAAGAATAGATTATATATATAAATATAATTTAAACGAACCGAATAACGAAGCTGCAGTTCGTGTTCTGAAACCGTGATTTCAAATGATTAGTGCGGGAGATCCGACCATCGGATTTTCCCGAAACCGAAACCGTTGGGATCGCTTTGGAAATATCTTTCCAACGACACCAACTTTGTAAAGATACAACGGTTGGATTGTCTGGAATGTTTAATTCAAATATGAAGAAAAACAGCGCCAGAATCGATTATATTTATATAAATATAATTAAATTAAATCGAATAACGACATTGCAGTTCGTATTTTGAAATCGAAACTTCAAACGATTGTACCGGGAGATCCGACCGTCGGATTTTCCCAAAACTAGAACCGTTGGATTCGTTTTGAATAGATCTTTCTAATGATATAAATTTTGTGAAGATCCAACGGTTAGATTTTCAGATATGTGTAAATCAAATCTGAAGAAAAACAGCGCCACGACCGCGTTATGGCCTGAAGCGTCGTTTGAATAAATTGGCTATTTTTAAATAAATAAAAATAGCGATAAATTGTTATAAAATATTATAAACGATATGGAATATGAAGTTTAGAAACTAACTGAAGGTTAGCTAAGTCAAATGGTTTTCTGGGTTTTGATTTGATGTTGGTTTCGGCCTTCGGGGTTAATATTTGGGAAATCGTTCTCTTACTAATTTACGGTTAGTGACTGATGAATTGGAATGAAGCGTGTGTTGTGTTTGTGTAGCACTTGTTAATTATATACGCGAGTTGCTCAGAAAGACCAGGTTTATCCCATTCTGAATAACTGAATCGACGATAAGAAGTCGAAGACAAAGACGGTGGTTGAATACCGGAGATCTTCACCTCGTTTGGATGGTAATTGATGTCCTGATTAGGAGGCATCCCGAAATATGGATAATGAGTGGTGATCGTTCAGACGTACGTGGAGATCGATGGGTATGCGAGGTATATAGTGCCTCCGGTTTCGTTCAGACCCAGAACGGACTTGTAAATGGATTGTGTGTCTGACATTGGAATTCATTCGGTGTGATTGATAGCCATCAGTTGCATGGTGTGAATTGCCTGTGTGGCATGCTAAGATGCAGTGATCAAAGCTTCTATTGAAAAGCAAAGTATTGTGGTTGATGATCAAAGCACCGCCTGTGTGGCATAGCTTTGTGTACAACGTGAATTTGCGAGCCTCACACCCCGGTATGAACCAGAAACGGGAGAGGACCTCAGGGAGGGCCTGCGTTTCCTTCTAGCTAGAGGTGGTGTCAATGCTTAAACTGACTGACATTTATATTATTTTCACCTGTGTGGTTGTTGCTGTTGCGAGGCGCCTCGGATATATCGGTGACTATGTGAAGCCGATGGAGCCATTCGTTGGCTCATTTACGCCCCAAAGGGCGGGGAGACGTAGTGTTCAGGCATTTTAATCCACATCGGTGGACTGGCCCTGTCGCTCCAAGAGTCGATGCGTTCTGATCCTGAGACATGGGCTAGATTGTCTCGAAGTCGGTAAGGACTATCTTTTGCCTTGGTTCATGACGGAAAACTAATTTCCAAATACGTGGCTGTGCGGTTTTGATTGTATACCTATATATGGCGACATGATATATGGTACCCATTCCGTCTATGATTGATAGTTATGATTGAAATTGTTTTTGAAACTTATAAACACTAGTAATAACATCAAATTCTTTTGTTTTATTCATATCAAGCATATTTTGGTCATTATATGGTAAAACTCTATCCTCCGGTTTGCATTGCATTGTGTGATGGGAACTGAGTCTTATAATGGCTTCAGTTTTATAAAAAGCATTGCGATGTTTAAAAGAATTACTTGTTTTAAAGCACTGGCAATCCAATGGAGTAAACCCGTTCCGCGAATGTGGCGTGGTCCTGTGATTAGCCATATTATAAAGTGTGTTTGGTAGATTTCTCATACAAGTCCCATGACTGACTCGTAGTTTGTTTCACTTGCAAACTCGGGTGCCCCTTTTTCTACACGGGCAACCTTGTTTTCAGGTTTTAGCAGGCTCTTTCTGGATAGCTGGAGCTGAAGATGGATTCTATCATTTATCTCTTTTTATGTTGTTCAGCTCCTATTGTACATATTATGTTTGTTTTCCGTTGTAGACATTCATGTATAGCTGAATGGTATTTGTACTAAGTTTGATCCTGTATACTGTGTAACTCTGATGATTATGTTTATCCAGTGTATTCTATTGTGCATTATACGGTGTATTTATTTAATTCTATTCTGTTATTTCTGTCTATGTGTTATATTCCAAAGATTACCCTTGCCACCGTCGGTACAGGGTTTGGGGTCGTCACATTCGGCCTTCAGGGTTTATACTAGGGAAGTTGTTCTCTTACTTGTTTACAGCTAGAGACTGATAAACGTGGGAAGATATTGATGCGTAAATCAGAAATGGAAATGTTTTCCAAAGTTAATAATGTATATTTTCTAATTTTAGAAAATAAGGAATTTATGAATATTTGGCAAGCATAAATAGGAAATTGGGAAATGAAATGATGATTGATCGGTAAGATTTCCATTTGGGAATACGACTGTTGTTTGTGCACATGTTTTCCTTTGATAGTTAAATCACCGACTATCAAAGATTTCGACCATTTCCATTGTTAATAAGGAGAGACTGGGATCAAACATATTACTTGAAAACCACGCCTTATGGCATTAGCGTTGCGAATCAAATATGATGAAGATAATTGAAGACGGAGTTATGCAAGGGCTGTTCTGGCGATCCTGGGTAGAAATTTCCTAAGATTGATTTACAGAATAGTGCCTTCGGTTTGTCCAGTTCCAGAACAACCTGTATGGAAGAATGTCTGACAGAGTATATTTAATAAATCGCGTAAGTTGATCTCTTTAAGCGTATTTACGTTTGGTGGCGGAGGAATTCGTTTCTCTTAGCTGTTTACCCGTGGTATGTTTGGAGAAATCAATTTGTGATTTGGCGGGTATGACGATGTGACATTCAAAGTGAAGAAAGGCGTGGTTTGTAAAAGGATGTGTTATGGCCCCTAGCCTTACAACCGAGAAATGGTATAAAATCGAGTAGGTCGCATGGCTAAGTGGTTAGCTACCAATTAGGGTGTATTGTCACCTGATCTAGAGAAATTCCATTTACTTCTATAACGAATTTCGATGTTGTCCCTTTCGGGAAACAGTTGCTGATCCCAACCGTTGGTGATAATACATTCGGTACACTCAAGCGAAATGAGTGACCGGTCATGTTTAGCCTGGGTTACAAGATGTTCTTGTTGAACCTGGTGTATTCCTATCTAGAGATATACTGTCGGAAGGTGGTCCCATACCTTTCCAGTTGGAATTCATTACCCAATAAGCGCCCGCAGTTTTTGATTATATATTATGTATGTAGAACGTGAGATGAAAGTGTTCTGCTAGTTGATTATTTAGTTGTGATTGATAGACACTATTATATTATCAAATGAGTTTGATATAAAGTTTATCATTTCGTTCAAAAAGATTTTGTAATGTTAAATCAAGTGTTTTGGATTTCTCATAAGGGAAAAACCCATTCCATGTTATACGGCATGGTCTTATGGGATATCGTTTATTTTCTCAAACTATTTTAAATTGTTTTACTCACACAAGTCTCGTGACTAACCTGGAGTTTATATTGTTTTGTTTTACCCTAAACTCTTGGGTGCCCAAATTTGTACGGGCAGTCAAGTTGTCAGGCTTTACAGATATACTTGGAGAGCTTGGAGCAGGAGGCTTCAGGAATATATAGCTATTGTTTATTTCCGCTGTGTTGTAAGTGTTATACTCTAATAATGTTACTGTATACATATACTGATTTTATTTCAAAGTTATGTACCTATTATATGTTGTTTGTTCCGCTGTGAGATTCGTGTTTATTCTAATGTTGTATGTTCTTCTTATTCTTCTTTTTTAACTTTCTATCTTATCTATTCTCACCCTCCATTTTCTTTTATTAACTATCCAGTATTTCCGATGCTTGAATAGTCGACATTGAGTTTGTGTCAATTACCAAGGTCGCAAATTCCCCGGGTCGTTACAATGGGAAAACACGATTGTTATATATGTTATTGGTTCTAAGCTACATCACCCCCTTTTTTAGGCTTATATCATATGGTTTGGAAACCAATTAGGGATTTTAATATTTACTCTAAGGATAATGGTTTTTATATTATCAAGTTTGATAATAAAGAAGACTATGATAGAAGGGGATTCCTTACTTATAATAGAAAATTAATGATGATTGGGAATGAAACTGGGAATGCGAATGAACCTTAATAATGATTTTAGTACATTATGTTTATCGGGTCATCCGTTAAATTACTAGACGAAAGAGGGAATCAACCATGTTGCTTTGGATCTTGGTAATCCAATTAAGTTGGACAAGTTCATAGATGAAATCGGGAAGATCACCTTTTCTTGGGTGCTTATTGAAGTGTCAAGTTCATTTTCATGTCCTAAGAATGTTCCTATTTTATCTGAAAAATATTAGTTGATTACACAGAAGGTTTAATATAAGTGGTTCCCTCCTAAATGTTCGAACTGTCATTGTTTTGGTCATTTGGTAAGCATATGCCAATTTGCTAAAGTTTGTGTTCCTAAGAAGATGTATCCTTCTAATTGTCAGCCTAGTTCGATGTAGTTTGATCTTAGTTTGCAAACCTATGGAATTCAGTCTCTTGTTGCTCCTTTTACTCAAGTCCACAATTGTTCTGCTTTAGTTCGGATCATAATCAAAATGATCAAATGCCAGATGAATTGCCTTCAAGAATTGATAATAAGGATCTAGAATATACTACTAGTGAGCTTTTGATTTAATAAGAACGTAATGAGGTGCAGAAGCAGAATTCCTTTTGTTAAAAAACTATTCACTAGGTTAGAAATATTAGAGAAGGCTGGCAAAAGATTGTAAAATATAACTTCAGAGGAGCACAAAAATAGCTTACATAGGTGTCAAGAAAAAGCTATCAAAAATACTTAAAGAAAATGTTAGCTAAAATATGCAACTAGATGAAAGTGTGGAAGTAGCCTTGCTTAGACTGAAAGGGTAAGCTTCCTTAAGGTCAATAAGTAGCTTTCAGCAGTATCAGAAAAGCACCGCTAAAGGAAGCAAGTGGAAAAGTCCGAGAGATGAGCCTTCGAAGAGATAAAAAGGGCCTACGGAGAAATCAAATATAATTTGTCAGGAGAATTAGAGAAAGATAAGTGGAGATCGTAGATAATACTGAAATAAGACATATACGAGGGTAAGATAAGCCTATCGAATTGGTAGAAGCACCACTGAGGTTCCAAGGGCCATGGCAGAAACCATGCAAAGGAAAATAAAGAAGAGATAACCTTTCATTAGAGCCAAAGGGATGCGGTCACAGTTTAAGGGTTACAGCATGCCTTCTTGGGAGACGGAAGAAAGCAAAATCAATTTGCCAGTAATGCAATCACCTTTTCAAAGGACTCGAACATGGAGGATATCTCCCATCACTTTAGCTAAGAAAAGGTTCTTAATCAACAAGCAATAGAAAAGTAGGCCCCTTTGGCAAGACCAATGGACTATATGTACAAGGAAAAACACCCTTTAAAGGAATAGAAAGATAACAAATCAAAATCCTTCGAGAAAATCATTCGAAGGAATCATCTTCAGAGAGCTCAAACTTGGCAGAAGCGCACGATAAATCAAGAGGGGATCATTTTCACCCATGTCAAAGCTAAAAGGACACTTCAACGGCATCAGAAGAGGTCTTAGCATCAGAAGCACTCATATAACATCGCTTTAATTTCCAAAAGGTCACCATCATGGACTATTTCATCCCTTCGAAGAAATCAACCCTTATAGAGCGATAAAATACATAGAAGAAGACATCTCACCCAAAATCAACATCATTAATATCGTCATAAAGAAGACTATTAGTCCCAAAATTACCATGATAGTGACGTGAACAAAGCTATGATGAAGGGATGCCGCGAGAAGTGAATTTTCAGAGTAGCCAAAGTCATTCCATTACCAATTATAGAAAGAAACTAAAAGAATACAAGGATGCCATTCGTCGGTAACAGATCCCTTAGATAAAGATGAATGTCACCTCTTCCTTTATTCCGACAAAGCAGTAGTCTTTATACAAGTAAAAAGGAGAGCTTGTAGGGTTTGTTTGGATAAGGGAAATAATAAGCTTGTAGGGCTTGTTTGGCTAGTAAAAAAGGGTCGTACTTCTGATAATGCGAGGTATGTTTAATTTCTATAAGATTATAATTTGCATGCACATTAATACCAGAATCTGGAACATTGTTGAACCAGTTGCATCTAAACAAATAAACCTCCTTCATGGGTCTTGTAAAATATGTCAATTGCAAAATCTAAGTTAACACGCCATAAAATAATTTATATGATTATTAGGATCATCACTGCCTTTAACAAATACACTAGTATTGTTTGTTATTATTTCAGCATCGATTATTTGGTGTTGAATTTATATCCATTAACAAAAAATATTGGATACGTTATAATTTTAATTTTCAGTCCAACAGCCAAATGTTTCAGTCCTTCATCGAGCACATGATTAGTGGGATCAAAAATGTAGTTTGAAAACCAAGTACTGAAATCTTTTCTTAAATCGCCGCTTGGATTTCGAGGTTCACAAATACTACAAACACAAACACGGTATATTACATTATTGTTTATTTACACGTGTAGCATTAAATTTAACAAAATTTGTAAGGTGATAATTAACTGAAAAATGGTGCAACTTCGAGACAATTAAGAAGAATATATGTGTGTGATACATGGTAATCTTTGTCATCTAGCCATACTTCCACATAATTTCCAACATGTCGGCCATGTTGTTTAAAAATATATAATATTGCTTCAGAAGAAGAATCTTGTTCAACGGCTTCATCGTTACGCATAACACTTTCAAATGGTAGGTTCACATAATCATTAAATTAATGTGATAAAAAAAGAAGCTTCTTCTATGATATATGATTTGCAAATAAAACCTTCAACTCGAGCTTTGTTCTCATTTACTTCTTTAAATGATTTACGTACCTAATAAAAAAATATTTCTGTTCAATATTAACTTCCATTTATAATTAAATTAACATTTGCATACTCAGTATAGTAGCATACCTTTTGAATGGATACATCCATCCATATTGCACAGGACCTCGAAGACGTGCTTCAAATGGAAGATGAACAGGTAAATGCTCCATTACATTAAAGAAACCTGGAGGAAACGGTGAGAATTCATCTGTACATAAACCTAGTTTAATGTTGTAGCTCTTCACTGTGAAATCAGGATATTTCTTATCAAAATATTTCCATGCTTTTCCATCGGAGGTCAACGTACCTTCTTGAGGTGTTCTCACACCGTGTCATCTCATATGATGCGTTTGTTACAGATAATGCATACAATCGTTGAAGTTTGGGGTAATGATTAAATAATGCATACGCTTGTACGGAACTTCTTTTCCCTTCCTTTTTCCATCATTTGTATTTTTATTTATTACATATTTACAATTTCTAAGATTGATGTCTTCTTTCCAATACAACATGCAATCATTTAAACATCTATCTATTTTTTGATATGGCAAACTGAAAGATGACTTAAGTTTTTTCACTTCATAATAATTTTCGCACATTAAATTTTCGGATGACATATGGCGTTTAGAAGCTTGAACAATAGTCGTAAATCCATCTTCCGTAAGGTTATATTTTGATTTCATTGCAATGTATTTTGCAGTTACCTATAATTGAGTTTCGCTTGTACGTCCATTCCAAAGGGTTTTATTAGCGTGATCCAATAAATTATATGTTAGGGTACATGGAATGCGAATCTTAAGGCAAAACTAACACTAGAGGGGGTGAATAGTTTTTCAAGGAATTTAAGAAAATATAAAATTTATATGATCTACTATATGAATCACACACCACAAAGATGATCACAGACACAGAATCAAACAAAAACATAGAAATAAACAAAAGTAAAATGCAGAAAAGGAAGGAACACATCGGATTTTTTACTGGTTCAGATTGTTCCTACATACAGCCCCACGCAACGCTGGATTGCACAGAGTTTTATTACTAGATCAATATCTTAGTACAATCCCCTTGATTTCACGGCTACAAGGTTAACACCGATTCCACCACCCTTGATTTCATGGATACAAGGTTAACACCATTTCCTTTCCTTGATTTCCGAGTTGCAAGGAACACACCCTTTTTCAAACAATCCCAAATGATTACAACATCCCTATAACTCTTCAGAGAGTAATGGATAGAGAGTGAGAAGAGAAGAAGTTTTATGTACTTAGAATAGAAATCGGCAGAGTAGAAGTGTAGAAATCATAAAGCTATGAAATAATTATGGAGGAATGGAAAGGGGTGAAGATGGGGAAGAAGAATAGTCAAAAAATTCGAAATCAACCACTATTTATAAGATTTGAAAGGTTGCAACGCTTCTGGAACGTTACAAATAGTGAAAAGACATTTCCTTTCAAAACTGAAAATGTGACAATTGTGTGTCGACATATATGTTTTCTAAAAATTTGAATTTTGAATATTTTTCAAGTGTTTTACTATATATATAATTTTGGAAATTCTTGAATTAAAGCATAATGATATAAATGATTATTATAAAGTAGAAAATCATATGAAATCATAAATATAAATTATATAAACATATTTATAAAATTATAAATTTTAAAACTATATAAATATAAAATTATAAAAGTATATAACTATACAAATATATATAAACTAATATGCTTCGAAACTTAAGTTTGAAATCAAAGGTGAGATAGAAAAACTAATTAAAATTAGAATTAGAATTTTGAAAAATATAATTTGAAAATCAGAATTTGAATTTGAACCTGGAGTGCTACTCAGAGTCTTACATATAAACTAGACTCTACTAGTATATTTATCTTAAACTCTTGATTACTCATGAGTCTTGAATCTTCTCTGAATTCTGAATCTCTAAACTGTACAGTCATCAGCATTAATTCATGTGTATAACTCCTGCATATATGTGTGTATGTATATTCTAGATAGAGATGTCATTATATATTTTATAATCTATTAATATTGAAATAAGGTTGTTGTCATCAAAACTTCATTCTCCAACAATCTCCCCCTTTTTGATGATGTCAACCTTAGCTTATAAAATATTCATACTTTTTCATACCTATTGATGTTGATCCTTCTAATACTCCTCCTATCAATATAAATCCCATATATTCTACCTTAACTAAGTCTATATTTTACAATTTCTCCCCCTTTGGCATTATCAAAAAGAAATTCTAAAAATACTCTCCCTAAATCCTATATCTATCTATACATACCCTATAATTGATTCTATACTGAAGTATATATAACTCCCCCTAAATTTATGCCTATATTGTACTAAGTATATAAACAAATCAATCCAAATATGATAATTACATATGTTTCTCATACAAGTGTCCAAGCAATATTTACATATGCCTTAGTATATACAGGTTTTAATTCAAGTAATTCAAACCAATCAAACAAATTCAAATAAATCAAACTAATCAAATCACACCAAACAATCAAACAACTCGTGGAACTTCTACCCATTCATATTGTCCAGTGATTGGGTTCTTTTTTATGTCCTTCCAGTCTTCTTCATTGGTGAGCATAGTTTTGTTGTTTTCATCTCTGAAATGAGAAGAGATTGACCAACGAATTACGTCAAAGTGTTTTTCTCGATATTCAACCATTCGCATCTGAATTTATTCTAGATGACGCTGATTTCGTAGAACTATGGATAAGATATTCTTGAAGGAATTCAAATTATCTTCAAAATTTTCACTCACGTTATGAATTGGATTTGCCATAGCTTTGATAATTTTTGATTAAGAATTGAGAAGAGAGGAAGGAGAAGTGGTAGAATGATTTTTTTTTTGGAAGAAATAGGTTTATATAGGGTCTGGAATTAGTTGGATTTGAATGGACATGAGTTAATTATTTAATTTTAATTCTTGAACAATTTTGAAAAACTGGTAGTTATGTGTCAATATAAGCAATTATGTATGTCGAAATACTTTGTTAAAAAAATTGAAAATTTTCAAATTTTGAATCTTTTGTTATTATATTATATTATATTTAGTTCTAAAGTTTTCACAGTAACTTAAAGATGATTTGACATAAATTAAAGCTCCATTCATTACTTCTTAAAAAACAAATACATCCAACTAATTACGTGATTCGGAAATAAAATACAAGCAAATACTAAGAATAACTTAAGCTAGATAGACTAGATATCAGCGGATGATGAGGAGGAAGATGAAATTCCAAGTTTTCTTCCTATCTTGCTCATGAACTTAGTCATTTGGGTAAAACTGTTTTTGAGCTTCTTTTGATTTTGACAATTTTCACTTGATTTTGAACAGTCTTCTCTTTGGAAATGGTTCTAGTGTTGATTGGACACTCAACACTTTCCAAAGAAATTTCTTCTTCTTTGATTTCCATAGGCCGTTTTTCTTGTTGCATTCGAGCATGTTTGTCTTCGAATGTCTCTAAGGTGTAAAAGTGAGCGGAATTTGCATAAGGTGTATGTTTGTGGAGTCAAACACCACCTTTCTTGATACAAATTCTTCTCCATGAAGATCAACTCCAAAATATTTGAAAATACAAGTGAGATAAACTCCATAATAAAGACTGTTTTCTCTTGTTGATGTTTTTATGGGCTTGAATTCTTTTAAGATCATGTCAGCCTAAGTGATGTTATATCAACCAATAATAGCAAAGAGTGCTTCTACAATTATAGATATTTTCCCAAGATTTCGCAATCTAGAACAATTTATGTTCCTTTTACGCTACTCCAAATTTGGTCTTCATTTCCTTTGTAAAAGCCGCGATTAAGATTTACATAGAACATTTTGACAAGCTTTGGGAAACACACTTCATCGTTATCGCGGGCATCAATTATGTTCAATACTTCATTATGATTGAAAATAGAAGTAAGATCATAGGATGGAAAGTCTCCAAAGGTGGCGAAAGCACCCGTATTGACTTTTGCATTTGCTACATAGTCAACACAAGTTTTGAATGCCTCTTTATCATTGCGGAGATATCCTTTGATGTTTTTGTTTAATTTAAATTTTTGAGATGTGCTTGAGGAAGCCATTGGAACGTTTGTTTTGAAGAATATAGTTATGAAGAATGTAGTTTGAATTTGGAACGAGAGGTAGAGAGAATAAATATATAAATAGAGATTGAATAGATATGAATTGAATAGGCACAACTTTTCATAGATCAATGACACCTTTTCAGACCTTAGGAGTTGGCGAAAAGTTGGAGGGAAGTTTGAAATTTTAAACCTTTGAAATTCAAAATTTAAATTTCATCTTACAGGCTGATATGTCGACATATGGACATATATATATCGACATACAGACATATGTATGTCGACGTACAAGCTCAATTTCAAAGAACATAAGGTTTTTTAGGACTTTTGATTTAAATTATTGATTTATATTTCAGATTTAACTATTTTCTGAAATAACGCTAATCCTAGCAAACATCCAAAATATATTTTATTATTTTATTAATTATAATTTTATTATTATTATTTTGAATTTCAAAAATTCAATTTCAAATTCAAAATTTAAATTCCAAGTTTGAATTTTAAAGTTTAAATTTAAAACAAAGCAAGCAATTAAAGCATCCATTCAACTAAAAATAATTTAAAAAAAATAATTACAGTGTACCCGGCTTTTAGATCCATCTCTATGATATTTTCTGAATTCTGAATTGTTGTGAAGCATATGTTTGAATTTCCTGTTTCTAGCTCTTCATCACTTGACAATGAATCTGAATCATCTAGAGTTGCTGAGTATGCTCTCTTTCTTTTCTTTGATGAATTGTTATTGTCCGTTTGTCGAATTGATTTATCTGGATATGGAAACATTCTCTTCATATGGCCTAGTTTATTGCAGTTATAACATCGATTATTGAAACACCCCACCCCCTTTAAGGTCACTCACAAAGGGAATGCCTTAACTTTGGTGGAGCATTTTAGGTAAAAGATGCAGATAAATTACAAGACAGAAAAATAAAGCAGTGGAAAATAAAGTCATTTTATAAAAACTTAATTCAGTCAAGCTTTTACAACAATTTGTCTCAATCATACTTAAAGTAATACATAGAAATTCTGTCTTGATTCAAAAACTTCCAAGTATAAAAGAAGCATAAAAATAACAATGATATACCCCAATAAAGCTTGTACCAGCCATAGCAGTGGAAGAGAGAGTCCAAAGCAATACATCGACTATCTACGAGCTTGGAAAGAAAACTGAGCTAAGAAATAACATTTCCTCCCAGTGAACCTGGGGGGAAACGGAAGAAAAGAGGCAAAACAAAACAAGGTCAGACATGAATTTGGTAAGTCCAGTGACTTTCAGCATATAAAAAGGCAAAAGCATCATGACATGAATAAACTGAATATAAGACAATACCGTGATAACAGGGATAACAACATAACATAGGCTAAGCATAAGGTATGATAAGGCAAGATAAACTGAATGCGCTTCTACTCTTTCTCTGCTTCGCTACTACTTTGTTATTCTGATTTCTATATCTATCTCTGCACCACCTAACTAGTGTCCCAGCTAGTAATCTGTATAAAATGATAATATGGTAACGTCATCCCAATCCCCGCGATTGTGGTACCCTTCAGGTGTACATCCATCATGAGGATTCCACCTCATACTGCCTAATTGCCATGAACATATTAGATGTACCCTTACTACCCTATCGATCGGCTCCCTTACTTGTTTTCATGTTCCATGTGTCTGTGTCAATCGGCCCTCTCTTGCGTGTAGATACTCTGTGCTGGTCCCACCATAAGGTGTATCAATCCTTATGATAGCGACCCGACACGATTCAAGATACACAGTGTACAACTACTGGTACTCAGTGCCTGCTTTTTCCCACTTCGAAGTACGTTCACGCCCGTAAACCGTCGGAACCTATACTGACATACCCCCTGCCGCTGTTTTTGACAGCTTATAATCAGCCCAGTAATCCTGACCCACCCTGCCTAGTTTCAAGGTACCATGATACATCTATGTGGGATACTGCTGAAATGGGTCCCCGTTACTAGGGTTTCCTGTTGGTTAAGTTTATGGTCCTATATATACAAATATTACCCACCTACACGAGATGTACTTAACCCTCCCACCGATTCTAGCATGTTTATTTAACGGTTAAGTTTTGTGGGCCTATATGTACTAATATTACCCACTTACACGAGAAGTACTTAACCTTCCCATTGATTCAAGCATATTTATTTAACAGTTAAGTTTTGTGGGCCTTTATGTACTAATATTACCCACCAACCTGATATGTACTTAACCCTCCCGCACATTATGTCATGTTGGTTAAGGGATGTCCATTCATGTTAACTTAACCCACCCATTCATCGTGTCATGTTGGTTAAGTGTTTCTTATTAACTTAACCCTTCTCACTTATCATGTTAGATTGGTTAAGTGTTTCCTATTAACTTAACCCCGTTCGTTCATCAAGTTATATTAGTCAAGTGTTTATTGTTACTTAACCCCACGTGTTCGTCTTGTTGTATTGGTTAAGTGTCATCAGTCAATTTCAAGTTAGCTTAATCTACCTACACATCATGTAATGTTATTTTTGGTTAAGTGTCGCCTTCTTGTGTTATCTTAACCTTACCACAAATCAGGTTATATTGGTTAAGTGTTAACTTAACCCTTTTCATTTATCATGCTATATCGGTTAAGTGTTTCCTATTAACTTAACCCTAGTCATCCATCTTGTCATATTGGTTAAGTGTTTCTCATTACTTAACCCTAGTCATACATGTTATATTGGTTAAGTGTTCTATGAACTTAACCCTACTCATTCATCTTGTTCATTAGCATTAATTGATTTATTAATGCACCAACCTCTCACATTAGATATGTGTTGTTGCGGTTACTGGATGTGCCGGGCGGTTCCGGGCAGTTTTACACCACAACTCAATCTAACCTTGGGTCTTTCTTGGGCATGATGCACTAATCTCTCACATTAGATAGATGTTGTTGTGGTTACTGGATGTGCCGGGCGGTTCCTGGCAGTTTTATACCACAACTTAATCTAACCGCAGGTTAGGCATGTTCATCTTAAATCTACACATTTACCCTATATACCCAAATCTAGATTTTCATGCTAATTACCAAATTCACCAAAACTAGTCATGTTACATTTTAAGCCCAATCTAGATTTAATGCTCAAGTTACCCCAAATTCGCAACAATAACAATTTTTCCCAAAACATGATTTATATGCCAATTTCATACTTTGTCGTTCATGTTAATTCTAGGTTCAATATGTCAAATTACATATTCCATAATTCATGTCAAATTACCCCAAATTGCATCTTAACAGTTATGCCATATTACATATTCCAAATTATGCCAAATAATGTCAATTTCACGTTATACCCAATTTCCCCCGCATTTATAACATACGTATTTCGAGATTCAACTCAAGATTTATAATATAAGGGGAGAAGCAAGATGGAACATCGTAAGGATAGGCATAGTCATAAGATGATAAGAACTACTGGTCCAATAAACTTGATGTACTAAAAAGACAAGTTTTGCAAGGAATACATCGCAGGCATATAGATATGATAAGAATTATATCGTGAACTTAAAAGGGATTACAATTTCGATATACAACAAGGATAGATATGATTGGACCAGTTTCATAGTCAAAAATGATTCCCAAAGATATATATATATATATATATATATATATATACTCAAGCATAGATTTCAATGAAAGGATTGCTTACATCAGGCATATTCTCATATCCATTTTATTACATGTCACAATTTGATTTAGGTGTTCAAATCTAAAAAGTAACTGACTTACAAAACGACGACAAATCTTGTTTTCATGCCTAAGCCATACATCACAATACAGACTAATCATAAACTATCATATATATATATATATATATATAGATGCCCCAACTTTTAGATCTTAAACCACAACATGTTTTATTCCTTATATTTACAGTTCAATTTACGCCCCAAATCCCAAGCCATATGTCCAATACTTTATGTTCTAAATCTCAAGTCATATGTCGAATACTTTATGCCTCAAATCCCAAGTCATATGTCCAATACTTTATGCCTCAAATCTCAAGTCATATATCCAATACTTTATGCCTCATATCTCAAGTCATATGTTCGATACACTTTATGTTTTGAATACAACATGTGTTATGTCCTTAAATCAGTTACAACTCAATTATGCCCAATTATACACAATTTAATTCTTTTTCCCAATTTTAGCGCTAGTCATGTCCAAATCATATATTATACCCAATTTTATTTCCAACGTACGTTCATCTCTTATAAGTGGCTCAGGCTCGCAGTAGCCTGGCTATAAAACAAAAAGGGAAGAAGGAAAGAAGAGACAAAGAATGGACATAATATTATCAACGAGATAGATCCAAAGGATATAGAAAGACATATAGAAATATGCATAATCTCAGATCCAGATTTATTACAATGTCAGAATCACAATTAACTTTTATTTCTGAAAGTAATGTGAACTTACAAATTACAGAACGGTCTTGAATTCTGGGATCTATATTCTGATACTGAATAGCTCTCCCTTGAAGTAGACTATTTGTTCTTCTAATTTAGATTTGATTTGATTCTTATAAAATAGTTGTAGAAGTCGTTGAATTAGCCTTTGAATCTCTACTTGAATTCTAAACTTGATTTCTACGAAGAGCTTGAGCAGCATAACCCCGTCTTTGATTTATTTTGATATGAATTAAGGTAGAATATATTCAAAATGAAGTTGTGTAGAGAAAACTGTAGCCTTAGGGGTGTTTATATGGCATAGGGATCAACGAATCTGGTCAGAACGGGCGTCCAGATGCAGAAAAATGAATCTGTCCTCGGATCTGGAAATAGGGGGGAGGTCGACCCCCTGGTCGACCTGGGTGGGAAATTTTCCGCCCAGCCCGGGTGTGTGATTTGAATTTCGAATTTCAAACCTAAGCTTTTTTACTTAAACTCGAAACTTCTGAAGGTCATAACTTCTTCATACGAAGTCCGATTTACACAAACTCGGACTCTATCTCAAGAAGAATTCCAAGACGAACGCAATGGCGTAGCCCGTTTCCCTTAATTATTCTCTTAAAAATTAAGTATACTTTAGTTTGTTACTTTGACGTTCACAGAAAATACGGGGTGTTACATTCTCCCCTCCTTAAAGGATTTCGTCCCCGAAATCTTCAAGTTAAGAAGAATGTATATCCTACCATCCAATCGTCCATCTACTCATCCATTCAATCACAGGCGTCCATTGTCCTTAAAAATATTTCTAATGCTTTCATGATCATATGCATAGTGTGTGTACATGTCCTTATCTAATGCATAATCATGCGGTCTACTGATCCAGTTGACTCCTTAATGTGAATCATGACAGTGTCATGCATCCAATATGTATGCAAATATCCCTAATCATGTAAATACTATATGTGTGCATATTCACTCATCTATATGCAACATCCATATGATAACACATCAAGTTTCAATCCATATATATATATATATATAAAGGTTCACTCATGCATATGCAATATGAAAGTGACTGAGCCGATCTAGTGCCTAATGTGTGTAAATGCATCCACGAGCAACCACTAGCAAACACTTGCAACAACTTGCATCCACCAAACATAACATGTCTCAAACACATGTTTATATCCATTGGCTTCTACCAAAGGATCGAAAATAGGACCAAGAGGATATGCTTAAAAGATAAAGACTAGCATGTACATAAAAAGACGAATCAAGGATATACCCTCAAAAAGGGTATGATGCGCGTATCTAGTCTTCAGTCTTCTAAGTCCATCTTATTGAGCTCCACTCTATGTACCTTAACCAATTTGACTTCACGATTGCGAAGCTTCTTGACCTCCATTTCCAAAACCCACTAGTAAAGACAGGACCTCAATCACTTACTGTGCTAGAGGTATCCAATGTAGTCGAACTATCTTTCCAAGATAAACAGATATTAACCATGATACCAAGTGTATATACTAAGATGATTAGAGGTATCTCTTCTACTTAGATTATCCATCATATCACAAATCTGAGGATCGATATCTCTCACGCAACCCATCCTAGTCGAACTTGACATCCCTCAAGTACAAGCCCCAAAGGCCTAAACCAATATCAGACAAGCACCCAAGGAATACCTGGTCTGAATTTGAACGATCTATATAAGATGATACTGGCAAAACAACCAAACAATTGAGCACTTAACCGACTCTGGCTATCCTTGCCAATCTTGCTCCAAAACTATCGTTGATCGCATAACTGGCTTTGCATTTTCAACTAGATATATGCGGAAGTCTATCTCGAGTTTTAGGGGGAAAACCCCTAACCTAATCAAAACATCCGTATACTCATGGACTACTCCAACAGATCGAAAATCATCGATAAATACATAAAGTGATTCTAGGTAGCTGAGACAAACTGGTCCCTTAGGATCGCACAAAATTTCGAGGGTATTCCCAAGGCAAGTCGAAAGTCTAACTACCCTCCTTTCACAATTACTAGCTAACCAATCCATGCCTAGAATCAACCCATAGCTCATGAAATCAAAAACATAAGTATCTCAAATCCTTACAAACTAAAGATAAATGAGCCGAACTACAAACTGGATTTGAGACAATAATGGGATCTTCTACTATACAAGTACTAAGATGCAGAGACTCAACTATGGAAGCAGATATAAACGAATGTGAAGCGCTAAAATCCAAAAAGAGTATTAACAGGATGATCAAAAAGGAAAACTAAACTCTTTCAACAGAAACCTTACTACCTCTCTCTTAGGTACGCTGGCAGTGAGGGCATGCACTTACCCTCCGGAAAATCCTGTCCTTAGTTCTTGCCCTTGTCCCGTTATACCATAATAAAGATACTTCCTCTTGTCTTGTTATTCTTCCACTTACACATCCTCCTTTGTGAGCCAAGTCCATATCCATGAGTTCCTCGTCCTTGGGTTGTGCTCTTTAGCAAAACTCCCTCAATCTCATCTTTACTATCCTTATGTAACACGTTGACAAGTGTCTCAAAAGCTATGTCCACCGCAAGGAGAATCCTACAAAGCTTAAAAGAAAATTAGCCGTAGGTGAAACTACTACGACTATAGATGGAAGTTGGGCACTTATTTGCACTTTGACAAGTGTCGTAGTCTCGTCAAGCCTAAGGAACCATGTCGCGATGAGGTTACCTCCCGGAAAGCCAGGAGCCCTGGAGACTCGTGAAAGAAGGAAACAAGGATTCAAACAGAGGATCAAAAAGATAGTGCATATGGCTTTGGGGAATATGCCTTTAAAACAAAACCTTTCTTTTGAAAATGCTTCTTTTAAAACTGGTTTGAAAATAATTTTTCGAATCTTTTATCTGATCCGGTAACCTTCAGCTCTGATACCAACTGAAACACCCATCTCCGTTAAGGTCACTCACAAAGGGAATGCCTTAACTGCGGTGGAGCATTTTAGGTAAAAGATGCAAATAAATTACAAGACAGAAAAATAAAGCAGCAGAAAATAAAGTCATTTTATAAACAACTTAATTCAGTTAAGCTTTTACAACAATTGGTCTCAATCATACTTAAAAGTAATACACAGAAATTCTATCTTGATTCAAAAACTTCCAAGTATAAAAGAAGCATAAAAATAACAATGATATTCCCCAATAAAGCGTGAACCAGACATAGCAGTGGAAGAGAGAGTCCAAAGCAATACATCGACTGTCTTCGAGCTTGGAAAGAAAATTAAGCTAAGTGATAGCATTTCCTCCCTGTGCACCTTGGGGGGAACGGAAGAAAAGAGGAGAAACAAAACTAGATCATACATGAGTCTGGTAAGTCCAGTGACTTTCAGCATATAAACAGGAAAAAGCATCATGACATGAATAAACTGAATATAAGACAATACCGTGATAACAGGGATAATAAGATAACATAGGCTAAGCATAAGGTATGATAAGGCAAGATAAACTGAATGCGCTTCTACTCTTTAAGTGCTTCGCTACTACTTTGTTATTCTGATTTCTATATCTATCTTTGCACCACCTAACTTGTGTCCCAACTAGTAATTTGTATAAAATGATAATATGATAACGTGATCCCAATCCCCGTAATTGTGGTAGCCTTCAGGTGTACATCTATCGTGAGGATTCCACCTCAATCTGCCTAGTTGCCATGAACATATTAGATGTACCCTTACTACCCTATCGATCGGCTCCCTTACTTGTATTCATGTTCCATGTGTCTATGTCAATCGGCCCTCTCTTGCATGTAGATTCCCTATGTTGGTCCCACCATAAGGTGTATCAATCCTTATGATAGCGACCCGACACGATTCAAGATGCACAGTGTATAACTACTAGTACTCAGTGCCTGCTTTTTCCCACTCCGGAGTATGTGCACTCCCGTAAACCGTCGGAACCTACACTGACGAACCCCCTGCCGCTGTATTTGACTGCTCATAATCAGCCCAGTAATCGTGCCCCACCCTGCCTAGTTTCAGGGAACCATGATACATCTTTGTGGGTTACTGCTAAAATGGGTCCCCGTTACTAGGGTTTCCTATTGATTAAGCTTGTGGGCCTATATATACAAATAATACCCACCTACACGAGATGTACTTAACCCTCCCACCGATTCTAGCATGTTTATTTAACGGTTAAGTTTTGTGGGCCTATATGTACTAATATTACCCACTTACATGAGATATACTTAACCCTCCCATCGATTAAAGCATATTTATTTAACGGTTAAGTTTTGTGGGCCTATATGTACTAATATTACCCACCAACCCGATATGTACTTAACCCTCCCGTACATTATGTCATGTTGGTTAAGCGTTGTCCATTCATGTTAACTTAACCCGTGTCATGTTGCTTGAGTGTTTCTTATTAACTTAACCCTTCTCACTTATCATGTTAGATTGGTTAAGTGTTTCCTATTAACTTAACCTCGTTCGTTCATCAAGTTATATTGGTCAAGTGTTTCTTGTTACTTAACCCTACGTGTTCGTCTTGTTGCATTGGTTAAGTGTCATCAGTCAATTTCAAGTTAACTTGACCCACCTACTCATCATGTCATTTTACTTTTGGTTAAGTGTCGACTTCTTGTGTTAACTTAACCCTATGACAAATCAAGTTATATTGGTTAAGTGCTAATTTAACCCTTTTCATTTATCATGCTATACCGGTTAAGTGTTTCCTATTAACTTAACCCTAGTCATCCATCTTGTCATATTGGTTAAGTGTTTCTCATTACTTAACCCTAGTCATCCATGTTATATTGGTTAAGTTTTCCTATGAACTTAACCATATTCATTCATCATGTTCATTAGCATTAATTGATTTATTAATGCACCAACCTCTCACATTAGATATGTGTTGTTGCAGTTACTGGATGTGTCGGGCGGTTCCGGGCAGTTTTACACCATAACTCAATCTAACCTCGGGTTTTTTTGGGCATGATGCACTAACCTCTCACATTAGATAGGTGTTGTTGTGGTTACTGGATGTGCCGGGCGGTTCCGGGCAGTTTTACACCACAACTCAATCTAATCTCAGGTTAGGCATGTTCATCTTTAATCTACACATTTACCCTATATACCCAAATCTAGATTTTACATGCTAATTACCAAATTCATCAAACTAGTCATGTTACATTTTACGCCCAATCTAGATTTATTGTTCAAGTTACCCCAAATTCGCAACAATAACATTTTTTCCCAAAACATGATTTATATGTCAATTTCATACTTTGTCGTTTATGCCAATTCTAGGTTCAATATGTCAAATTACATATTCCATAATTCATGTCAAATTACCCCAAATTGCATCTTAACAGTTATGCCATATTATATGTTCAAAATTATGCCAAATAATGTCAATTTCACGTTATACCCAATTTACCCAACATTCATAATGTACGTATTTCGAGATTCAACTCAAGATTTATAATATAAGGGGAGAAACAAGATGGAACATCGTAAGGATAGCGTAACAACCCATGTTTTTATAACGTGTCATAACCATAAATCAAGGCATAATTTATTTTTAAAATAAGAATCAAGGGAAACGAGTTACGCCATTGCGTTCGTATCGAAATTCTGCTTGGAAACGAGTCCGAGTTTTCGAAAATCGGAGCCTGTATAACCAAGTTATGACCTTTCGAAGTTTTCAGAAGTTTTCAAGTTCAAAACAGCTCAATTCGAATTCAAAATTCAAAATTCAAACCTCAGAATGGACTGGGCGGGAAATTTCCCTGCCAGGACCAAGTCGACCTGGGGTCGACTATGTAGTCAACCTACCCAGGACCAGGTCGACCATAGTGTCGACCTGGGGGTCAACCTGGTGCCCAAGCCCATTTTTGAAGCTGGATTCACTTTGATGTTTCTGGCCTCGTATCTGTCCACATTCGTTGACCTAACCCTATAAATACAGCCCCTAACACCAGTCTCTCTACAAAATTCTTTCTGACCTTATGCTGCTCTAATTCTGGTTGAAAAGTTTGAGAGGGGGACTGCTTCTTCTACGTTGAGACTGCGTTAAGAGAATTGCTGATTTGGGGATTTCTATTAGGACTTGACAAAGCATATAAAGATTCAACATCGGCTCTCTTTTCTAATTCACGAACCACGATCTGTAAGCCCCAGTTATTTTTAGATTTAAACTGTAAATGTAATATGAATATGATGTAAATTGAAATTGGACCTATGTATGATGACTGTTTTACATCCACTCTTGTTCATCTTGGATCTTGATTTTTGGATGTATTATGACATTGATTTGGGGCCTATTCATGTTGTTAATAAAAAAAACCTCATATTATCATGTGGAATCTGCTATTAGTCACAAGTTTATGACTATCACCTTATGTCAATCGTTACCATGACTATGCTATCACCTTATATCAATCGTTACCATGACTATACTATCACCTTATGACAACTGTTATCTTGACTAGTACCATATTTTGCTAGATTTGGAATCTTTATGTTTGAAGCCAATATTCCATATGCCACTAGTGTTATAATCTTTTATCAAGTCATACCATGCTACGCTAGTAATCACTTTTGCCACCTTATACCCATCCCTTTTTATGTTATTCCCTAATTAGATTTATTTGTATCGATTCGAGCATACGTACGATGGGAATACGATTTGGGTAGACTTGGTAAAACATGAATTGGCTTTGAACTTTAAGCATGAACGTTATTATAACTTGAACCTGGATATGGACTTGAACTTGACACGATTTGACATGAACCATGACATGAAAACTCGACATGAATTTTGACATGAAAACTTGAATGTGGGCACGACAATTAGATAAACTTGAAAATGGCCAACTCGAGGTTGGGTTGAGTTTGCAGTGTAAATCTGCCCGGAATCGCCCGGCAAATCCAGTGGCTGCAAACAATAGGATCCAATGTGGGTAGTTGGTCATATCGCACGTAAAACCCAAGGTTAGACTATGTTGTGGTGTAAATCTGCCTGGAACCGCCCGACAAATCCAGTAACCACAACAGTTAGTCTAATGTGAGAGGTTGAAGTGCATTAATGAATTAATGCCACATGATAGGGTTAAGTCATGAACCACTTGAATATACTTAACCATCTTGACACGATGATTTGATAGGGTTAAGTCATGAACCACTTGAACACACTTAACCAACTTGATACATGATTTGGATAGGGTTAAGTCACGAATTTGAATGACAACACTTAACCCATTAGAAACCCTAGTTACGCGGTCCTTTTCAGTAGTAACCCACTTAGATGTATCACGATACCCTGGGACTAGGCAGGGTGGGGCACGATTACTGGGCTGATTATAAGTGACCAGAACGACGACTGAGTAGGTGCGCCATTGTAGGTTCAGGCGGACTATGGTCGTGCACGTAGTCCAGAGTTGAAAAAGAAGGCATTGGGCACCCGTAGATTTACACTGTGCGTGCTTGATTCGTGTTGGTGGTTGGCACCATAGGACTTGATACACCCTATGGTGGACCTAGCACAGGTAACTACATTTCAGGATAGGTCCGTATGACACAGACACATGACGAGCTAGAATTTGTAGGGAGCCGATCGATTAGTAGATCGTACTGTAGGACCCTATAATGGGTCACTTCATGATATTGGGCCAAGGGATCATTTCATGGTTAATACTTGACATAGGTTAGAGCACTAGTACAGTTGGTGCGGCGAATCTCGAATATGCGATGCTAGACATGACTTATCCTGTTATCTTAATTATCCTACCAGTTCTGTTGTCATCCTTATGTTTAATTCCAGTTTTCACATATCATGTTACCTTTACTAGTTTTCATACTGAAAGTCACTTGGGCTTACCATTCTTTATGACTGACCCTTTTTCTTTCTCCCCTCTTTCTTTCGCCCCCCCCCCCCCAGTTTCTCAGGGAGGAAACACTAGCTCTTAGCTTGGACTTAGCTTGCTTTCTGACAGCTCATGTACGGTTTGGTCTTAGGCTATGTTATGGATGCTTCTGCTATTTATGGGAAATAATCTACTTTTGTTATCTTAAGTTTATGCTTCTTTATTTGGAACTTGATGTAATGGAATAATTTGTATCTTGGATATATGAGCTTTTGACGCTTTTCTTGAAAATAATAAGAAGTTGGTTTTTAATTTCTACCGCTGCTTTATTTATGTTCTGCCTTGTGATATCTCTGTGTATGTTTACCCAGATAATACTCCACCAAAACTAGTGCATTCCCTTTGTGAGTGACCCTAGTGGAGGTGGGGTGTTACATTTTGTATTACCAGGCTGGGCAAAAGTTTTAAAAAAACCTTCCGAAACTATTTTCAAAACCATTTATAAAGAATCATTTTTCAAGAAAAGTTTTATGTTAAAAAATGGATATTCACCAAGAAGCCATTAGCACTTTCCTTTGTTTCCTCGTTTGAATCTTTTCTTTTCGTTTTTCAGCATGGCTGATCTTAACCTGCCTAAGGGAATACCCGTGCCTGGATGGTTCCGAAGGTACTTAGAAGCCCGGGCCAACGATACGGGCACGGCAGACATCCCTCCTCCTCCTCCCCCAGTGGTCACGGTTCCTCCTCCTCCTGGTACCGCCTTTGCCAAAATATGCAAAGACTTTAAAGCAATGAGCGGCAAGAACTTCGTTGGGACTGAAACCTTTGTTGAGGCACGAAAATGGCTAAAGGAGATTGAAGACTTGTTTATTATCTTTGATATGGAGGGCCATAGGAAAGTTCAGTTGGCAGCATGGTTGTTGAAAGAGGAAGCTGCATTTTGGTGGGAAGTCACCAACGCTACCAGGCCAGTTGAGACTTGGGCAGACTTTAGAGAGAGGTTTAGGCTTAAATTCTTATCATCAACAGAAGAGAACCTTCAGATGGAGAGGTTCCTAGCACTCAAGCAAGGGGACATGTCTGTTAGGGAGTACATGAATAAGTTTAATCAGCTTGCTCGGTTCGGTTTGGATTTGGTCAACACAGCCCAGAAGAAGGCTGTACGCTTTGCTCGAGGATTGAACGAGCCACTACACAGCTTGGCCCTAACTCATATACCCATGGGGGCGACCTTTGAAATCTTGGTTGATATGGCTCTACTTCATAAGGAAGACAAGAATAGCAAGAAGGAGTTAAGCCTAATGAGACTCAGAATAAGAAAGCTGGCTTCAAGAAGGGAAACAACAAGAATAACAAAAATAACAAGGGCAACAACAAACCACATGAGACGAGGAAGTGCAACTTTTGTGGTATTACTGGACATCTAGCTAAAGACTGTAGAAAGAAGAAGAGGAAGTTGGGTGAATGCTTTCATTGTGGAGATACTGGACACATCAGCAAGGATTGCCCTAAGAAGCAAGGGCAGGGGCAAAGGCAACCTAGCGAGCAGGACCTTATGGAGGGCAGTTGCATGCTCTAAACACCACTCTAGCTCTTGACCGAGGTAGTAATATTTCCATAGAAATCCTTGTTTACATTTCTGACTTTCCTGTTCGAACCTTATTTGACTCTGGCGCATTGCATACTTTTATTTCTTCTGATATTGTTGAAAATATGCACCTAAAAACTTGTCTGGTTGAGGATCCCACTATAGTTTCAAATCCAATTGGGGGATCCGCCCATTTATCTATGATGTGTGTGGATTTGAGGATCTCTATCTTAAGTGTAGAATTCACGTGTAATGCTTATGTTCTCGGATTTATTGGATATGGTTTGATCCTAGGTATGGATTGGCTGTCCGATTATGGAGCCATTCTTGATTGTGAACGAAGGGTAGTGAGGCTCATGACTCGCCTTGGTAATACCCTTGAAATTTCTTGTAACCCTAAGGGTCCGATCATGTTGAGTTATCTTGAATCCCTTGTCTCGTCCGACGATAATTTGCAATTTATGAGAGTGGTCCGAGAATATCCAGATGTCTTTGATGAAGTGAGGGGGTTACCTCTTAAACGCGAGATAGACTTCCGAATTTATCTTGCTGATAATGCCAAGTCATTTTCATTGCCCGTTAGGCACATGGCCCCGCGAGAAAGAAGAGAGCTCAGTAAACAAGTTAATGAGTTGCTTGAGAAAAATTTCATAAGGCGAAGCATTTCTGAATGGGGTGCTCCGATGGTATTCGCTACTAAGGCGGATGGATCGCTTCGTCTATGCGTAGATTATCGTGAGTTAAACAAGCTGACAAAGAAAAATAGGCACCTACTACCAAGAATCGACGATTTGTTTGACCAGCTTGTGGGAGCATCTGTTTTCTCTCAACTCGATCTAGCCACAGGGTTCCATCAGCTTAGAGTGGCCGAGGATAGCATTGAAAAAACTGCGTTTAGGACTCCAGATGGGTTCTTCGAATGGCTCGTTATTTTTGGATTAACGAATGCACCCGCGTACTTTGTAGATTTGATGAGTAGGGTGTTTCTGGAGTTCCTTAACAAGTTTGTGGTAGTTTTCGTGGATGATATTTTGATCTTCTCAAAAGATGAAGAAGAGCATGCTAGACATCTCAAGGAAGTCATGGAAACACTTAGAACACACCAGTTAAAGGCTAAGTTCTCCAAATGCCATTTTTGGAGGAAGGAAGTTCGGTTCCTTGGACATGTAGTTTCTACGCAAGGCATAGCCGTGGACCTCGCAAAGGTAGTTGCGGTACAGGACTAGAAAATTCCTAAGAATGCAACAGAGGTGAGGAGCTTTCTCGGTTTAGAGGGCTACTACAGGAAGTTCAATAAGGACTTCGCTAAGATTTCAGCCCCTCTTACTAAGTTAACAAAGAAGAACCTAGCTTTTGCATGGGACATAGAATGTGACGCTGCTTTTCAGAGACTTAAGAGAGCCCTCACCACAGCTCCAGTTTTGGCATTACCCGATAGAGGTAAGATGTTTACGGTGTACACAGATGCGTGCGGCACGGGATTAGGCGCTGTCCTAATGCAAGAAGGAAGAGTAATATGCTACGGGGGCAGACAACTTAAAGTTCATGAGAAAAACTATCCCACGCATGACTTGGAGTTGGCTGCGATTGTTTTTGCACTTAAAGCTTGGCGCCATTATCTTCTAGGGGAGAGGTTCGAGCTGTATACTGACCACAAATCGCTTAAGTACCTCTTCTCACAGAAAGACTTGAATCTGAAGCAACAGCGGTGGATGGAGTTCTTGGCATCATATGACTTCGATATAGCTTATACCCCTGGCAAGGGTAATGTGGTGGCGGACGCGCTAAGTAGAAAAAGGTTGACTTTGAGCCCCTTGTTTGTTGAAAGGAAAAGCCTTGAGTTTATAGCAACCTTTGATTTTACACATGCTGTTGAGTCATTGACTGCTACATTTGCATCTCTTGAGTTTAGACCTACACTTCTAGATCAAGTAGGGACTTCATAGAAGGAAGACCCACAGATAGTCGAAATCATGGACAAGCTGATTAGGGGTGAGACATCGAGTCACCTCAGTAGGTATGCCATAGATGACAAGGGATGGCTAAGGCGCGATGGAAGGCTATGTGTCCCATAAGTGGGAGACCTAGTAAGGAAAGTTCTCGAAGAGGCGCATCACTTGAGGATGACTATACACCCCGGAGGGGATAAGATGTACAGGGATATGAAACGCATTTTCTTTTGGGCTGGAATGAAAAAGGACATGGCAGAGTTCGTCTCGAAGTGCATGGTGTGCCAACAAGTAAAGGCTGAGTCGAAGAAGCCCGGTGGGCTATTACATCCTCTGGAAGTTCCACAATGGAAATGGGAGAGTATCTCAATGGATTTCGTGGATGGACTGCCTAGGTCAAGGAAGGGAAATACTAGCATATGGGTCATAGTTGATAGACTCACGAAAAGTGCTCACTTCATTCCGGTGAAAAGCAAGAGGACCACATTAGGGCTAGCGTCTATCTACCTTCGAGAGATAGTACGATTGCATGGAGTTCCTTCTAGTATAGTTAGTGATCGTGACCCGATTTTTACTAGCCAGTTTTGGAATAGTCTGCAAGAAGCAATGGGTACACGACTGAATTTAAGCACGGCCTATCACCCATAGACTGATGGACAAACCGAAAGGGTAAATAGGGTACTAGAAGATCTCCGGAGGCTATGCATTCTTGACTTTGGTGGTACTTGGGAAGACCATCTTCCTCTCGTGGAGTTTGCATATAACAATAGTTACCAAGCTAGCATCGGAATGGCACCGTTCGAAGCCCTGTATGGAAGACCGTGCAAATCGCCAATTTGTTGGTGGGAGAAGACAGACAGACTTATACTTGGGCCCGACATGATAAGGGACACTTCTGAGAAGATTGAGTTGATACGAAGACGGATGAAAACGGCCCAAGATAGACAGAAATCTTATGCGGACCAGAGAAGGACAGACTTAGAGTTCGAAGTCGGAGATATGGTATTTATAAAAGTTTCTCCGTTACGCAACGTAGTTCGTTTTGGAGCAATTGGAAAGCTAGCACCAAGGTTCGTAGGACCGTTCCCCATCACTGAAAGGATTGGACGGATGGCCTATAAGGTAGACTTACCCGAGAAACTGAATGGAGTACACAATGTCTTTCACGTCTCGCATCTCCGAAAGTGCTTGCATGAGTCAGCCGAAGTGGTTGACCCAAGCATTCTTGAAGACGTAGAAGTGGAAAAAGAAGCAACATTGAGGCGAGTTCCGATGCGTATCTTAGAAACAGAGATTAAGAAACTAAGGATTCGAGAAGTTAAGCTAGTTAAAGTGCAGTGGGGTGAAGCCCAAGAAGACGCAACTTGGGAAACCAAAGAGAAGATACGCGCGCTTTACCCATTTCTTTTTTAGGGTACATTCTCGATCTCTTTTTCCTATAAACTTGAAAACCTTTTCGTATCATGCTTCTACTATCCACGATTGTCTTGTTATCTTCTCGATCTTGTCTTGAGAACCTTAGGTAGAACCATATGGATGTAAACATGTGATTGAAACATGTTATGGTTGATGTTTGCAAATGGTTGCAAGTGGATGCTAGTGGATGCATGACACACATTAGGCACTAGATCGGCTCAGTCACATTTTCATGTTGCATATGCATGAGTGCTTATACTTGTACATGGATGGAACTTGTTATTCTATCACTTGGATGTTGTATATGGATGAATGTTTGCGCACTCATGTAGAGATTATAAACTATGTTAGGAATTTGCGTACATGTTGGATTCATGAAACTAACATATTTTGCATTAAGGAGGTTTACTGAATCAGTAACCGCCTGATCTTTTGCATTAGATAAGTACATATACACACACTTTCTACATATGTTCATACAGCACAAGAAATCTTTTAAGGACAATGGTTTCCTGTGGATGATGCTTTGAGTAGATGGATGATGGGTGGTAGGACACAACCTCCCTAACTTAGAGATTTCGGGGACGAAATCCTTTAAGGAGGGAGAATGTAACAACCCGTGTTTTTATAACGTGTCATAACCATAAATCAAGGCAGAATTAATTTTTAAAATAAGAATCAAGGAAAATGAGTTATGCCATTGCATTCGTCTCGAAATTCTTCTTGGAAACGTGTCCGAGTTTTCGAAAATCGGAGCCCATATGACCAAGTTATGACCTTTCGAAGTTTTCAGAAGTTTTCAAGATCAAAACAGCTCAATTCGAATTCAAAATTCGAAATTCAAACCTCAGAATGGACTGGGCGGGAAATTTCCCGCCCAGGGCCAGGTCGACCTGGGGGTCGACTACGTAGTCGACCTACCCAGGACCAGGTCGACCATAGTGTCGACCTGGGGGTCGACTCGGTGCCCGAGCCCATTTTTGAAGCTGGATTCACTTTAATGTTTCTGGTCTCGTTTCTGTCCACATTCGTTGACCTGACCCTATAAATACAGCCCCTAACACCAGTCTCTCTACACAAAATTCTTTCTGACCTTATGCTGCTCTAATTCTGGTTGAAAAGTTTGAGAGAGGGACTGCTTCTTCTACATTGAGACTGCGTTAAGAGAATTGCTGATTTGGGGATTTCTATTAGGACTTGACAAAGCATATAAAGATTCAACATCGGCTCTCTTTTCTAATTCTCGAACCACGATCTGTAAGCCCCCGTTATTTTTAGACTTAAACTGTAAATGTAGTATGAATATGATGTAAATTGAAATTGGACCTATGTATGATGACTGTTTTACATCCATTCTTGTTCATCTTGGATCTTGACTTTTGGATGTATTATGACATTGATTTGGGGCCTATTCATGTTGTAAATAAAAAAAAAACCTCATATTATCATGTTGAATCTGCTATTAGTCACAAGTTTATGACTATCACCTTATGTCAATCGTTACCATGACTATGCTACCACCTTATGTCAATCGTTACCATGACTATACTATCACCTTATGACAACCGTTATCTTGACTAGTACCTTATTTTGCTAGATTTGGAATCTTTATGTTTGAGGCCAATATTCCATATGCCAGTAATGTTATAATCTTTTATCAACTCATACCATGCTATGCTAGTAATCACTTTTGCCACCTTATACCCATCCCTTTTTATGTTATTCCCTAATTAGATTTATTTGTATCGATTCGAGCTTACGTACGATGGGAATACGATTGGGGTAGACTAGGTAAAACATGAATTGACTTTGAACTTTAAGCATGAACGTTATTATAACTTGAACCTAGATATGGACATGAATTTGACACGATTTGACATGAACCATGACATGAAAACTCGACATGAATTTTGACATGAAAACTTGAATGTGGGCATGACAATTAGATAAACTTGAAAATGGCCAACTCGAGGTTGGGTTGAGTTTTGCAGTGTAAATCTGCCCGGAACCGCCCGGCAAATCCAGTGGCTGCAAACAAGAGGATCCAATGTGGGTAGTTGGTCATATCGCACGTAAAACCCGAGGTTAGACTATGTTGTGGTGTAAATCTGCCCGGAACCGCCCGGTAAATCCAGTAACCACAACAGTTAGTCTAATGTGAGAGGTTGAAGTTCATTAATGAATTAATGCCACATGATAGGGTTAAGTCATGAACCACTTGAATATACTTAACCAACTTGACACGATGATTTGATAGGGTTAAGTCATGAACCACTTGAACACACTTAACCAACTTGATACATGATTTGGATAGGATTAAGTCACGAATTTGAATGACAACACTTAACCCATTAGAAAACCTAGCTACGCGGTCCTTTTCAGCAGTAACCCACTTAGATGTATCACGATACCCTGGGACTAGGCAGGGTGGGGCACGATTACTGGGCTGATTGTAAGTGACCAGAACGACGGCTGAGTAGGTGCGCCATTGTAGGTTCAGGAGGACTATGGTCGTGCACGTAGTCCGGAGTTGAAAAAACAGGCATTGGGCACCCGTAGATTTACACTGTGCGTGCTTGATTCGTGTCGGTGGTTGGCACCATAAGACTTGATACACCCTATGGTGGACCTAGCACAGGTAACTACATTTCAGGATAGGGCCGTATGACACAGACACATGACGAGCTAGAATTTGTAGGGAGTCGATCGATTAGTAGATTGTACCGTAGGACCCTGTAATGGGTCACTTCATGATATTGGGCCAAGGGATCATTTCATGGTTAATACTTAACATAGGTTAGAACACTAGTTCAGTTGGTGCAGCGAATCTCGAATAAGCAATGCTAGACATGACCTATCCTGTTATCTTAATTATCCTACCAGTTCTGTTGTCATCCTTATGTTTAATTCCAGTTTTCACATATCATGTTACCTTTACTAGTTTTCATACTGAAAGTCACTAGGGCTTACCAGTCTTTATGACTGACCCTTTTTCTTTCGCCCCTCTTTCTTTCGTCCCTCCCCCCCCGGTTCTCAGGGAGGAAACACTAGCTCTTAGCTTGGACTTAGCTTGCTTTCTGACAGCTCATGTACGGTTTGGTCTTGGGCTATGCTATGGCTGCTTCTGCTATTTATGGGGAATAATCTATTTTTGTTATCTTAAGTTTATGCTTCTTTATTTGGAACTTGATGTAATGGAATAATTTGTATCTTGGATATATGAGCTTTTGACTCTTTTCTTGAAAATAATAAGAAGTTGGTTTTTAATTTCTACCGCTGCTTTATTTATGTTCTGCCTTGTGATATCTCTGTGCATGTTTACCTAGATAATACTCCACCAAAACTAGTGCATTCCCTTTGTGAGTGACCCTAGTGGAGGTGGGGTGTTACAGATGGGCATAGTCATATGATGATAAGAACTACTAGTCCAATAAACTTGATGTACTAAAAAGACAAGTTTTGCAAGGAATACATCGCAGGCATATAGATATGATAAGAATTATATCATGAACTTAAAATGGGTTACAATTCCGATATACAACAAGGGTAGATATGATTGGACCAGTTTCATAGTCAAAAATGATTCCCAGAGTTATGTATATACTCAAGCATAGATTTCAATGAAAGGATAGCTTACATTAGGCATATTCTCATATCCATTTTATTACATGTCACAATTCGATTTAGGAGTTCAAATTTAAAAAGTAACTGACTTACAAAACAACGACAAATCTTGTTTTCATGCCTAAGCCATACATCACTATACACACTAATCATAAACTATCATATATATATATATATATATATATATATATATGCCTCAATTTTTAGATCTTAAACCACAACATGTACTATCCTTATATTTACAGTTCAATTTATGTCCCAAATCCCAAGTCATATGTCCAATACTTTATGTTCTAAATCTCAAGTCATATGTCTAATACTTTATGCCTCAAACCCAATTCGTACGTCCAATACTTTACGCCTCAAATCTCAAGTCAAATGTCCAACAATTTATGCCTCAAATCTCAAGTCATATGTACGATACACTTTATGTTTTGAATACAACATGTGTTATGTCCTCAAATCAGTTACAACTCAATTATACACGATTTAATTCTTTTTTCCCAATTTTACCGCTAGTCATGTCCAAATCATATACTATACCCAATTTTATTTCCAACGTACGTTCGTCTCTTATGAGATCTGGCTTAGGCTCGTAGTAGCCTGGCTATAAAACAAAAAGGGAAAAAGGAAAGAAGTGACAAAGAATGGACATAATATTAGAAAGACAGATAGAAATAGGCATAATCTCAGATCCAGATTTATTACAATGTCAGAATCACAATTAACTTTCATTTCTGAAAGTAAAGTGAACTTACAAATTATAGAATGGTCTTGATTTCTGGGATCTGTATTCTAAAACCGAATAGCTCTCCCTTGAAGTAGACTATTTGTTCTTTTAATTTAGATTTGATTTGATTCTTAGAAAATAGTTGTTGAAGTCGTTGAATTAGCCTTTGAATCTCTACTTGAATTCTAAACTTGATTTCTACAAAGAGCTTGACCAACATAACCCCATCTTTGATTTATTTTGATATGAAGTAGGGTATAGTATAGGCAAAATGAAGTTGTGTAGAGAAAACTATAGCCTTAGGGGTGTTTATATAGCATAGGGATCAACGAATCTAGTCAGAACGGGCATCCAGATGCAGAAAAATGAATCTGTCCTCAGATCTAGAAATTGGGGGGAGGTCGACCTGTCTGACCCAGGTCGACCCCCTGGTCGACCTGGGTTCCTGGGTGGGAAATTTCCCGCCCAGCCCGGGTGTGTGATTTAAATTTCGAATTTCAAACCTGAGTTGTTTTATTTAAACCCCGAAACTTCTGAAGGTCATAACTTCTTCATACAGAGTCCGATTTACGCAAACTCGGACTCTATCTCAAGCAGAATTCTAAGACGAACGCAATGGCGTAACCCGTTTCCCTTAATTATTCTCTTAAAAATTAAGTATACTTTAATTTGTTACTTTGACGTTCATAGAAAATACAGGGTGTAACAATTATCATTTCTTCCTAAACTTCCTTGGTTATTACTTTGAAAATTATTTCTATTTTTGTATTTCATAAATTTTCTGAATTGTCTTGTCATTAATGTTGTTTCTTCATCGTCTTCACTACTCGAGTCTGAACCATTTGTTATCGCTTTGAATGCAATGGATTTCTTTTTAGTTGGTCTATTTTCTTTTCTTTTTTGTAGTTGGACTTCGAAAGACATCAGATTTTCGATTAATTCCTCGATTCTCATTTCGTTGACATTATGGGCTTCTTCAATCGCCAATCTTTTCTGATCCTATTCCGAAATTAACGAACTAAATATTTTTCTTACTTGGTCTTCTTCAAAATAAGTTTTTCCTAATGCTATTAATGAATGCACTATCTCTTGAAATCTGCAATACATATCGGAGATAGATTCATTCTTGTTCATTTTGAATAAATCAAACTAATTAATTAACATTAATATCTTTGTTTGTTTAACTTTACTAGTTCCTTCATGAGTAACTTGCAAAGCTCTCCAAATTTCATAAGCAGATTTACAAACTTGCACTCTATTAAATTTGTAACACCCCGCATTTTATGACAATTAAGTAATAAAATAATGCATATGTGTTTATATATGCATAGACATAAATATATATATGAAGAATAAAATAAAGATAATATGTGATTGCATACAATAAATACATGCACTGAAAAAGAAGAAAAGATTAATGCAAATAAAAATGCAATGCATACGTTAAAAGAAAGAAAGATTTGGCTGCATGCAGTGTAAATATGTTGCATGCAATGATTTACAAATATTATGCATTAATAATAAAAGAAAAATGAAAGGAAAGTATGCATGCTAAGTGATAAGGTTACATACAAATGAAAAAGGGAATAAGAAAAGAACAATGACTACCATTGTTCTAAGCCTTGTTAATAAAAGCCTAAGTAGTCCAGTTGGTTAAAGCATGTGGCTCTTATACAAGAGGTGCAGAGTTCAATCCCCGTGACTGTAATATTTTTTGTTTTAAGGGAACGATTAAAATAACACATGGCTAAAGAGAAAATATGTATAAACGCACATATAAGGAAAAATATACATATAAGGAAGTGTACAAAAATATATGTATATACATGTATATGAGAATATGTGCGTATATATGTGCAGAAATATACATACAAGTGAAAAGTTCAAAATAAGGCTGCAATCAAAGAAATATGGTAAAAACTAATAAACGGCATAACACTGTTTGAATTTTGAAATCGAAATAAAAGTTGTGCGTATATATACGCATAAAATAAGCATTGGAAGTTTTGTATACATATAAGGAGATTATATGTAAATATAATATTTAAATAAATTCCAGAAATCAAATACGTCAAAAGAGTAGATAGATAAACTTCTATGCAAAAATTGCTCGCGAGACCCATAAGGGGGTCGACCAACCCCAGATCCGGGCAGATTCATCAATGAATCTAGACTGTTTTCTTAACCTAGTTCGATGCTGACTCAGCATTGCGTGTACGATAAGATCCTGAACACCTATAAATTGGCTAGCAGAGCCTAGCCTAAATCTCACATTTTCTGAGAAGTCACTTAACCTCTGCCATTCTTCTTCCTCCTTAAATCTCTTAGTTTAGGAAAATTCTAATTCAAGATCTGAAGGAAAAGGATGTAAAGTAATAAAGAAGGTGTTCAAAATTCTATTCGAAGTAAGGTAATTTCTTGGATCTGGTCCATTTGAATTTCTCCTCTTTCTTCCCTTCTTCTTTTAGTTAAGAATTAAGGATACATTCCCTGTTAATTTGAATTTCTTGGATCTGGTCTATTTGAATTTCTTGGATACATTCTTGGATCTGGCCTATTTGAATTTCACCTTTTTTGATAATAGTATATTTATCATTTTACATTCCCCGTTAATATGCAATGTAAATCTATTAGAAATGTTAATTTGATATGATTAATATGTTGAAATAATTAAAATGTTGAAATGCTGACATATGGAAATGTAAACTTGCCAAAAATGTGGAAATAATTACTGTTGTATACATGCATGTTCTAATTACATGTTAATCTTCGACATATTATGTAATTGAATGCTTAATTGTAGAAATTGGGATAATTACATGTTAACATGTGACATATTATGTACTTGAACCCTTGATTGTAAGAATTGTGATAATTACATGTTAAATTTAGAATGGAATAATTACATGATTTTATGATTACATGTTGTTATTTTAAAAATGAAGTTAATTACATGTTAGGAAGAACATGCGACATGATAATTAGAGATGGACTTAATATGACATTAAGCATGACATGTAAATATAGATTACAGTGAAATTTGGAAAAATGAACATGCTTAGAATTACAGCAAATAGAAAACTGTAACCGCAGTTAAACACGAGGTTAAATTCAACTTGTGGTAGAAGTTTGCCTGGAACCGCCTGACAAATCCAGCATCCACAAGTTGTTAATTTAATGTGAGAGGTCTAATGCATAAATATACATGTAACGGTGTTAAGACACGAGGTTAAATCCAACTTGTGGTAGAAGTCTGCCCGGAACCGCCCGGCAAATCCAGCATCCACATGTGGTCGGATTAATGTGAGAGGGCTAGTGCATAAACATATATATAAATATATGTATATAAAGGATAGAAATAAATGGCATTAATTGTAAGTAACAGAAATGAATGGAATTGAATGAAAGTTGCAGCAGTAAAAGGATTGGAATGAACGAGGAATGATAATAACCAATTATAAATAAATTACATTAATGGGGATGTTATATAATAAGTAGGCTTGTCCTAGGTACAAGTGGAAATTATAACTTAAGTTATAATAAACGATAAAAGAAAATGGAATAATCCATGTAATGAGATAAGTTGTACTTAAATGCAAATTAAGTTATCTATGAGAACGAGAATCTGAAATCTACTGTAGACAACATAAGTTGTATTTATGGAAAGGAAACTTATTAGTAAACCTTGGTTAAGATAACTAAGTTAATAAGTAAACAATGACAAGTTGTAGTGATAGTGTAAGATGAAATTAAAATTAAATAAGAAAGAATGAGGCAAAATTATAAAATGAAATAAGTTATATTTGATTATAAATAATATGTGACATGTTAAACAGAAAACATGTGAATTAAGATATACTTATTTACATATTAAGCAGAATAAGTTATTGTAACTATGAAATTGGACAATGAATGATATAAAGAGATTGTAGATTACAGACCTTGAATTACAATCTAGAGAATATTATGTTGTGGGCTTATTAATAAACTAAAATGGGTTAACTTATATGACTAAAATTAATAAGCAAAACGGGTCCTTTCTTTAGGGATATAAGGGGCTCGGAAAGAACTTGATAACCTAGACAACAAGTTAATATGATTTGAGATAACCAAGTTAAACTGGAAACCTGATAAGGTAGAGAAAGCGCATAATTGAATGTTTAGACATGTGGTCTAATAACACATTAAAAAGAGGCGCTTGGACCAGTCCGGACGTTTGAGGGTGAATAACCCAACGGAGTAGATCATTGTGGTGTCACGAGGGAAGCGCACGTACATCTGATTATTTTGTTGGCTTCGAAGGACTAGAAGGGGAAGCACGCGGCTTATTGGGATGTGGAGGGTACTCCTGGTTGCCCTCTGTGCTGTGGAGTGTTCTACTGTGCTCACAGAGGGTAGGTCAGTGCATTTCTACCGGTGAGTATGCCTTGATTTCCATGATAATAGGCAATCAAAAGACTATAGGGAGGCATAGGTGATTCGACGATCCGAGGAGCCTTGTGACTAGGCTAGGTTACGACCACTCTTGTGTAACCGACAGGTCTAACCTAGGTGATAGCAAGTCGTTGGGTACCTACCATCGACAGTCAGCTTGATATGTGATGCGCAATGCAGAAAGACGGAGAACTAAACCAAAATACCATAGACTTTTTGCTATCAAGGCTATGGGTGAGGAACATGCCAATTAGGATTTGTTGTTTGTTGGTTGCTTGTGGGCCAGATCATTAGTTCTCAATCTTGTTCGTCTTTCACTAGTTGAGGGAGGGGTCAGGTGGGACCATGGCCACTGAAAATGCAGATCTTGGCATCTATTTATACAGATATCTGAAAAGCTCCCGACTGAGTTCCATGTTTCTTGTACAGCCCTGCTATAAGACTCGGTACATAGTAGAGATTACGTGCGGTTAAGTCATCGAGTATGATTGATGATACGTACGTGGGAAAGTCTAGATACATGCATGTCTTCTCTAGGTGGTGTATCATAGACTCTTAGGGCATTATTATGTGATCTGATTTGATCAAAGGTGGCGGTCCGTATGTTTACGTAGCATAGCGATGGCAGATCTATGCGGAACGTAGCATTGTTATATAAAGATCTGTACATCACTCCGACGTAGGATGAGGGACTGCGTACATTTCTGTGGCATTACGGTGGGGACCGTGCGAGTGGGGTACCATGGGGTGTACCTCAATATTAGGGGTAGCTACATATATAATGTATTAGATTAATCCACTGGAAAGTTGATGGTTACGATGTGTGTGTAAACCTTGAGTGTTGTCAACCCAAGTAACCTAATAAATAAGAAAATGTAACTGAACGGTATATGTAGGACTATCCAAAATGTTTAGTTTAAATCCAGTCACCAAAACTTGTATTCTGACCCCCTCCTTATAACATACTCGCAGGTTGGACTTTGTGGCAGTGATATGATAGCTTTGGATATTGGTTAGGCAGTATTATTGCTTCAGTGAGGCCATATTTTGGTTATATTATATTTTATCCATTCCGCTGTGAGATATTTTCTGAGCTCTGATATATTTTATATCTCTGTCTTTTCTGTAGCAAACCAGAGAAACCAACACGAGTTACATTGGATTACAATTTCAAAAAAAAGTTTGGTCTGTCGGAATTCAGGTTGTTACATCTGGTATTAGAGCCAAGGTTTAGAATTCCTGTATAGATAATGAGTGAACATATTTGTATTTTAAAAAATATAAATATATATTATATATGTACCTAGATCCATAGAGGAACCCACTAAATAGAAAGAGCATAATTGTGACGGCCTGCCCTGCACTAGCCGACATTTCTAATGAAAGTACGTTGTAGAATGTCTCACAACGCTTGGAATAAAATATAATAATAACATAACTTTGACATAAAACAGGCGAGACAATGCATAAGCTGAAAACTAAACAATCATAGCAGCGGAAATCTAAAATACAGCTTATCATCCAACCCAACATTATTACAACTTTGAAATACTATCTCTAAAGCAAAAGAAAGAGGTACACTACTAATGCCCAGAGTAGTGACCAGCAAAAACACAAGGAGAATATATATATCATACGTGGAGGCCCCCTGCTCATCTCCGGTACAGCTACTCGTGCATAATCACCTGACCTTCTCTAGTATGCCCATTTAAGAGCACCCAGAGTAATAAGAAGAGACATAAAACTCTGGGTCAGACAAAAGTCTGGTATGAGCGATAAGCAGCAAAACAGAACAATAACAGGTATACATAACCATACCTGAACCTGGACCTACAACCAAAGAGTTAGAACAACAGGATGTACAATACTCTAAGGTGACACTAACGCATGGTGTGAAAATAATGGGGAGGGGTGTGCATGTCATGGTGACATCAAACATCAAACATAGCAATCATTCTCACATCACTCACTCAGTGCGTAAAGTATACGATATCTACCACTTTGATAACCCGATTTTTTCTATGATCACTCTGCCCCATGGAGTCATGACGGCTCCACTGCACTGATCCATAGCCACTAACCGTTTGCTATGTCCACTCTGCCCCATGGAGTCATGACAACTCCACTGCACTAACTCGCAGCCCTGCTACGATCACTTTTCCCCATGGAGTCATGGCAACTCCACTGCACTGATCCATAGCCAATGATCTGTCTCCCAGTGGTAAGTCAAAGCTATAGGCATCGATAACCCCTTATCACACGTCCCACAGCAATGTCCAACTCATGAAGTTAACTCGTTGATTCCCATCTGGATCCTGAGTAACAACTGCTCATTTGGACTACCTTTGCATCTCGGGTTTGGATTTCTCCAGATCGAATCGGTCCTTCTTCTCACTTATGGTTCAGTTCGGTCGTGACTACCTTTCCCTGGCGGTTCGATTTGGTCCTTCTGAGATGATACCACTTTGGATCGGTTCGTGATACCTCATCCGGGCCAGGTCATGGTCATCGCATGGGTTCGGGTCAGGCATCCTCTTCTTGGTTCGGATCGTGACTCCAGGCTTAGTGGCTCCACCAGCTGTTCGGTTCGCGATCAACGACCCGGTCGGTCCTTCTCTTCAAGCATCAGATCGGTCGTGGTCTTCGGTTTGGGCTCGATGCACTGGCTCGTGATGCAGCAGTTCGGAGGAGCGGTTCGTGGGAAGGGGTGCTTCATGAGCGGATCGGTTCGTCCCCCACCGATCCGATCCGGTTCGGGTCAAAATCTTGCATTGTTTCCTACAACTTTTCCAGCAATTGTTTACACCACACGATGGCGTTTTCGGCCATTCTAACTGTTCTAAGCAATCATAAATCATACCAACAGTCATAGAAACATATAAAATCAACCATAAACACCAAAATGATAAATAACCATGTGAAAATGGATCAAACATACCCAAAACCCATATTTTCCCCTTAATCATGCTTAACCATAACTAGTGATAGGATTAGCAAAACATATCCAAATTAACCCAAATTTCTAACAGAGGTTTAAAATAACATTTAAGAATTTCTAAACATTTTTCCAGGATTTAATCATGTATAATTTCGTTAATTAACACTAATCACCACTAACGTAATTAGTGAAAAACAATGCAAATCACTCACCTTAGCCAAAATATAAACTCAAATCTGAAATGATTCTTTAAATGGAACGAATTCCAATGCACATAGCAGTCTTTGCCTCTAATTTGATGTTGATTAGACTTGATTTGATGCTAATTAGCTTAATCTTCAATTAGAAAGTGATTTGGAGGTGTTTTAGAAAGTGGAGGCCATGGCTAGGGTTCAAGGGATGTAAGTGGCGGCTAGAAAACTGATTAGAAATGATTTTCCAAACCCTATCAGCCTCCCCATAACCCTAATCTCGAAATGGGTTATGGGTCTAGCTGTTATCACTCTAATTAGTCCCAGTTAAGCTGTTTTTAACCTTCCAAAAATTATTTCAGCCATGTCTCCCAAACGGTAAGTCCGTTTGGCTAATGTGACCACTCTACGGAAAGCTAAACCATCATCTGAATCCAATGGAAGTGGTTTCAGGTCAAAACTCCTTACCAATCAAAAGTTATAGGCGAAACAAGATTCTCCAAGGGCAAAACGGTTATTTAAAAATAGGCAAAAATCGTGAACATGGGAAATGACCGCAATAGTCATTTCCCAAAGTTACACGACCATAAGACTTCGTATGAAAAAATATATTCTATGATCCTCCGGTGCATAGAATGCGGGTCGTTACAATAATATGGTAAGTATTGGGATATCTCTTTGTACACTAAAAGAATGAACATGGAAACCTAAGACCCTTAGGTAATTTGGGTGAGAAATGTACAATATATTTTGTATGGAAGGGATATAAATCCCATATGATTAGCATTTTGGGTTAGTGGTTTTGGCAGTAAAACCTTATAAATTGGAAAAGGTTAAAAAGAGAAAAATGGATTAGGAATATGTATATAGTTGAGAGAATTGACTTTGTGGGAGTCTCTAGGAAAGCCTAGTTAAGATTGAAAACTCACTTTGAGTCTAACCCCATTGTTAACTCACTACGCCGTAGATAGCCTACAGAACCCCAGAGAAGTGACGCAGTATGTGCCAAAAAGTGTTGCTATAGGCAAAAAATGATCTGTGGCAACACTTTTTTGGAGTTGTCTTTTGCCGCGTTGCCTTAAAGTCAAAGGCAACGCCTTTGCGATTCTATGGCAATATCGGTACAGGTGTTGCCACAGGTACCAATACAACAAAAAAAATACCCTTTCGCAACTGCCAAAAACAATTGTAATATGCCTAGTACAGCTGGCAATTGTAATAAAGTCAACTTTTTTTACAATTGTTTCTAGCAGTTGTTAAAATTTGTTTTACAACTGTTAAAAGTAATTACACCTCAGCTGCTATTAATCAAAGATTTCATAATATTATAATAAATATTATTATAATACAGTATTTTATTCGAATAAATATTTTATTTCTACATTTCAAATGGTAAAAATATTTTGACTCCACTATTGTACATTCACTCGTATATTACACAATCGTTCATATTTACATACATTCCTCGCTACATTGTCACTCGATTCACTCATATGCAGAATCACACATACCTCAAATTCATAATTGGCATCTGTAATTTTGTACAAAGTAGACTTCATCATAGACCGCCCATTCTCATCACTGCAATCAAATGAGTTCCCATTCTCAATTGTTACTTATCTATATTAACCTATAATGGTCAATTCAATTTAATAAATACACAATTTTAAAATGATTAGATGATCAATACAACCGGACATGAACCAGAGATGACTAGCTTACATAGAACCCATTTTGAAAAGCTGACATTAACACATTAGAAAAAGTTAACAAGTTCAGAGCATATGATGGTAAGGTCATAGAGTCCTTCGAGGGCAGCAAACATTAACATATTAGAATAGATAGACATTAGCAACAATAATTGACTAATTATCCATCCATTGATAAAACCATAATCATATTATTATAAGATATATTATAGTAACACCTGTTAAACACAATCAGCGTTGTTTAGCAGTTATGTTTTTTAATCGAGGAGAGAAGTATTTTACGGTTACCAGTCAACATGTCCTTATATATATATTATAAATATATATATATGAATGATCACCATGTCCATCATATGCTTCAAATCCTAAAAAAATATATCAAAATACGGGGTTATAAACTAGAATAACGTGTATCTATTCACGGAAACAAGTTCAGTTTCAAATATTAGAGTTGCTCCATCTGATTTCAGCCAATGAATTAGTAAAAAATACTTAGTACTTAGAACCAAAATGAAGATCTATATTTTCAAAGATAATTGGTTAAATATAAACTATACACGCATGCACAATAGTGTATAACACATATATGAGTAGTAAAAGATTGTGAAACCTTTAGTAGTTGTGTAACTTTGATGAGAGTTTAAATGACAGCACATGGTGCAAGTTATATGTTATCAATTATGTTTATCTCTACTATCTAGTCTATGCTACTAAAAAAAGAAACTAATTGTATAGAATTCACAGTTATATCAGTGCATCATTTCAGTTTTTCAAATTTATAACACAGGTATACATACATTGTTATTAAGTACAAGAAATTTGTCTTGAACTAGAGAAAACCAGTGGTAACATGTCATTGTTATGGTAACATAACAAACAAATTAAAAAAACTCTCCCATATAAAGCACATAGAATTATCTATAAAAAATAAACATTCTCATATAAAGCATATATAAATCATACCTGAAATGTTTGGTTATCTGAGCAAAGAACAAAATTTACAAGATGTCCTATATTTCCAGATTTCACAAATGAAAACAAATAGTACACTACAATAGATTTTACAACAAATTCTTCAACTCCAAGCTTAGAAATTCTACCGCTTCCAACTGTTACCTCTGTTTCTTCATCATAAGAAAGCATCTCCTTCGTTATATCCACTATATCACTATTGTCCAAATAACTAAAGCTTCTCCTAGGGTCCCCTACCAAAGAACAGAACAACAGAAATGGCATACTGAGCCAATCAAGGGTATATATAAAGTACAGCTCAAATATTCATGCAAATATATCAGTTCAAAACGCATTTAAAAAACCAAACTAAGTGTCGATAAGCCAAGAAACTATTGCAGAGATGATTATTAGAGAGGAGGAAACTCAAGGTCTGGGAAAGCCGTGCATTCCAGAAGGTCTCCTACCACCAGCACCATAGACTCCTTGTTCATGGTCAAAACTATCGCTATAGGAATTGGAATAACCCATCTCGGCACCATAAGCTCTAGCAGTTGTATTATAGTTATAAATACAATCATCTTCCAAATGTAAAATGCAGTAAGAACCTTTATATAGATTAAAACTACAATAGGACCAATTATATACACTTTTACCGGACGCTTACACATAAAAGATTGATTTTTTTTCTTTTCAACTATGTAATGTGGATGCATTCAAATGGCATCATACCCATTTGCGGTTCTACTAAAATATATCTGATTAACTATTATTGTATTATTAATTAATTATTACAACTTGTATATCTTATGCATATCCTATGGTATGAAAACAAACACACACAAGAGTTTCAGACAATGAACATACTTACTCATCAAGCAAATCCCATTGTATATGAATAATACTCCTCATTTTGATCTGCAAATAAGGAGTTCATGGAGATCAAAACTTTAACTTGTAGTTTCAGATATAAAAAACAGAACCAAGTAGCTTCTCCCCTTTAATTCATCACAACTCCTATGCCAAGCTAATCTTCGTAACCAGATCTAAAAACTAAAAACTTAATTGATGTAAACCGAAATGGTTATAAGGTAAAAATTGGAAGTCAGACTAGGGTTTTGGTTAGATGGGATGTGACACGAAACTTGGGTTCATGATCGAGGTAAGGATTGATGTTAGTTGCGATTAAGGCGGCAAGGAGTTGATTGATGGAGAAGTTGTTTCAAATTTGACAGAGGCGGTGGAATTTTACAGAGAGACGGGCGAAAGAGACAGAGGAATTAGGTTTTAGAGGGAAATGAAAATTTGGGGGTAAAGTAGCTAGGCGGTAAAGGGAAATACATTGCGTGGATCAGTAACATAGACCATTGGATTACATTCATACGGATTATTAATTTTTTTTAATTAGAATATATCTAGCTACTGCAACACAATTTGGATTTATGCTAACACCTTGAAGCGTGCGTTGCAATAGACAAAAGTCAGCATAGCTGTGGCAACATTTTAGCTAGCAACACCTTGGATTTTTGTTGCGATAGGCCATCTATGGCATAGTGACTTTTAAGAACTTGAAACTGTAAAAGTTTTAGGAAAATGGTTTATGGTGTTTTCAAGATTTAATCTTAAAAGTTATGGTTTTAAAATATGTAAAGGACAAGTTTAAAAAGTACATGTTGAGTTTTAATATAAAATGAGGTATAATGTGCAAACAGTGATTTCTTGTGAAAATTTTGTCTAAATTAAAATTCTCTCAGAAAAACATGTACATTATAGAGCATGTATAGCTCGCTAGTTTTCTTGTTATATTGCATGAAAGGATTAAAAAGAAAAACTTAGAAAATATTGCATTTTGTTAAAATTCTCAGTAAATAAAGTTTTGAAATCATTATTCTTTTGACAATCATTTTTTATAAATTATTTCAAAGGAGAAAATTTTGTTGGGTGGACAAAATAAGTCATAGAAATTAAGAATAAAGTAGATGTTTGCACCTTATAGTAAGTAACTGCCTTATAGGCAAGAACAAGTCGTAAACCTGATTGATAATTAGTTGTCCTCGTCTACTTCGGTTTTTGTGATTTGAAAAATTATGATCTGCATTTTTATGAGACGACATGTTTTTATGGTTTGGCAAAAGTAAGTTTTGATGAGGAAAACAAAGTTTTGATACATTTAACTTTTGAAAGAAAAAGTGAAATGAAAAAAAGGGGGCCAAACCATGTTTTAATAAGTATGGAGTAGGTGAGGATTAGTGCCTAGGGAAGACGAGGAAAGTTTTGAGGCTATGAAGTAAATAGCGAGAATTATCTTGGAATAACGGTAAGTACCCTTAGAATGCGTAAGCATTGAGAAGCCCAGGGTGATGCTTAAAATTTTTTGTTATAGTACACAACAAGGACTAGTGGTGACTACTACAGTAGAGGGCAAGTAAGTATTTACATCTTGTTGTTTGAATTTTTCAGAGGGGGACGTAGTCCTAAGTTTCTTGGCCTTTAGTAGTAGCTATGTATATCGTTTGTTTTCCTGTTTTAGTTGAAGGACTAGGAGGCTTATTTAAAATTAGACTTAGATCAGCAGATTAAGTTAAATAAGCTAAGAAAAAAAGTAAGGGCATAACTAAAAAGGAAACAACAAATTCAGTAAAGCAACAAATTTGATAGTTAAAGAAATGGAAAATTCTGAGAAAAGATGAATAAGAGTAAAATTTTCCAAGATAAGATGAAAAAGAAAATCTGTAATAGAGAAACTTTTCTTATGTCGGCTATGCTAGGATAGGAAAATATGGAATATTTATAAATAGTTTCATAAAATCCAAGTACGGTTGGAAAAAGGTACATAAAAGAAAATGGAAGATGTGAAATTTTCATTTTCCACCTTTTTGTAACATAAGAAATCGAATTCAGAAAATTAGATTTTTCTGAAATTCGAAAAATAAAGTTGCTTGGTAGGGTTTTGGATGTAAAAATAGGATGAACTACGCTTTTGATCAGTAAGAGTGTGGAAAAATTTGGATGAAAAAGCATTTTTGATTTCCAAAATATTGCATTCATTTAAAACTGCCAGTATATTTAGGATGTGAGCATCATGTTTTTAAATAATTTTGAAGAATTTGCATACACATATGAGGTACCGCTTAGGCACACATGTATTATTATGTTGTATAACACTTTGCACAAGTACACAATGTTTGCAAAAATGGGACGCACACGTGATTGATGAATATTATGCGAGGGATTATCTATTTTTACCCTTATCAAATTTCGGGGACGAAATTTCCTAAGGGTGGGAGAATGTAGCACCCCGCATTTTATGACAATTAAATAATTAAATAATGCATATGTGTGTATATATATATACACACACACATATGCATAGACATAAATATATATAAGAAGAATAAAATAAAGATAATATGTGATTGCATGTAATAAATACATGCACAGAAAAAGAAGAAAAGGTTAATGCAACGCATACGTTAAAAGAAAGAAAAATTGGGTTGCATGCAGTGTAAATATGTTGCATGCAATGATTGACAAATATTATGCATTAATAATAAAAGAAAAATGAAAGAAAAGTATGCATGCAAAGTGATGAGGTTACATGCAAATGAAAAAGAGGAATAAGAAAAGAACAATGACCACCATTGTTCTAAGCCTTGTTAATAAAAGCCTAAGTAGTCCAGTTGGTTAGAGCATGTGGCTCTCATAAAAGAGGTGCAGATTTTGATCCCCGCCGCCGTCATATTTTTTTTAAGGGAACAACTAAAATAACTCATGTTCTAAAGAGAAAATATGTATAAACGCACATATAAGGAAAAAATATGTAACACCCCAAATTTTAATGACATTAAAAGAGGATAAATTAAATAACAATTAATTTAACATTCGGAATCAGAGGGAACGGACTATGCCATTGCGTCCGTCTCGAAATTTTGGTCAAAATGGACATTCGGTTTGCGTAAAGCAGACACCGTATGAAAAAGTTATGAGGGTTCGAAGTTTATTTACGCACAAGATAAATATATATATATAAAATAAATTCCAGAACCTTCAAAAACAATTCAAAAATCAAAATCAGGCCAAAATGGGCTGAGCGGGAAAATTCCCGCTCGTGGGCTTCTACCCCCCAGGGGGTGTCGACACCCCTATAGGGGTGTCGACCCCCTCGGAAAGATCTAGGCAGAATTCGTTTTACATACCTGGACTTGATTCTATGTCTGGTTCATTGGTTCTATGCTATAAATATGGTCCCCTATTCTCTTATTTTCTCCATTGGAGATCATAGAGGCCATATGTTATCGGGTTGCAAATTGAAACAGAATCAAAGCCTACTACAATCAGTTTAGCCATTCAGAATTCAGATCTCTCTCTCTCTAAATTTTCTGAACTTAACGTTGTGAGTTTCTAGTCACTTTTAGGTTTAAATGGATAAATGTGAATTATGATAGAGTACGAATTGGGTATATGTTGTGAATCATGAACTTATGCAAGTTTATTATGTCATTATCCCTGGATCCAATATGATTATGGACATTCTACTATGCTAACTATGTAGATCTTGACTTGCAACTATATTGTGGGTTAATTTAGATCTAATCCTTTATGCTAATCACCTTTCACCTGTTATGTTGTAGTAATCACGATATGTTGTAAACTTGACATGTGATGCCACCCTTTTAGATCTAATCATGCTGCTATGTCACCCTAATTTTGTTAGACATCTAAATGACAAGTTTAGACCGTGTTATGTTGACTTCGACATTGTAGTTGCCAGAAGTTCATCAGCTCTACGTTCACCCTGTTATGATGATTACATGTCCATTCACTTTGTTGTCATGCTTATGCCAAAATTATGCTGAAACTGTCACCTTTGTCACTCCCTTTTTTATTGTTATGGCGAGGCTACTTTGTAGCCTCGATGACGCCAAAATACATGTGATCACGTTAGTTAGGAAACGGGGAAAAGGGGGATTTATAATTGGCATAATTTATATAATGTTTATATAAGTTGGACATATAATTCAAATAGGGAAACGTAGAAATAATCACCTATAATGACATAGGTAAATTTGGGTAAAAATGGCATAATTTGAATATGGTCATTTATGGATATGTAATTCAAATTATTGTTGCAAAATAGGTATTGACACCTGTAAAAGGAAAGGATTAATTAATTGGTAAATTAATTAAAAATGGAATGTTAGTAATTACAATTAGGAATTGTAATTGTACTTATAACACGATGTTAGGTTACGTTAGTGGTGGAAGTCTGCCCGGACCCGACCGGCATATCCAGTAGCCACTAATGTTGAACCTAATATGGGAGGTCTAAGTAGGTAAATACGAATCGGGCTAAGACACGAGGTTAGGCCCAAATATGAAATAAGTCTGCATTGACCCGACTGACATATCCAGCAGCCACTAATGTGGGAGGTCTAAGTACGTAAATATGAATCAGGCTAAGACACGAGGTTAGGCCCAACTATGAAATAAGACTTCCAGGACCTGGCCGGCATATCCAACATCCACATGTTGCAGGCCTAATATGGGAGGTCTAACCCAGTATGAAACCATAATTGGACATGGTAATAGAATTGGACTACTTAACCTAATTTAACTCATAAAGATTGTATGACTATGAACTTAAGTTAGGGTTAAGTAAAACTGGATGAGTAGTGGGTGGGTTAAGTAAATTAGAAGGGGTGGGTAATATATAGATATATAGTCCCACAAACTTAACCCAATAAGGTTATGTAATTAAAGACAGCTGATGGTATACATAGCTAGTGGAAAATAGAATACAGTTATGTAATTAAAGACATCCTTTAGGGTAAGCATAACTGGTATAGGACTATGTAATTAAAGACACCTAGGGGTATACATAGTCAGTGAAAAACCTAGTGGGGATACAAGACAAAGGGGAGAGCTTGTATCATATTGTGTGGGACCCATTTCAATCAGCAACCCGGAGTAGGTATCAAATAAAGAACTCCATACTAGGCGGAGATAAGGGCACGCTTACTGATTGATTGTAAGAGATCCAAACGGGACGGACGGTGTGGATGGCGCAAACCAACCGGGGACATGTGCGTGCATGGGCCGGGCAGAGGGGGGTAAGATGATCGTGACACCAGTAGATATGGTTGTGCACCTCTTGGGTTGCCATTTGAGGAAGTGATATCTCCTACTGTAGGACCAGCACAAGGTATCTACGGAATAGGGAGCCGATCGATTAGGGTAATGGTTAGGGTACACTCGGACGTATACCCTAAGTCTACCAACTTATTATGCAAGGGATTATCTAACTTTGGTTATACTAGTAATAGTGCAGAGTAGTCATTAGTGAAGTACGTGTACACCTTACCTTATCCTCCTTGTCACACCTGCCATTTATATAGTGACCTCTCTTACCCACTTTATGACTATCATGTTCACCTTTATTTGTTTACTGGCTAAAAGTTACTAGACTCGCCAGACTTTATGTCTGACCCCTTTGTTTTTCCCTCTCTCTTTCGTTTCCCCCCACCCCTCCAGGTTCTCAGGGAGGAAACACCCAGGCTTAGTCAGGACTTGGATATTATCTTGCTGGAAGCTACTTTTGGAGTATGGCTCAAGTCTTTGTCTCTACTATGGCTTACTCTTTTTATTGAGGAATAATGTTTTTCTTTAATACCTATGTACTCTGATGATGCAAGACAGAAGTATTTTGGTGTAATGGTTTTATGACTTATGGTATTGTGAACTACAGTATTATGTTTTATGTTAAAATAAAAAAAAATTGAAATTTCTGCTGCTATCTTATTTAAATTTGTCTTGTAATTATTCTGTGTCTGTTTACCTACAATGCTTCACGAAACTTAATGCATTCCCTTAGTGAGTGACATTAACGGACGTGGGGTGTCACACTTGGTATCAGAGCCAGGTTACCAGATTAGATAAAAGTTTTGAAAAGTATTTTTCAAAAAAGGTTTCAAAAGAAAGTATTTTCAAAAAGAAAAGTCTGTTTTGAAAATATTCCCTAAGAAGCCATATGTAATATCCTTCAATCCATTATCTAAAATTCTTCTTTTCCCTTTTTCAGCATATCTGGGGATCAAAACATTCCTAATATCCCAGAGGGCGTTACGATACCCGGATGGTTACGGAGATATTTGGAGGCCACAACGCCTGATGAAGTCTAGAGAGACCCTCCTCCTCCAGTTTCCCCAGTCATTCCTCCTCCTCCCCCTCCAAGAGCAGATAACTTCGCCAAAATCTGTAAGGACTTCCGTGCTATGGGAGGGAAGCCATTCCATGGGAATGAGACATTTGTGGAAGCTCGGAATTAGCTTAAGGAGACCGAGGATTATTCATAATCTTTGAAGTGGAGGATCGAACAAAGATTCAGTTAGCTGCTTGACTGTTAAAAGACGAAGCCTCATTTTGGTGGGAAGTCACCCAGGCTGGACGTCCAGTGGAAACCTGGGAAGATTTCAGATAGAGGTTCGAGATGAAATTTATTTTCCAAGCTGAGCGAAGCATACATATGGAGAGGTTCTTAGCGCTTAAGCAAGGGAACTTGACGGTGAAGGAGTATGTTAACAAATTCAACAAGCTGGCAAGGTTTGGACTAGAGTTGGTGGATACACCGCACAAAAAGGCTTTACAATTTGCTAAAGGACTGAATGAGCCTCTGCACGGTCTTGCTATGTCCCATATTGTTATGGGGGCCACCTTTGAAAGGCTTGTGGATAAAGACCTAATGGATGAAGAGGACAAGGGAGAGAAGAAGGAAGAAAAGACTGAGGGGACATCACAGAACAGGAAGGTATGGCCCAAGAAAGGGCAACAGCAACAACAGCCACAACAATAGCAAAAGAAAGGAGGGAAAGATGTCAAAGGCAAGGATAAGAGGAAATGTCACAATTGTGGGAAGGAAGGTCACTTGATCAAGGAATGTAAGAGAAGGAAGGGCAATTGATTTAATTGTCGAGAGGTCGGACACTTCTCTAAGGAATGCCCGAAGAAACAGGGACAGGGTCAGAGGGCAGAAACTTCTGGAGGGTAGGTGCATGCTCTCGCCGTCAGTGCTCCTGAAAGAGGTAGAAAACTTTCCATATAAAGTTTAGTTTCTCTTTTAAACCATCCAGTTAGAACACTTTTTGATTCTGGTGCTTCACACTCGTTTATATCTAGTTCTGTGGTTGAATCTCTACACTTAGATACTAGTACTTTAGTAGATCCCATGGCTGTTTCAAACCCCAATGGTGGTTCAGCTCATTTATCGATGATTTGTAGAGATTTGAAATTATCTGTGTTAGGCATCTAGTTTGAATGCGATGCGCATGTTCTCGGGTTTATGGTCTATGGGTTGATTCTAGGAATGGATTGCTTACCACATATGGAGCCGTTTTAGATTGTGAAAGGAGGGTTGTTAGGCTCCCAACTTGTCATCGGAAGACCCTCGAAGTTTCTTGTGACCCCCAAGGGTCTGTTATGCTTAGGTTCCTAGAGCCTTTAAATGCATCCATAAAGGACTTGCAATCTGTTCCAGTGGTTTGGGATTACTCCAATGTTTTTGATGAGGAACCGGGTTTATCTCCAAGGCACGAGATCGACTTCCGCATATATCTGGTGGACAATGCAAATCCATTAGCGTTACCACTACGCCACCTGGCTCCAAGGGAAAGGAGGGTGTTGAGTAAGCAAGTAGGGGAGCTACTTGGGAAAGGGTTCATCAGACGAAGCATATCTGAATGGGGTGCTCCAATAGTAACTAGATCACTTCGTCTGTGTGTTGACTATAGATAATTAAATAATCTCACCAAAAAGAATAGGCACCCGCATCCAAGAATTGATGATTTATTTGATCAGCTCGTTGGTGCCTCGGTATTTTCTCAGTTGGACTTGCCTACAGGGTTCCATCAATTGAGAGTGGATGAGGATAGCATAGATAGGACTACTTTTAGACCTCCGGACGGTTTCTTGGAATGGCTAGTGATGCCTTTTGGGCTGACAAATGCACCCGCCTATTTTGTTGATTTGATGAGTAGGGTGTTTCGGAATTCCTAAACAAATTCGTCTAGTCTTCGTTGATAATATTTTGATCTTCTCCAAAAACGAAGAAGAGCATGCCCAACATCCGAGGGAAGTTTTGAAAACTCTCCATGACCACCAGCTAAAAGAAAAGTTCTCCAAATTCCATTTCTGGAGAAAGGAGGTAAGATTCTTAGGGCATATAGTCTCCAAAGAAGGGATAGCTGTAGATCCCGCGGAGGTGGTCGCAGTGCAAGATTGGCAGATTCCTAAAAATGCAACTGAGGTGAGAAGCTTTCTTGGGTTGGCAGGTTACTATAAGAAGTTCATTAAGGACTTCGCAAAGATATTCGCCCCTCTCACTAGGCTGACAAAGAAGAATTTGGTGTTTTCATGGGATATAGACTGTGATGTTGCTTTCCAACGGCTGAAAAGGGCTCTGACAACAGCCCCAGTCTTGACCTTGCCCGATGGAAGTAAAGTGTTTACTGTTTACACTGATGCGTGCGGTACAGGGCTTGGTGCGGTGTTGATGCAAGAAGGGGAAGTAATATGTTATGGGGGTAGGCAGTTGAGAGTTCATGAAAAGAACTACCCCACCCATGATCTAGAACTAGCTGTCATAGTATTTGCATTAAAGACGTGGCGTTATTATTTACTGGGAAAAACATTCGTGTTGTACACCGATCACATATCTCTCAAGTACCTATTCGCTCAGAAGGATCTCAACTTAAGGCAACAATGATGGATGGAATTCTTAGCTTCATACGATTTTAAGATTTCTTATACCCCTGGCAAGTGTAATGTGGTTGCAGATGCACTAAGTAGGAAGAAGATGGCTCTAAGTCCTTTATTTGTGGAAAGAGAGAACTTGGAGTTCATATCAGCTTTTGATTTTAGACCCTCCATCGAAGTTTTGCCTGATTTATTTGCATCATTGAAGATACGACCGACTCTTGTGGAGCAGATAGGAGCTTTGCAACAAGATGACCCACAGATTCTAAACATTATGGATAAGATCAGAAGAGAGGAGACTTCTAGTCATCTCAGTAGATATGCCATAGATGAAAGGGGATGGTTGCGACGAGATGGAAGGCTTTGTGTTCCTCAGACTGGAAGCTTGATAAATGCAGTCCTAGAAGAAGCTCACCATTCTAAGATGACTATTCGTCCAGGCGGTGAAAATATGTATAGAGACATAAAAATGGTTTTCTTTCGGGTTGGAATGAAGAAGGACATGGCTGAATTTGTTTCTCAATGTTTGGTTTGTCAGCAAGTCAAGGCTGAGCAAAAGAAGATACGACTTTCATCGAATACGTCTTTCCCCAGAATTCTATATGTATCTATGCGATCGATTATGGGATTCTGTTTACTCACTTTAAATTGAGTATCTGTTTCCCTCCTTTTCCTGCTAGGATTGGTAATCCTATAGTGGAAATGGGAGAGCATCTCGATGGATTTTATAGATGGGTTGCCTAGATCGAAGAAAGGAAATACCAGTGTTTGGGTAGTAGTAGATAGACTCACTAAGAGCGCTCACTTTATTCCAGTAAAGAACAAAAGGATGGCATCGTGGTTAGCAGCGATTTATGTTCGTGAGATAGTTCGCCTCCATTGAGTACCTTCCAGCATAGTAAGCGATCATGACCCCATGTTTACCAGCGAGTTTTGGAGAAGTTTGCAAGAGGCATTAGGTACACAGTTGCACTTAAGCACCGCTTATCATCCTCAGACCGATGGGCAGACGGAGAGGGTGAACGAGATTCTTGAAGATCTTTTAAGACTGTGTATCCTTGACTTCGGAGGGACTTGGGAAGAGCATCTTCCTTTGGTGGAGTTGGCCTATAATAACAGCTATCAGGCCAACATCGGCATGGCACCCTTCGAAGCATTATACGGGATCCCCTGTAGATCACCGACTTATTGGTGGGAATCTACTGAAAGATTATTACTTGGACCAGATATGGTTAGAGAAACGTCTGAAAAGATTGACCTTATTCGACGGCGGATGAAGACAGCTCAAGACAGGCAGAAATCATAGGCAAACAAGAGAAGGACTGACATCGAATTCGAAGTGGGAGACTTGGTTTTTATCAATGTATCACCTCTGAGGAATGTGGTCCGCTTCGGAGCAGTAGGGAAGTTGGCACCTAGGTTTGTGGGACCATTACCCATAACCGAAAGGATTGGCCAAATGGCCTATAGAGTTAAGCTTCCTGAAAATCTATCTAGCGTTCATGATGTTTTCCATGTTTCTCATCTGCGGAAGTGCTTGCATGACACCGCAGAAGTTGTTGATCCGAGTATATTGGAAGAGGTAGAGGTGGAACGGAAGGCAACAATCAGGCGAGTTCCTTCCCGTTTCATAGGTTAAGAAGCTATGCAATAAAGAGATCAAGTTGTTAAAGGTTAAATGGGGAGATAACCCAGAGGATGCGACTTGGAAAACCGAAGATAAGATTCGTGCTTTGTACCCTTTTCTCTTCGAGGGTATGTTCTTAAATCCTTTTTCCAAAAGCTTTATCAGTACTTGTGTCTATCATTTGAGTATATCTCATTCATAGTATTTTCCACCTTTAGATAGGAGTCCTATGGATGAAAACATGTGTTTGAAACATGTTATGTTTGATGGATGCAAGTGTTTGCTAGTAGTTGCCTGTGGATGCATGTACACACACATTAGCCACTAGATCGGCTCAATCACTTTCATACTGCATATGGATGTGTGTGCATTTTCTTTTATGGATAGAAATGGATGAGTTAGTATATGGATGTTGCATTTGGACAAATGTGTGTGCACACATATATAACTTATATGATGTAATAGGTTTATTTGCATACATATTGGATTCATGGCAGTAACATACATTGCATTAAGGAGGTCAACTGAATCAGTAGACCGCCTGATTTTCGCATTAGTGTTGGGACATATACACACACTTCTGCATAAATTCATATAAGCATTAGAGGCTTTTAAGGACAATGGATGCCAATAGATGTTGGATGAGTAGATGGATGATGGATGGAAGGATATGCATTCTTCCCAACTTAGAGATTTTTGGGACGAAATCCTTTGAGTAGGGGAGAATGTAACACCCGAAATTTTAACGACATTAAAAGAGGATAAATTAAATAATAATTAATTTAACATTTGGAATTAGAGGGAATGGACTAGGCCATTGCGTCCGTCTCGAAATTCTGGTCAGAATGGACATTTTGGTTTGCGTAAAACGGACACCGTATGAAAAAGTTATGAGGGTTCGAAGTTTGTTTACGCACAAGATATATATATATATAATAAATTCTAGAACCTTAAAAAACAATTCAAAAATCAAAATCGGGCCAAAGCGGGCTGAGCGGGAAAATTCCCGCTCGTAGGTCTCGACCCCTCCTAGGGGGTGTTGACATGGGTGTCGACCCCCCTATAGGGGTGTCAACATAGGTGTCGACCCCTTCTTCCCCCCCCCCCCTCCGGATAGATCTGGGCAGAATTCGTTTTACGTACCTGGACTTGATTCTGGATCTGGTTCATTGGTTCTAGGCTATAAATATGGTCCCCTATTCCCTTATTTTCTCCATTGGAGATCATAGAGGCCATATGTTGTAGGGTTGCAAACTGAAACAAAGTCAAAACCTACTACAATCAGTTTAGCTATTCAAAATTTAGATCTCTCTCTAAATTTTCCGAACCTAACACTGTGAGTTTCTAGTCACTTTTTGGTTTAAATGGATAAGTGTGAATTATGATAGAGTACGAATTGGGTATATGTTGTAAATCATGAACTTATGCAAGTTTATTATGTCATTATCCCTAGATCCAATATGATTATGGGCATTCTACTATGCTGACTATGTAGATCTTGACTTGCAACTATATTTTGGGAAATGCAAACTTATTGTGGAAGGGATCATCTAACTTTAGTTATACTAGTAATAGTGCAGAGTAGTCATTAGTGAAGTATGTGTACACCTTACCTTGCTGCCTTATCACACCTACCATTTATATAGTGACCTCTCTTACCCACTTTATGCCTGTCATGTTCACCTTTATTTATTTACTGGCTAAAAGTAACTAGACTTGCCAGACTTTATGTATAACCCCTTTGTTTTTCCCTCTCTCTTTTGTCCCCCCCCCTCCCCCAGGTTCTCAGGGAGGAAACACCCAGGCTTAGTCGGAACTTGGATATTATTTTGCTGGAAGCTACTTCTGGAGTATGGCTTAAGTCTTTGTCTCTACTATGGCTTACTCTTTTTATTGGGGAATAACAATTTTCTTTAATACCTATGTACTCTGATGATGCAAGATAGAAGTATTTTGTTGTAATGGTTTTATGACTTATGGTATTGTGAACTACGGTACTATGTTTTATGTTGAAATAAAAAAAATTGAAATTTCCGCTGCTATCTTATTTATATTTGTCTTGTAATTATTTTGTGTCTATTTACCTACAACGCTTCACAAAACTTAATGCATTCCCTTAGTGAGTTACATTAACGGACGTGGGGTGTCACAAAATATACCTATAAGGAAGTGTAGAAAAAATAAATGTATATATATATTATGCATATATATGTGCAGAAATATATATATATATATATAAGAGAAAAGTTCAAAATAAGGCTGCAACCAAAGAAATATGGTAAGAACTAATAAACGACATAACACCGTTTGAATTTTGAAATTGAAATAAAAGTTGTGCATATATATATATATAGACACACACGCCTAAAATAGGCATTGGAAGTTTGGTATAAATATAAGAAGATTATATATAAATATAATATTTAAATAAATTCCAAAAATCAAAAACGTAAAAACAATAAATAGATAAACTTCTGTGCCAAAATTGCTCGTAGGACCCAAGGGGGGTCGACTCACCTATAGGGTGTTGACCTAGTGGTCGACCCACCTCTGATCCCGGCAGATTCATCAATGAATCAGGACTATTTTCTTAACCAAGTTCGATGCTGACTCAGTGCTGCGTGTACGATAAGATCCAGAACACCTATAAATAGGCGAGCAGAGCCTAGCCTAAAACTCACATTTTCTGAGAAGCCGCCTAAGCTCTGCCATTCTTCTTCCTCCTCAAATCTCTTCAGAAAAATAAGATAATTAGTTTAGGAACATTCTGATTCAAGATCTAGAGGAAAAGGATATAAATTAATAAGATGGTGTTCAGAATTCTATTTGAAGTAAGGTAATTTCTTGGATTTGGTCTATTTGAATTTCTCCTCTTTCTTCCCTTGTTTTAGTTAAGGATTGGGGATCCATAGTTGTTTAGGTTCTAAATCCAGTTAGGGGAACCATGGAATACTAAATTTGGACCATATTCAGGATTTGGAAAGCAAATTAGGTGAGTGGATTTAAAATATACCTTTTTGCTAGTGGTATATTTATCGTTTGACATTCCACGTTAATATGCAATGTAAATCTATTAGAAATGTCAATTTGATATGATTAATATGTTGAAATGATTAAAATGTTGAAACGTTAACATATGGAAATGTAAACTTGTTAAAAATGTGGAAATAATTACTGATGTATACATGCATGTTCTAATTACATGTTAATCTGTGACATATTATGTAATTGAATGCTTAATTGTAGAAATTAGGATAATTACATGTTAACCTGTGACATAAAATGTACTTGAACCATTGACTATAAGAATTGTGATAATTACATGTTAAATTGTTAGAATGGAATAATTACATGATTTTATGATTACATTTTGTTATTTAAAAAAGTGAATATTAGGCTCACGTCCCCATTTTGAAACATAATTAGGCTCACATCCGGTCATAAACATAATATAAATTAGGTCCCTATTTTCAAAACTTATAAAAAAATAATTAAAAAAATTAAAAAAAATCGTAAATTAGTAATAAAATAAATTATGCATTATACAAAAAATTCAGTTCAAAAAACAACAAAAATAATGTTAGAAAGAAGAAAACAGCAAAAAAACAGAAAAAACTGCAGTTAAATGCATAATATTATGCACCTTTTTGATTTTATTGCATGCATATATGCAATTATTGCAGTTCTTCCAGCGGATAGATTTAACTTAAAAATTTCAGTTCATTTTTATTTGCGTCCAAATGTGCAAATTTCTCAAAAAAATGCACACATGTGTGCAACATTTTTATAGGATAAAAGTAGGGACCTAATTTATATAAAAAAAAAGATTTGAAAATTTTAAACCCGCCCCTTATTTTATTACTTTCGCCTTTTTTTATTTTATTTTTAAAAAAGTACGTTCCTTCAAAAAAAAAATTCTAAAATATGGAAATAATTTTAGGATTCTACGGAAAAAAAAATAGTTGCATACATTTATGCAATTATTACTGATAATTGCATATATGTATGCAACTTTTCCGTAAGCTGTGTTCGTTTTGAAAATTTGAAACTAAACCTGCACAAATATGTGCAAATATTTGGTATATTTGCACACATGTAAGCATGTTTTTGTATGAATAAAAATCAACGAAGATGTATGTAGTGAAAAATATGCACGGATGTATGCAGGAAAAGGATATATGTGCATACTATTATGCATTTAACTGGAAATTTCGTTTTTTTGATTTTTGACGCCTTCTTTGATGGTTTTTTGTTCTGAATTTTTTAGTATTTACATGTTTTATTTAAATACGAATTTACGTGATTTTTTTATATTTTTTATGACTTTTCAAAAAATAGGGACCTAATTTACAATAAGTTTATGACCGGGTTTTTTTTATATTTTGAAACTTAATAGGGACCTCTAAAAAACGCACCCTTTAAAAAATGAAGTTAATTGCATGTTAGGAAGAATATGCGACATGATAATTAGAGATGGACTTAATATGATATTGAGCATGACATGTAAAAATATATTATAGTGAAATTTGGAAGAATGAACATGCTTAGAATTACAGTAAATAGAAAACTGTAACCGCACTTAGACACAAAGTTAAATTCAACTTGTGGTAAAAGTCTGCCCGGAACCGCCTGGCAAATCCAGCATCCACAAGTTGTTAATTTAATATGAGAGGTCTAGTGCATAAATATACCTGTAACGGTGCTAAGACACGAGGTTAAGTCCAACTTGTGATAGAAGTCTGCCCGGAACCATCCGGCAAATCCAGCATCCACAAGTGGTCGGCTTAATGTGAGAGGTCAAGTGCATAAACATATATAAAAATATATGTATATAAAAGGATAGAAATAAATGGCATTAATTGTAAATAATGGAAATGAATGGAATTGAATGAAAGTTACAATAGTAAAAGGATTGGAATGAATACAGAATATAATAACCTATTATAAATAAATTACATTAATGAGGATGTTATATAATAGGTAGGCTTGTCCTAGGGACAAGTGGAAATTATAACTTAAGTTATAATAAACGATAAAAGAAAATGGAATAACTTATGTAATGAGATAAGTTGTACTTAACTGCAAATTAAATTATCTGTGAGACCAAGAATCCGAAATCTACTGATAAGGACAACATAAGTTATATTTATGGAAAGGAAACTAATTAGTAAACCTTAGTTAAGAGAACTAAGTTAATAAGTAAACAATGAAAAGTTGTAGTGATAGTGTAAGATGAAATTATGATCACATAAGAAAGAATGAGGCAAACATATGAAATGAAATAAATATATTTAATCATAAATAATATGTGACATGTTAAACAGAAAACATGTGAATTAAGATATACTTAATTACATATTAAGTTGAACCTAGAACTTGTGTTCTGACTCCTTCCTCATAACATACTCGCATATTAGACTTTGTATTAAAGATACGATAGCTTTGGATACTGGTTAGGCAGTATTATTACTACGGTAAGGCTATATTTTGGTTATATTATATTTTATCCATTGCGCTGTGAGATATTTTCTGAGCTCTAATATATTTTATATCTCTGTCTTTTCTACAGGATACCAAAGCAACCAACATGAGTTTCGATGGATTAGAATTTCAAAAAATAAATCGGTCTATTGGAATTCGGGTTGTTACAAAATTCGTTCCTATCTAATGAACAGAACAACATATTCATGGCTTTAGAGTTGCTTTGTGCGGCAGCCTTTTATTCATTAGTCCATTGTGCTAAACTAGTTGTGAGTTCTACATAATTAGTCTGTGTGATATTCCATGTGTCTAATCCTACCGATTTTAAATATATTTTCATTCTCTGTGCCCAGTATGAATAATTACTACAATTAAACAGCGGTGGTCTAACAGTGGACTGGCCCTCTATAAAAGAACTGTTATTACCAGTGTTGGTTGCCATTTAATAATTTCAAAAATCAGATTATGGAACTTTTGAAAAACCTTACTCTGGTACCAATTGTTAAGGAACGCGGAATGCAGATCTTAAGGCAAAACTAACACTAGAGGGGGGTGAATAGTGTTTTCAAGGAATTTAAGAAAATCTAAAACTTATATGATCTACTATATGAATCACACACCACAGATATGATCACAAACACAGAATCAAACATAAACACAGAAATTAACAAAAGTAAAATGCAGAAAAGGAAAGAACACACCGGAATTTATACTGGTTCAGATTGCTCCTACGTCCAGTCCCACGCGATGCTGGATTCCGCAGAGTTTTATTACTAGATCAATATCTAAGTACAATACCCTTGATTTCACGGTTACAAGGTTAACACTGATTCCACCACCCTTAATTTCACGGTTACAAGGTTAACACCGTTTCCTTTCCTTGATTTTCGGGATACAAGGAACACACACTTTCCCAAACAATCCCAAATGATTACAACAGCCTTATAACTCTTCAGTAGCACTTCAATACAGAGAGTAATGAGCAAAGAGTGAGAAGAGAAGAAGTTTTATGTATTTAGAATAGAAATCGGTATAGTAGAATTGTAGAAATCATAAAAATATGAAATAATAATGGAGGAATGAAAAGGAATGAAGATGGAGAAGAAGAATGGTTAAAAATTTTATAATCAACCCCTATTTATAAGATTTGAAAGGTTGAACCGCTTTTGGAACGTTACAAATAGTGAAAATACACTTTCTTTCAAAACTGAAAATGTGACAGTTGTATGTCGACATATGCTCCTATGTATGTCGACATATATGTTTTTTAAAATTTGAATTTTGAATATTTGTCAAGTGTTTTATTATATACATAATTTTGGAAATTCTTGAATTAAAACATAATGATTAAATGATTATTATAAAGAAGAAAATCATACGAAATCATAAATATAAATTATATAAACATATTTATAAAATTATAAAGTTTAAAACTATATAAATATAAAATTATAAAAGTATATAACTATATAAATATATGAAAACTAATAAGATTTGAAACTTAAGTTTAAAATCAAAGGTAAGATAGAAAAACTAATTAAAATTAGAATTTGAAATTTGAAAAATCAGAATTTGAAAAAAAAAAATTGAACCTGAAGTGCTATTCAGAGTCTTAAATATAAACTAGACTCTATTACTATATTTATCTTAAATTCTTTATTTTTTTTCTTTGGCAAAGCCGACAGGTTTTAAAGGTGACCACAAACACCTTTTATTATAACTAATAATAAAATACAGAAAAGTACAAGTGATTGTTAGTTGACAATCAGCTATTCTGTTTTTTAGGTGGACCGCCCACAACATACGAAATTTAAAGTATTTCGCCCACTATGCCTAAATAGGCTGATAGCACTGGAGGTAGCTTGTCTGCTAGACTACATATAGAAATAAAATAGGAGCTTGACTAAATATCAAGACTTTTAAGCGTTAACAGGGAGGTTATCCCCCATTAGCATCACCTGGTGAAACTTCCTGCACGGCCTCATCAAAATGGATAGCTAGGTCTGTAACAAAGAACTGAGAAAGCTCAGAATATAGATGTTGTTTGTCCCATGCTGAATTATGAAGTAATTACTCGTTATTCCTTCCATCGTCTCCTTCCTTTGCTAGAATAAGCCCTTCACCCACTACCTGGTACACTAACTTTCTTGCTTCATCTTTCTCATCAACATGAATGTAAAAACTTCCTTTGCTCAGCTTGTGTTTCATTCCAGTATTGGAGTAAGTAAGAACCCTCTGTGTCTTGTTCCAGTCAAATGACTAACTTTCGGTTGGAACTTTGTTAGCTGGTTTATCGCAACATTTCTCGTTACTAGCAGATGGGATGTCAACGAGCTTGTTTATTGGGACCCAAACCACAGGAGGAGCTCGCGGTAGTGGTATCTTCTCAGACTGAATGTTATCACTAGAGACTGTACACTTCTCAGAAATGTGACCAAATGATTTGCATGCAGTATATATCTCAGGTTGCCATTTATATGTCACATCAACGTAGTAAAAATGATCTTCGATGCAAACCTTCAATTGCATTGGAAGAGGCTTGACAAGAGTGATTTCAATCAACGCTCTTGCAAAAACAAGGTTCCTTCTTGCTACCGTGTTAGCATCAAAGCATTTAAGCTTGCCAATATGGCACGCAAGCTAATTGAGCCCAATGATCGGTTGAAGTGCAGATGGAACAATGTTAAATTTGGCCCACAATGGAATAGAGAGGACTTGGACTCTAGCTCTGTCCCAGAAGCACTCCAAGGAGTGGTAACAAACGGTTTCCCTCCAATTATAGTTTGAGCTGCCTCCATGACCCTGTGCTTTTCTTCTTCGGACGAGAACTTCAAATAAAGCATACCATTAACTAATGTGATCCGAAGTTGTCCTGTAAGTTGCCACGTTCCACGGCACGCAGAATGCATATCAAAGTTCGATAGCTTGTAATCTAAGAAGAAACCAACTACATGGTCTTTCCAAAATGACTTCGCTTCATTGAGTATTTCCAGAGGGGGTGTTATTCCAGAAAGAGGTTCTGGGATGGAGAAGTGAATAGGTTCGTAAAGCCAACACTGATTCGAAGGGTGCCGAAAAGGGAGGTCCAGGGAACATTAGCAGGTTTGGAAACATTAGCAGGTTCAGGCCTGGTAAAATTCATTCCAGCTACAATATGCTCAACAATTCTATCGGCACTGACATCACAGTCAGGTATTCCCATACTGTTTTGAACTAAATCAGATGCATCACCTTCTATATGATTCATACCAGCAGCTAAGGCCGTAAGGTCTTGAACAAGTTCACCCACAACCATTTGATTCAGAGAGTTACCTTGACAAATCTGCATAGAAGAGGCTGCCGATAACATTGAGGTTAAGGCAGAAGCTCCAACATCCACAGGAGCACCAGATGACAGTTGGTCGCGTATTAGTTCTTCCAACACTTCGACAGATGCGAGCCTTGCCGTTGGGGAGGACTCCGACGAGTCAAAGTCAGTAGGTTCCAGGATTTGTGCAATTTCAGAGGTGATTTCTAGGTTTTAGTGACGTCCAGATCTGGTACTAGAAATTGGAGAACGAGACCTTGCGAGTCTCGGCTTCTGCTTCTTGCTTCGTACCATCGACCGGCTGAGGGTGGGGGTGAAGAAAGGCGGCAAGACCGAGAAAAGAATTAGAAGGAAGAGGGGAGCCGTCGTTCCAGATCTGACGCCATGGAATTCGCATGTTAAACAAAAAGATTGAAAACTCTCTGAATTCGCGTGTTGGAACTCTTGATTTCTTGATTACTCGTGAATCTTGAATCTTCTCTGAATTCTGAATCTCTAAAACTGTACAGTCTTCAGTATTAATTCCGGTATACAACTCCTGCATATATGTGTGTATATATATATATATATATATATTCTAGATAGATACGTTAGTATATATTTTATAATCGATTAATATTGAAATAAGGTTGTTGTCATCAAAACTCCATTCTCCAACATCATATATTCTTAGCTTCAACCATTGGTTCCTCTTCAACGTTAACATCATCATTATCAATTTCAACGATAGAGAACATTGATTGTGTTGCATATTCTTCGACCATATGTTTTATTAGGTTCGTACAAACTTCATCACTAATTACCTCCACCGACAATTTTCGATTATTAGGGGCTACAATTTTTCCATATCGATCCCACAGCAAATAATTGGATACGAAACCGTATTGGTACAAATGAACCTTAACCATATTCGGTATTAAATAGTTCAACACTTTGCATCTACTACATGGACAACGAATTTCTTCATTGTTTCCAATATTACTTCAAGGCAATTCAATGAACACTTGTACCCTGTTTAGAAAATGTTCATGTACTACGCCACTAATTTCCCTTCTTTGATACATCCAGCTTTGATAAATAAAATAATTGACTGTTTTTTATATTTCAAAACCTACGATGAAGTACAAAAATTATTAGTCATTTGTTTTATATTTTGTTTAAATTTTGATTACTGATTTAGTAAACATATACTAAATTATATTTTTTTTTTTTACAAACTTTATTTTAAATAAACAATTATTGGCTCCTTGACAATTATGTGTTTTCTTTGATGGTCGGTCATCCTACTTCCCATTACACACACAGTAGTAATTACATTCTGCAAGTCACATCATTTTAAATGATTTCACAAAATTTCGGCAGCATTTCCCTCGTGTTCATTGTATCATACACAAATGCGTGTACACAGAGAACGTAAAGGAAATGCCATCGAAATTTTGTGAATAGTTTAAAGTGATATGATTTACGAAATATAATTACTTTATAGTGTTTGAAACTTGTCCAATACAAGAACAAATTCAACAAATGATGTATCAGATGAATAAAGATATCTGTTTTGTAAAAAAAAAAAAAAAAAAAAAAAAAAAAAAAAAAAAACAAATATCCATGTAACGATCATATACAACACTTGTCAGATGGGGCCAAATAATATCTAAGGGTTTAAATATTTATTTATATTAAATTTAAATATATAATTTGTTTATATTTAACTGTTTTATTACGTATGTACTAAATTATATGTTTTTACAATTTATTGAATTCTAACTACGACGATTCCCATCAAAATCATTTATACACTAAATCAATTCGCGTGTTCGCATAAGCATAAAACTCGTGTTTGCACAAATTATCCAAAACTACGATCACTCCTAACATAATATATACTTCGTGTTTGCATAAGTTATACTTTCTGCAAACTTTATCACACACATACGTTCAATATTAACCAAATCAACCTAAACAAACACAATATACTAAATTAGAAAATTTGGCAACTACTAATAATTTGATCATTATGGTGATAATAATAGCAATTAGAGGGTAACATGATGTACTATACATACACTTACAAGTAGGAATCAATCATAATTTAAATTAAGCCTTAAATAAATAAATAAAACCTAAATATCAGGTTTAGAGAAATTACCCGATTTGGAAAGCTAGGAGGATGAAGATGGGTTAGAGTGGAGGCAGCGTTGGAGGAGGTGGAGAAATGGTGATTTGGGGAAGAAGAACGTTTGAGGAAGAAGGAATGAAACTTCAGGTCGCAGGTTCTGGAAATTATCCAGAAATTTCCAACGGTTTCCAACGGCCGCAAAGGACACTTATTCCATCGGTTTTTAATAGCTCCAGACGGCTTGTATAAAAATCAACGAGTTGTTGGAATATGAGCGTTGAAATACACTGCAGTTCTAGTAGTGGATGACGCTCCTTTTGAGTTTCAAATAGTTTCAACAACCGAAGTAATTGAAAATTTGACTTGAAATTCAATGATCACTCATATAAAGGAGAAGGAAAGAAAAAAATGAAGAAGTTTAAGAAAGTGACATCTCTTTCTTTCTTTGGTACAGATATTTTTGCTGGCTCTTGATGTAGCTTCAGTTTGGAAATGAATTTTAACGGGTCATTTGTTAGGTCTTCTGTTTTTAGTTGATTTAGACTTTTGATAACAAGTGTCTTTGAATTTTATATATTTAGCTAGTGTGTTTTCTTTCAGTATGAATGAGTTTTTAGATTGAGTACGATATCACTTGTTTAGAAGTTGTACAGCTAACAGTGTAAAATTTTATATATTCTTAATATAGTATCAATTTTCTATAAAATAAAATATGATCGTCTCTAAACATCTAACTGGTCCGAAAACTATAATCAATACTGGTCATCAAATTCATATATTTTAGGTATTAGCCACATTGAAATTGCAGTTTGAAAGAGTTAAAAGTTTGAAATGTTCAGCTTTTTGAGTGGATAACCTTGACATATATGAAACAGGCTATGAATCCCTCCTCACACAAACACGCATCAAACCAGCCTCTTAGGAGTTATCCATTTGTGCAACAAACACTTCAAGATATTACACCCAGAATCAAAATATAAATACCATCAAATATCAATCAAACAAAATAATAAAAATATGAATCAACAAATCCAAGGTATATCAAACCAAACAGGTAGATGAACACTGTGGATGTTGCCCTGAACCACCGCCTTCACCATCATTATTCAGACACCAAGCATCATCAGTGATATACTGCATCCACGACTCATCTTTGTCCACGTCATCATCCATGCATGACGAAGTCTCCATTGACACATCCGACGGCATGATTTCAAATGACTGTGGACTCCCAAGCAGTGAAAGATTACTGCATTGCCCCTGATATTCTACTTCTGTGCTCACCACGTTTTTCAGGAACACTCTACAAAGTGCATACGAGTCCTGCAATGGGTAAACTTGACTATACATCTGAGTATGTAACTACTGAAATATTTTCTGGGATCAAGAACAACTAGTATGAATTTAGAAAACATTGCTCTGGACATATACTATTGGAAAAAGGAAAAAAAAAAAAAAATTAAATGCGCAAAATAAAAAAAAGTGCATGTTAAATGTGAATTATGTGATTAGAGTTTGAGGATCATGGACAAAAGAAAAAAGAAAAGAAAAAATTACAGCGGCACGGTCAGCTTTTAGAACCTTTATAATGCATATAAGAAATCTAGTTCAGATTCTGATATGTAACATCCAAATTAGAAGCAAAAAAAGATTTAGAAAATTGCAGAAAATATAATTTTGCTGCTACCCAATCGTTCCCCTTATCCAAACTGATACTGTTAATAGTAGAATCATTGCAGTGAATACAACAGATAGATTGTACTTTTACTTACCGAAAGTATGTATAAAGACCATGTAAGAAGATTATACTACAAGACATTGGAGGTTGGAACATAAATTTGTCACATGCAAGTACAATTTTCATAACATAAAGATACAAGCAGCTGGATCTTTTCATCTTGGATTGTGTGAAGAAAGGAATATTTGCCTGATTTTTCTATTGGATATAAAGCAGGACAAAAAGAAAAGCCCTAATTTTGCATGCACACATCATGCACAAAGCAATAGGTAGAATCCTTCTTTTTGTCTTTACCACCTTCCATATATATACCAAATTATAATGTATGTATATTAATATCATGCATTAGGAGTCCGTCCTTTTTTTTTTTCAAATATTATTTTCTGCATCATCTTTTTTTTTTTTTTTTTCTAAATAATAATATATGGTAAATTGAATGGAAGTAGAAAAATATTAGAATTTTTTCTTAAAAGAAAAATGGAGGATGAAACCAAGCTATAATCCAAAAATGCCTATTTACATAATATGGTTATAATCCAAATGCCCATTTACATAAATTTGGTAAAAACCAATAAGTTACTCGATCTCCTAAGGATAAATGTGCCACCATATTTCAAGTTATTCAAAGGGGTTTGCATTTGTTCAAATTTGACTCCAACAATTTTCATTTGAATCTCAATATTTTAGTCAGATAAACAATTTTTTGGAGCTATATTTAAATTAGACATTCCTAAACATAGGAAAAATTCGCGGAACTTATGGAATGCAATCTATTAATTATTTACCTGTAGTCCTGTAGTGTCATCAAAGTCTTTATCATCTATACGATACTCATGCATTACCCAGTTTGTTCTGACTCCTTGAGGAGCTCGTCCTCTGTAGTAAACCAATGTCTTCTTCATCCCAATAATTGCATGGTTTTGATTGCAGACTTTTCGATCCTTTCCTGTGGATTTCCAGTACCCTGCTTGAGTTGCCCTATTTGTTCGTAGCCCGTTAGGATATTTCCGATCCCGTGGTCCGAAAAAGTACCATTCTGGATCTCTGCTTGGCAAAAATGATTTCTCTGTTCAAATCAAATGAACTATATTCAAGCTTGATGTAGAAATTAAGATGATCATGTAATATGAATGTATGCCTTAATGTTTACATTTCACACATAATTAAGCATGTACTTAACCAATTACTGTTTCCAATCATGATTTTCAACAGTTCAGTACTACTCCATGCATGATAATATCACTTAACCAAAAATGGTAAATACCAGTTATAACCTATGACATGCTGTTCATACCCATTTGGATTACAATTATTAAAGAAGCAACAATAATTAGACTGAAAGGCAAATCATACCACAAACTCCTTATCATGTGTGCATGCTATATACCATAATATCTCAATGGTCTAACCAGATGAACTTTCTCTTTTAAAATGCAAGTTATACAGGTGATATGGCATTATAATGCATATATGTACAAGCAACAAAGTAAAAATTATACTACGAGGATAAAATAATTGAACCTGAAAGTTCCCATGGTTCACATTTGTACAAATCAACTTCAGGGATGACATCAAGATCGATACTGAGACCATGGATCTTCCTCTTAAGATAATAATTGATGAGTTCTTCATCAGTAGGATGAAACCTAAAGCCAGGAGGAAGTCCTATTGGTGCCATTTCTCTCTTTTATTTTTGCCGAATCCTTTGGTTTGCTTTTCTTTAAACATTGGCATCAACACATATATAAAAGATTTCAAAGACAGTAGCTACTCTATGTGTCGTTTTCATGTTGCTTAATAAGCTTTCTCTTTTGCAGATTCTTGCTTGCTTTCCTAAAGCTTATGTTTATTAACACACTTCTAAGAGCATAGTTGGTAACTAAAACAAGATGATACTTATAGTGGAAATTTCTTTTGCCCTTAAAAGTTAATAAGCTAAAAAATGATTTTATTAGAATGGCCGGCTATTTAAACACAAAATTAAACATAAGTTTAGAGACAAAATCTTGATTGTTCGATTATTTTGTTCTTATATAAAAGGTGGAATTCATGGGACAATCTAATGATGCGGATTTATCGTGTTATCAAACTATCTATTTTCTGTATCCAAATAGATTTTTCCTTATTAAATATTAGTTATTTTATCAAAAAATAATTTGTTATGACTGGAGTCAAAATACAGCACTCAAAGTTGTTCATTGTTTCATATCAAACTGATATCTTGATTTTTAATTTAAAAGTAATATTGCTGTTTTTATTTAAAAGCTATCCAACGGTCTTAGTAAACCTCAAATCAAAACTATAACTCGGTGGGATAATTAGATGCAAGAAAAACATTTAAGAAAATATTTATTCTTGTAAGAAAATAGCTTTGTAGACCTGTATGTATTTAAGCTAAATACTATCCATATCACCAATATTATTTCAACCTATTGCGATCAAAAGCTTAACCGAAACCTTTGAGCTGCACATAAAAGAACAACACAGTAAAATTCAAGCAGAGTATTCACCTTATCGTATCTATGTTTGATGATGTAGCAGTTCACGCTATTTTGATAGAAATGTTTTGACTAATACTTGCTTTACATGTCGTGAGAGAGAAGAGGGAAAAACTTAAGAGATTTGCTGTGTTTCTTTCAAGATTTGCTTTAACTTTGTCCATATCAACCATTGCTTTCTCATGAAAGCGATCAAATTTAGACCAGAGATCATCTGCATACAGACATAAATTCAGACTTTTAATTTTTCAAATAATATTTTTCAATCTAGATTCAACTCTTGGAAAATACAAAAAGAAGAAAACCACAAGTCAGATTCACATTGAAACTTTTGAGCTCACTGCCATTATTCATTTTAACTTCAAACATAGTGTTATTATAACATGCATGTGTATGACATTCGATACTTTCTTAATTTATCAACTTTACCGGTTCAATCTTGTCTGTATCAAGAGTCATTGGAACCTAACATATAAATTTTAAATAATAGTAGTATGTTTTAAAATTAAATTAGTCATATTATTTAAATGCAGTTGACTTCCAACCTATATAAAAGAGAGAGAGAAATGTTGCTGTACATTTCATTCTGCTTTCAACGTATTTATCAAAATTAAAAGTGAATGGCTAAATTTATTTAGGGACAAGATACAGACTTTCAGGAACAAAAGATTTCTTCTTGTTCCATTTTTTTTCATTTATCTTTATTCACATAATACTTGCAAATCAAATTCCAGCAAATCGTAATTGCTGCAACAACCAAAAAGAAAAAGGGAGGGAAAAAAAAGTTGATTAGAAGGATACGGCATTATAACCAACATGGTTACAGTATAATGGGGTATAGGTGGGTTACATTTCACTAAATCCACCTACAGGCATAAGAAAAAGGGAAAAAATAATGCTAAAATGTCTGGAAGTTATTAGGTAAAATGCCAAAATAGATAAAAGGCGGAGGCCCCTTGAATTCCTTTACATATGATTTCGTTCAGAAATTTCAATTCCTGCTATTACATTTACCTCTACCTTTTCGGGATTCTAAGCATCAGTCAGAGAGAATGAAAAAAAGGATGATGATGATGAAATTTTAACCTGCAAACCTTATATTTCGAGCAGCTGAAATCTGTAGTAATGAAAGTGATTTATCTGATGTTTATAACATCAAATAAACACAAGGGTCTCATAGAAGCATATGGATCAGAATTGAGGTTGTCTCATTGAGCATGCTTTCACGGGCGAAGTTTTCCGTGCTTCTATCATTTAGATAACTCAGACTATGGAATAGAAATATTATTGCTACTGAATAAAGTATGAAAAAAATGACCATCACTACCGTTTCAGTGTTGTTTTAGGGTTAGACGCTTTAAAAGAAGTAACGCGTTAAACCCCAATCAATCATTTCATCGAACAGGTTACCTGCAATAAAAAACATGGTCACAGATTATAAACGGTATGCATAACGGATTCCGCGGAGGAGAGGAGAAGGCAAAATAATAAACGCCCACCGTGGGGCTTGAACCCACGACCACAAGGTTAAGAGCCTTGCGCTCTACCAACTGAGCTAGACGGGCTACCTTGATAAATTTTATAATATCTTTCTCATTTAGAATTCATCAGATCCTCATATACAAATTAGATCAGGTTAGGGTATACATATAAATCGGCAACGCTGAGCTATTCTTATCAATACGAGACGATTATTGTGAAACCGTTGACATTATTGTTTTATGGAAAGAACTTAAGAGCAAGCTAAAATACAGGAAGAAGCGAAGACCACAACAACAAGAAAGAGTTGATAAACTATAGCAACAATGCAGTGATGCCTTAGGCCTACCTGACCAAGAGCTAAGGCCGTCCAAAAGCATTCCGAGGCCCGAAGCGGGAAAACCGATAGAAATCGTAAAACCGTCGAGTCTGTTCTACAAGCACCACATAAACGGCTATTATATTGACATGTGAACATGATAAACTTTTAGCATGTCTTTTGAGTATCGAATCCATGTCGTTGCTACCACGATGCAAAACAATTAATGGTTGGACTAATGTTGTGCACGCAAAATCAATTTATATAAACTTTAATAATTACTCTACCTTATAATAATTTTTTTTTTTTTTTTTTTTTTGGACATTTATTTATTCCGGACTTGAGATTACTCACGTTACATATAAATACAAATTAAATTATATCTCTGTTCTTTCCTAACCGGTCGAGCAAAGTTTAAGCGAAAAAGAGGGTAAAATTGATGATAAAAAAGTTAATAATTATTATTTAGACAATGTTACAATAACAGTATTAACAAACTGACAATAGTAAAAAGTAAACATATAGAACAAGGAAATTAACATGTTTGTTATAAAAACCGTTGTACTCTAGACATTTTTGTCTACCTCCAGTGCTGTAAGCTAGCATAGTTTCAATGGGTGGTCGGTCCACTAAAAAAATTGTTGTGTTTTTTAGTAGTCTAATCAATATGATTAGCTCTTGTGCAACAAGCTCGGTTAGTAGCAGTAGTAGTTCCATTTTAAAACGTGTGTGGTGGACAGTTTACCTTAAAAACCGAATTTATAATAATTTGGTAATCAGTTAATCTCTTGTTATATTTGTAATTATTATTTGCTATAATAATAAGTGTTTGCAGTCACTATACAAACGCGATCGGTTTTGCCAAAATTAACATGTTTGGAAAAACAATCTCTCTTTCGTTGTGTCTTTATCTTCATTGAAAAGATCACTTCAAACACTACAACTAAACATGCAATGTAAAAGTATTCTCATTTATTCATATTTATTGCATTTAAAATAGACGATTTAGAATCTTAGATTAAACATGATATTTAAATATGATAGATATTAGAAAAAAGAATCATATTTTTGTAAAAAAATGAATATAGGTAATCTCGTTTAATAATGTTTATTCATTTTAGGAGTAACAATTCATATTAAAATGTAATCGTCTAATTTGGTCATTTATTAGGAAACTAACTAAAAGTCAAAAGACGGAGATATTACAACTAAGTCTTCACCTAAATGGGTTTCACTCTTTGACAACTGCCCTAAAAATAAAGGTAGTTATTAACCCCGTAACTTTGAATATTATGAAAAGGATGGTGTGGATTATATCCCATATGAAGTGATTGAGGCCGGAAAGGAATTTTGGTCTGAATGTTTGGTGGGTTTCTTCTTAGGACATGTGCCTCTTTATTCGGTTGTTAAGGAATTGTGTGGTAAAAAGTGGCAAATTAGAGGAAGTCTCAAGGTTCGATTAGATAGAACCATGTTTTTTCTGATGTACTTGCCACCAGAGGAAAGGCTTTGTGTCTTAAGTCTAAAGCCAACCGTTATAAGAGGTAAACCTTTTATAATTACTCCTTATAATCCCAGGGTTGATAGAGCTAGGAAGCAGGTCCTATCTATGCCATTTTGGACCTATTTCTCTCACATTCCTTTTGTGCTCCAGTCCCATATAAGATTAATTGGCTTTCGAACAAAATTGGGAAGCTTAAGTGTTTTGATGTTAGTACTGTAGCGAGGGAGAAGTTGTATTATGCTAAGGCTCCTATTGGAATCTCATCTTATAAACTCCTTCCTGAAACTATCAAAATTAGATTAGATTATGATCATGTTACTGAGGTACGTGTCAGATATGGTTGAAGGCTAAATATTTGCACTTCATGTCACCAGTCATCTTCAGGATATCTATACTTGGGTCCCCTTAGTTGTAGTTCCTTCTCCTATTCCTTTAGCTGAACGTATCTCCATTCCCCATCCTCCTACTATGAAGTGGGTACGTAAGGATCCTGTTGCACGTCCTCCTCAATCGGTAAGCTCTCATGTTGTCGCTTCAGTTAATTCTGGTGATTTCGAGTCATCTAATAGCGATTCTGTTGGAAATGGTATTTCTTGGTATACGAGAGAACAAGTGTGGGGTCATGAACCTTCTGGCATGCGATATTCCCCTTTTGAAGCTTTGTGCTGTAAGCAAATAGTTGATGATGATTATTATGATAAGAAATTGTTTTATAGAGTGGTTGGTGATGATTTTGAGTTCATCCAAGAGGGTGAGCTAGGGGATGAAACGACCCAAACTTCCCCGGTCTCCGAAGAGAAGAGAAAGAACGAATTGTTTTGAGAACACGAACAAAATAGAACGCAGACGGGAGAACATTTCATCGTATATTACAACAATTCCATCAGAATACAAGAATATACAGAGTATAAATGAATATTACACAGAAATATCAGAGATTTAAATTACATTTAAATACATCGCAGCGGAAAATAATGCAATACACAACTAGAAGAGATATACGGATACAAACCTTTCCGGATATCATTCCAGCTGTAAACCAGGATCCTGTGAATATAAATCTGCAAAACCAAAACTACTAGCTGCCCGTGTCAAAATAAGGGCACCCAGAGTTTAGGTTAAAACAATAAACTCCAGGTCAGTCATGGGACTGGTGTGAGAACTAAAACAGTTATTAATCTTTATTTTATAGTTAGGTAAATCAAGGGACCACGCCGTATAACACGGAACGGGTTTCCTCCCAAGAATACCAGTGCATAAAACAACAACGCAATGCTAAATAAAGAACAATGAAGCTATTATAAGACCCAGGTCCCATCACACAATGCAACGCAAGAAGGAGGGTAGGGTTTTTACCTTATAATAGCCAAGAATGCTTGATACGTTTAAAACGAATCATTTGATACTATTATAAGTGCATAGTGTATAAAACAACTTCAAATCATAAGTATCAATTATAGACGGCATAAGCGCCTCATCCCACTATGTCGCCATACTAGGCTCTACAAATAAAACCGCAAATATCACGTATTTGGAAGTTGGATTTCCATCTATGAACCGAGGCAAAAGATAGTCCTCACCGATTCGAGACAATCTAGCCCATGTCTCAGGATCAGAGCTCGAGTGACACTTGGATCATCAGGGCCGGTCCACCGATGTGGATTAAAATTCCTGAACACTGCGTTTCCCCGCCTTTTGGGGCGTAAGTGAGCCAATAAATGACTCCATCGGACCCGGATCGTCCGATCAAACCGAGGCGCCTCGCAACAGCAACAATCACATAAGTCAAACTCGTCAGGGCGTGTAAAACCACTGACGCCACTTTTTATGTGAAAACCCTTAACTTCCCCGTAAAGGAAAGCGTCGGATAGTTCGAGAACAAACCACAACAGAACACATACAGAAGAACATTTCATTGTATATTACAACAATGCATCAGATTACAAGAATATACAGAGTATAAATGAATATTACACAGAAATATCAGAGATTTAAATTACATTTAAATACATAGCAGCGGAAAATAATACAATACACAACTAGAAGAGATATACGGATACAAAGCTTTCCGGATATCGTTCCAGCTGTAAACCAGGATCCTGTGAATATAAATCTGCAAAACCAAAACTACTAGCTGCCCGTGTCAAAATAGGGGCACCCAGAGTTTAGGTTAAAACAATAAACTCCAGGTCAGTCATGTGACTGGTGTGAGAACTAAAACAGTTATTAATCTTTATTTTAAATCATTAGGTAAATCAAGGGACCACGCCATATAACACGGAACGGTTTCCTCCCAAGAATACCAGTGCATAAAACAAACAGCGCAATGCTAAATGAAGAAAAATGAAGCTGTTATAAGACCCAGGTCCCATCACACAATGCAACGCAGCCGAGGATAGAGTTTTCCCTTATAACAGCCAAAGAATGCTTGATACGTTTAAAACAAATCGTTTGATACTATTATAAGTGCATAGTGTATAAAACAACTTCAAATCATAAGTATCAATCATAGACGGCATGGGTACCATATATCATGTCGCCATACTAGTTCTACAAATAAAACCGCAAATGTCACGTATTTGGAAGTTGGATTTCCATCTATGAACCGAGGCAAAAGATAGTCCTCAACCGATTCAAGACTCTCTAGCCCGAGCCTCAGGATCAGAGCTCGAGTGACCCTTGGATCGTCAGGGCCAGTCCACCGATGTGGATTAAACTTAAACCCTGAACATGTGTTTCCCCGCCCTATGGGGCGTAGGTGAGCCAACTAAATGACTCCATCGGTTCGAGAACGACCGATCAATCCGAGGCGCCTCGCAACAGCAACAACCACATAAGTCAAACTCGTCAGGGCGTGTAAAACCACTGACGCCACTTCTAACTAGAAAGAAACGCATGCCCTCCCTGAGGTCCTCTCCCGTTTTTGGTTCATACCGGGTGTGAAACACGCGAAGTAAACGTTACACAAAGCTACGCCACAAAGGCCTTGCTTTGATCATCACCACAAGACTTTGCTTTTCAACAGAAGCCTCGATCAATTGCCACTTAGGCATGCCATACAGGCAATTCACTCCATGCGTTTGATATCCATCGATATATAACCCCTGAGCTCGTACGTCTCAGAGAAGGGCGTTAAGCAAGAGAATAAATTCTCCGCCGCCAAATAGATATATATTTAATAGAGATCAATCACACGGACTAAAATCCAATGTCAGACACACAGTCCATTTACAAGTCCGTTCTGGGTCTGAACGAAACCGGGGGCACCTAGTACCCCGCATATCCATCGATCTCCAAGTACGTCTGGACGATCACCAACTGTTTCCATCTTCTTGGGTGTACAACCCAATCAAGATCATCAGTAATCACCCAAACGACGTGAAGACTTCCGGTCTTCGACCATCGTCTTCATCTTCAACTTATCGTCGTATCAGTTATTCAGAATGGGATAAACCCGGTCTTTCCGAATAACTCACGTATATTTAAATAAGTGTTACACAAACACAACCTACGCCTCATTCCAATTTATTAGTCACTAACCGTAAATTAATCAAGAGAATAATTCCCCAAATATTAACCCCGAAGGCCGAAACCAACATCAGATCAATATTCAGAAAACCATTCTGCTTGGCTAACCGACAGTTAGTTTCTAAATTTCACATTCATAGGGAAAGGTTCCCATTAATTTTATCCAAGATAAATTCCTTGAATTTATTCTTTATTCTATTTTTGAATCTCAATTCAAACTAGTCGGGATTAGCGAACCTTACCGAACTAATTATTTATTTTAATTTCCCCATCCCAACCTATTCATCCCATGAAGTAAAACTGGTAATATTTCATATCTAACACCACAGTGTTATCGGTAAATTCAATTACCATTTCACGTTCAAATCTAATTAAAGATTTAACTATCGCCTGGAGAAAAACTGGTAATACTCCATTTTCGATCATTTCAATCTAATTAAAGATTCATTAAAACTCCACTTAGTTTTAATCTTCGACCGGGTTAAAGAATCAGTGTCATTTAAAACACGGTTCACGATAAATCCAAAATCACATTCATTAATTATCGGGTTAAAGAACGAGTGTTATTTAAAACACTGTTCACGATAAACCCAAAAATCAATATCGATTTAATTCCAATTAAATATTATTTAATTGGTACACTTCGTTAAATCTAAACAAAAAGATTTAATCTTTTCTCAACTGGGTTCAAAAACAGTGTTAGTGAAGACATCATTCACGACAAACCCAAATCACATTTGATATTCAATACAAGGCTCTGAATAGAAAATATACCGGCTTATATTCAATATCGAATTCTACGACTAACAAATATCGCATTGGAAATAACGATATATATATATATATATATATATATATATATATATATATATATATATCTTTCAAATTCCCATAACAACATTTGTATAATCACGAAATCCAACATCGAAATATTCCGAAGACAATTTCGATTCAAATCCATTCCAATGCAATCATTGGAAATTTTGGTTATTTTCAAAACCATTTCAAATTCAATTTATTTATTTAAAAATAAATAGAATTATAATTCTAGTTCAAAACTAGTTCATTTCGATAAAAATCTATTTTTATCTTTTCAAATAGGGAGTTTTTCATCCCAATTCTTTCTAAATCATTTCTTATGATTCTACACAAATTATTACTATTTTTAATAATTTTATCAAGGCCCGTACAGTCGATTTCCATCAATGGCCATCGAACTGCACTTATAGCGACCTTTTTCAAATTTGTTTTGGACATAATTCCAAATCCAACCGTTAGATTTCTAATTTCTAATATTCGTTAGAAATCTCTTTTCGATACGAACCCAACGGTTCCGGTTTTAGGAGAATCCGACGGTCGGATCTCCCGTAATGTCCGTTTGAAATAAATGGTCGAAATTCACGAACTGCCGCGGCGCGGCGCGTTCTATTCAGGCCATTATATTATATATATAATATATATAATATATTATTTCGTCGATTTCTATTTAAAACGAATTTTATAAATAGTTTTAAAATTCGTTTCAAAAGCAATTTCAACTTTCTTTTCAATTCAAATCAAAATTGAATTCTTCTTTATAAATTCGTTTTAAAATTCATTTCTATTCAATTCAAATTTCAATTCAATTTGAATTCATTTCAATTCGCTTTCAATTCAATTTGAATTCGTTTTCAATTTAATTCAATTCCAAAGTCGTTTTCTATTCGATTCAATTCAAATTGGTTTTCTATTCGATTCAATTCAAATTGGTTTTCTTTTCGATTCAAATTCGTTATATATTCAATTGAAATCACATTCGTTTTCTATTCAATTCATTTCGAAATCGTTTTCAATTCAATTCATTTCGAAATCGTTATCAATTCAATTCATTTCGAAATCGTTTTCAATTCAATTCATTTCGAAATCGTTATATATTCAATTCATTTCGAAATGAATAAAATCGATATAAATATCGTTCACGTCAAAATGGCGTCAAACTAATCAACACGGCTTCATAAATTTCTATTTTCAAATATTCTATTTCAAATATTTCTTTTTCAAAATAGTTGTTATTATCAAAATATTTTGTTCAACACATGACCAATCTCAATGGATGAGTACTGTCAACACATGAACTTTTATTTTATATCGATAAAGATGTAAATTTTATTACTAAAATATTTCGTTCAACACATGACCAATCTCAATGGATGAGTACTGTCAACACATGAACCTTTATTTTATAATATTCTTTATTTTTCAAATTGGAATGAGGCCCAATCAATTACCATATAAAGTTAATTATATGGATTTTCATACAACACATGTATAATAACATCGAAAAATAATCAACCATCAACCAAAGTGCACCACACTGTATAAGCATCAAATATAGATATCTAACGCTTATAACAGCATGTCAATCGATCGATCGACATATTTAATCAATCAGGATGAGTGAACTTCAAATTTCATCCTAACACCCGTGTGGGGTTTCAAACAATTAAACACAGATTTTATTTGTGTAGTTGGGCGATGTGTAAAATTTATCGTCCCAATCAATGTCAGTCAAATCGGTGTACATAAACAAACCGTCCGGTTTGTAAATGAATATTTATTTATTCACATTCACTATATTCATATTCACGTTAAAAATAATATTTTTTAACGATAAAACATTTTATTTTAACATATGAATTTCTATTCAGTTCATTCTTTAAATAAAATGGTATTTTTATTTTCTAACTTTATTTTAGAAAATTTCGGCGGCATAACGGCACGATACTAGAAACGGGACAAGGACTAGCCTTATCCCCGGTCTAGTGAAGGCCCACGCCATTCACACATCAATCAAATCAATTTCATTTCACCAAACCATTCAATTCAAACCAAATAATTTAACTAATTTTTGCAATCAAACAAACAAGTCCATGGTCTGTGGACGATTGTGTCGGGTGCTACTAAGCACCGTCTGCATCCTAGTATATATATATCACTAGAAAAGAAATTGAAAGGTGAGAAATTCTCACCGATAGCTATCCTAACCCCACGGCACTTTCATTTGCAGAAACCTTCGTCGCTCTCGCCTTTTTGTCCTCTTCGTTGCCCGTATTCACTACATATGTAAAAATCGAATTTTTACTTCGTTATTCAATATATAAAAATCATATTTTTATTTCGAAGTTCAATATATAAAAATCATGTTTTTATTTCGAAGTTCAATATATAAAAATCATATTTTTATTTCGAAGTTCAATATATAAAAATCATATTTTTATTTCGAAGTTCAATATATAAAAATCATATTTTTATTTCGAAGTTCAATATATAAAAATCATATTTTTATTTCGATAGTTCAATATATAAAAATCATATTTTTATTTCGAAGTTCAATATATAAAAATCATATTTTTATTTCGAAGTTCAATATATAAAAATCATATTTTTATTTCGATAGTTCAATATATAAAAATCATATTTTTATTTCGAAGTTCAATATATAAAAATCATATTTTTATTTCGAAGTTCAATATATAAAAATCATATTTTTATTTCGATAGTTTCATAATAGAAATCTACATCTTTTCCATTTTAAAAATCTAAACTTTTGCATTTTAAAAAATCCGAGCTTTTGCCTTTTAAAAATCCGTTCTTTTGCCTTTTAAAAATCTGTTCTTTTGCATTTTAAAAATTCGTTCTTTTGCATTTTAAAAATCCGTTCTTTTGCATTTTAAAAATCCGTTCTTTTCTCGTATACATTAACTTTTCAAACAATGCTTTTCGTATATATATATAAAAAAACCCGCAACTTTAATTTCAGATTTTTAAATGAATAAAAATAAAATAAACTAAATAAAAGCTTACCGGTTGCCAAAGATCGAATCTTTGTCGTAGGGGGGGGTCCATGGTCGGAGCTGACTGGGCAGAGTGGAACGGCGCTGCGGCACGGTGGTGGAAGGGACTGGAGGCGTTCGGTTTGTGGAGTTTTGGTGGGTTTGCGGTGCTCAACGATGGCGAAGGACGAAAGGGAGAGTGGCGCGGGGTCTGGGGGGTTGAGGTGGTGGCTCGGCTAGGCAGCAGGCGGTAGTGGAGGTCACAATGGCTAGGGCTTGATCGATTTGGGCCTCCTTCGATTTGGGGCTACGTCGGAGAAGAAAGATGGAGGCTGTAGGAGAGGAGGAGGACGCAGCAAGGGGGGGGGTCGCGGTGGACGATGCCACGCCTGAGGCGGTGGCAGGCGAACGCAGCATGGGAGGAGCGGGTATTTTTTTCTTTTTTCTTTTTTATTTTCTTTTCATTTTGTCTGAATTGGTCAACGGGGGAGGGAGAAAGTGTAGGGAGGAGGGGTTTTTATATTATTATTTATTATTTTATTCTGAATTTTGAATTCTCCAAAGTACCCTTCCCATTCGAACTCGAAATCGAACCCGCCGACTGTCGTCGCTAGCGTTTTACCCCCATTCCGAACACAATGGGATATGTATCGCAAGCCAATTCAACCGTTACAATCAGTTTCCGTTGAATTTAAAATATAAATCTTTATATACTCAATTTAAACGCACATTTCAATTTACCGGGGCTACATACTGACTCGAAAAATTACAGAAAAATTATTTCTAACTTCGTATTGACGATACGGTCCTAACAAAACTAATTTCGTCGAATTCTAAGACCGTTTGAAAAATGGTCAATTTCCAGTCGATTAAAATCAACTGAAACCGGTCAAACGCGTTTTCCTTTGCCACGCTCACATATTGATTCGAAAAATTATGAAATTTGAAACCTAGCAATAACTTAACATCACGGACCCAACAAAACTGGTTTCGTCGAAATCCGAGGTCGTTTGCAAAATCTCCATTTTTAAGGGCCCGAATCCCATAGCGACTATTCAGAATTTTCAACTGGACATATCTTTTGATTCCCGCTATGAAATTTCAATTTTTCGGATTCGTTGGAAAGATATCATCAATTAGATCCTATCATTTTTGGTTTCACTAAAATCCGGATTATTTTGCACCCGGTACATTCAATTGAAGTTTGAAATCGAATTATCGAACTACCGCGCCATTTTCAATCCCTTTTATAATTATATATAATTATTTATATTCTAACGACGAACTATATAACTGTATACATTTGAATTATATTCAAAATAAATTTCTCGTCGATATTATTTAAAATAATCTATTTTAAATATTCAAAATTCGCTAAAATAAAAATTTTAAACTGGCCCAAATTTTCGGGTTGTTACAACCTCCCCCACTTAAAACTATTCGTCCCCGAAAAGGAACAAAGTCGAAATTGGTTTGATTAATCAACTCTACGTTCGACCCGGCTTCCATTCTCCAACTTTTCAGTTTCTGAGAATTTTCAAATTTTCAAAAATTTGGCTAACACCCTAAATTTTCGAAAAATTTCGCCATAACCTCCCCTGCAATGGGAGCATCGGGGAATTTCAAATAGCTTCCCCGGTCCTTCAGATCTCAAAAAGAAAAAGCCAAGCGGCTAGCCAATAGGCTCATAAAATCATCATCACCCAAACAAAACAGTAAATTATGTAGTAAACATGTACCTATTTGTCGGGCAAACAAATTTTATTCTCTGCTCTAGCCTCCTTGCTATGACCTGTTCAATATAAGTACAGGTATATGCAAGCAAATGCGACCAAATTTCAATACAATTCAATATTTGATTCGATTAGGCTAAATGGCTAAAAATTATCAAACAAATAAACAACCAACACAAACATCAATCAATTAGTGAATTTAACGTTTCAAATTCAGAATTTTGATATATATACAAAAATCATGTTTTTGATGCCAAAACACAACAATGTATTCTAGCTATATTAGTTTTGGTTCTCACACCAGTCTAATGGAAATATATAGAAAATCACACCTTCGAAACTCGAACATAAATGTTGATGATGCGATCGCTATCATCAATATCATCTTCGGGCGACTAGAGTGTGATGCTATGTCTATCCAATATATTAAAACTTTGAATATACGTTTGCAAGGCGTATATGCAAATTCTTTATATACTGAATTGTCCAAAATCAATATAAATAAATTATTCAAATACGAATAGTTGATTTAAATTTTCATAACAAAATTTGTTTTCAATTGAAAAATATACTCTTCACACTCGTTCTAGGATACTACTGATCCTATCTCTAACGAGTCATCCCATTGGATTTTACTAATCCAATATCTGATGAATTCGTTCGTACAGTTCTAATGTGCCTTGTTCTCTAAGCTTTGTAAACCAAAGCTCTGATACCAACTGTGAAAACCCTTAACTTCCCCGTAAAGGAAAGCGTCGGATAGTTCGAGAACAAACCACAACAGAACACATACAGAAGAACATTTCATTGTATATTACAACAATGCATCAGATTACAAGAATATACAGAGTATAAATGAATATTACACAGAAATATCAGAGATTTAAATTACATTTAAATACATAGCAGCGGAAAATAATACAATACACAACTAGAAGAGATATACGGATACAAAGCTTTCCGGATATCGTTCCAGCTGTAAACCAGGATCCTGTGAATATAAATCTGCAAAACCAAAACTACTAGCTGCCCGTGTCAAAATAGGGGCACCCAGAGTTTAGGTTAAAACAATAAACTCCAGGTCAGTCATGTGACTGGTGTGAGAACTAAAACAGTTATTAATCTTTATTTTAAATCATTAGGTAAATCAAGGGACCACGCCGTATAACACGGAACGGTTTCCTCCCAAGAATACCAGTGCATAAAACAAACAGCGCAATGCTAAATGAAGAAAAATGAAGCTGTTATAAGACCCAGGTCCCATCACACAATGCAACGCAGCCGAGGATAGGGTTTTCCCTTATAACAGCCAAAGAATGCTTGATACGTTTAAAACAAATCGTTTGATACTATTATAAGTGCATAGTGTATAAAACAACATCAAATCATAAGTATCAATCATAGACGGCATGGGTACCATATATCATGTCGCCATACTAGTTCTACAAATAAAACCGCAAATGTCACGTATTTGGAAGTTGGATTTCCATCTATGAACCGAGGCAAAAGATAGTCCTCAACCGATTCGAGACTCTCTAGCCCGAGCCTCAGGATCAGAGCTCGAGTGACCCTTGGATCGTCAGGGCCAGTCCACCGATGTGGATTAAACTTAAACCCTGAACATGCGTTTCCCCGCCCTATGGGGCATAGGTGAGCCAACTAAATGACTCCATCAGTTCGAGAACGACCGATCAATCCGAGGCGCCTCGCAACAGCAACAACCACATAAGTCAAACTCGTCAGGGCGTGTAAAACCACTGACGCCACTTCTAACTAGAAAGAAACGCATGCCCTCCCTGAGGTCCTCTCCCGTTTTTGGTTCATACCGGGTGTGAAACACGCGAAGTAAACGTTACACAAAGCTACGCCACAAAGGCCTTGCTTTGATCATCACCACAAGACTTTGCTTTTCAACAGAAGTCTCGATCAATTGCCACTTAGGCATGCCACACAGGCAATTCACTCCATGCGTTTGATATCCATCGATATATAACCCCTGAGCTCGTACGTCTCAGAGAAGGGCGTTAAGCAAGAGAATAAATTCTCCGCCGCCAAACAGATATATATTTAATAGAGATCAATCACACGGACTAAAATCCAATGTCAGACACACAGTCCATTTACAAGTCCGTTCTGGGTCTGAACGAAACCGGGGGCACCTAGTACCCCGCATATCCATCGATCTCCAAGTACGTCTGGACGATCACCAACTGTTTCCATCTTCTTGGGTGTACAGCCCAATCAAGATCATCAGTAATCACCCAAACGACGTGAAGACTTCCGGTCTTCGACCATCGTCTTCATCTTCGACTTATCGTCGTATCAGTTATTCAGAATGGGATAAACCCGGTCTTTCCGAATAACTCACGTATATTTAAATAAGTGTTACACAAACACAACCTACGCCTCATTCCAATTTATTAGTCACTAACCGTAAATTAATCAAGAGAATAATTCCCCAAATATTAACCCCGAAGGCCGAAACCAACATCAGATCAATATTCAGAAAACCATTCTGCTTGGCTAACCGACAGTTAGTTTCTAAATTTCACATTCATAGGGAAAGGTTCCCATTAATTTTATCCAAGATAAATTCCTTGAATTTATTCTTTATTCTATTTTTGAATCTCAATTCAAACTAGTCGGGATTAGCGAACCTTACCGAAGTAATTATTTATTTTAATTTCCCCATCCCAACCTATTCATCCCATGAAGTAAAACTGGTAATACTTCATATCTAAAACCACAGTGTTATCGGTAAATTCAATTACCATTTCACGTTCAAATCTAATTAAAGATTTAACTATCGCCTGGAGCAAAACTGGTAATACTCCATTTTCGATCATTTCAATCTAATTAAAGATTCATTAAAACTCCACTTAATTTTAATCTTCGACCGGGTTAAAGAATCAGTGTCATTTAAAACACGGTTCACGATAAACCCAAAATCACATTCATTAATTATCGGGTTAAAGAACGAGTGTTATTTAAAACACTGTTCACGATAAACCCAAAAATCAATATCGATTCAATTCCAATTAAATATTATTTAATTGGTACACTTCGTTAAATCTAAACAAAAAGATTTAATCTTTTCTCAACTGGGTTCAAAAACAGTGTTAGTGAAGACACCATTCACGACAAACCCAAATCACATTTGATATTCAATACAAGGCTCTGAATAGAAAATATACCGGCTTATATTCAATATCGAATTCTACGACTAACAAATATCGCATTGGAAATAACGATATATATATATATATATATCTTTCAAATTCCCATAACAACATTTGTATAATCACGAAATCCAACATCGAAATATTCCGAAGACAATTTCGATTCAAATCCATTCCAATGCAATCATTGGAAATTTTGGTTATTTTCAAAACCATTTCAAATTCAATTTATTTATTTAAAAATAAATAGAATTATAATTCTAGTTCAAAACTAGTTCATTTCGATAAAAATCTATTTTTATCTTTTCAAATAGGGAGTTTTTCATCCCAATTCTTTCTAAATCATTTCTTATGATTCTACACAAATTATTACTATTTTTAATAATTTTATCAAGGCCCGTACAGTCGATTTCCATCAATGGCCATCGAACTGCACTTATAGCGACCTTTTTCAAATTTGTTTTGGACATAATTCCAAATCCAACCGTTAGATTTCTAATTTCTAATATTCGTTAGAAAGCTCTTTTCGATACGAACCCAACGGTTCCGGTTTTAGGAGAATCCGACGGTCGGATCTCCCGTAATGTCCGTTTGAAATAAATGGTCGAAATTCACGAACTGCCGCGGCGCGGCGCGTTCTATTCAGGCCATTATATTATATATATAATATATATAATATATTATTTCGTCGATTTCTATTTAAAACGAATTTTATAAATAGTTTTAAAATTCGTTTCAAAAGCAATTTCAACTTTCTTTTCAATTCAAATCAAAATTGAATTCTTCTTTATAAATTCGTTTTAAAATTCATTTCTATTCAATTCAAATTTCAATTCAATTTGAATTCATTTCAATTCGCTTTCAATTCAATTTGAATTCGTTTTCAATTTAATTCAATTCCAAAGTCGTTTTCTATTCGATTCAATTCAAATTGGTTTTCTATTCGATTCAATTCAAATTGGTTTCCTTTTCGATTCAAATTCGTTATATATTCAATTGAAATCACATTCGTTTTCTATTCAATTCATTTCGAAATCGTTTTCAATTCAATTCATTTCGAAATCGTTATCAATTCAATTCATTTCGAAATCGTTTTCAATTCAATTCATTTCGAAATCGTTATATATTCAATTCATTTCGAAATGAATAAAATCGATATAAATATCGTTCACGTCAAAATGGCGTCAAACTAATCAACACGGCTTCATAAATTTCTATTTTCAAATATTCTATTTCAAATATTTCTTTTTCAAAATAGTTGTTATTATCAAAATATTTCGTTCAACACATGACCAATCTCAATGGATGAGTACTGTCAACACATGAACTTTTATTTTATATCGATAAAGATGTAAATTTTATTACTAAAATATTTCGTTCAACACATGACCAATCTCAATGGATGAGTACTGTCAACACATGAACCTTTATTTTATAATATTCTTTATTTTTCAAATTGGAATGAGGCCCAATCAATTACCATATAAAGTTAATTATATGGATTTTCATACAACACATGTATAATAGCATCGAAAAATAATCAACCATCAACCAAAGTGCACCACACTGTATAAGCATCAAATATAGATATCTAACGCTTATAACAGTCTGTCAATCGATCGATCGACATATTTAATCAATCAGGATGAGTGAACTTCAAATTTCATCCTAACACGCGTGTGGGGTTTCAAACAATTAAACACAGATTTTATTTGTGTAGTTGGGCGATGTGTAAAATTTATCGTCCCAATCAATGTCAGTCAAATCGGTGTACATAAACAAACCGTCCGGTTTGTAAATGAATATTTATTTATTCACATTCACTATATTCATATTCACGTTAAAAATAATATTTTTTAACGATAAAACATTTTATTTTAACATATGAATTTCTATTCAGTTCATTCTTTAAATAAAATGGTATTTTTATTTTCTAACTTTATTTTAGAAAATTTCGGCGGCATAACGGCACGATACTAGAAACGGGACAAGGACTAGCCTTATCCCCGGTCTAGTGAAGGCCCACGCCATTCACACATCAATCAAATCAATTTCATTTCACCAAACCATTCAATTCAAACCAAATAATTTAACTAATTTTTGCAATCAAACAAACAAGTCCATGGTCTGTGGACGATTGTGTCGGGTGCTACTAAGCACCGTCTGCATCCTAGTATATATATATCACTAGAAAAGAAATTGAAAGGTGAGAAATTCTCACCGATAGCTATCCTAACCCCACGGCACTTTCATTTGCAGAAACCTTCGTCGCTCTCGCCTTTTTGTCCTCTTCGTTGCCCGTATTCACTACATATGTAAAAATCGAATTTTTACTTCGTTATTCAATATATAAAAATCATATTTTTATTTCGAAGTTCAATATATAAAAATCATGTTTTTATTTCGAAGTTCAATATATAAAAATCATATTTTTATTTCGAAGTTCAATATATAAAAATCATATTTTTATTTCGAAGTTCAATATATAAAAATCATATTTTTATTTCGATAGTTCAATATATAAAAATCATATTTTTATTTCGAAGTTCAATATATAAAAATCATATTTTTATTTCGAAGTTCAATATATAAAAATCATATTTTTATTTCGATAGTTCAATATATAAAAATCATATTTTTATTTCGAAGTTCAATATATAAAAATCATATTTTTATTTCGAAGTTCAATATATAAAAATCATATTTTTATTTCGATAGTTTCATAATAGAAATCTACATCTTTTCCATTTTAAAAATCTAAACTTTTGCATTTTTAAAAATCCGAGCTTTTGCCTTTTAAAAATCCGTTCTTTTGCCTTTTAAAAATCCGTTCTTTTGCATTTTAAAAATCCGTTCTTTTGCATTTTAAAAATCCGTTCTTTTGCATTTTAAAAATCCGTTCTTTTGCATTTTAAAAATCCGTTCTTTTCTCGTATACATTAACTTTTCAAACAATGCTTTTCGTATATATATATAAAAACCCGCAACTTTAATTTCAGATTTTTAAATGAATAAAAATAAAATAAACTAAATAAAAACTTACCGGTTGCCAAAGATCGAATCTTTGTCGTAGGGGGGGGTCCATGGTCGGAGCTGACTGGGCAGAGTGGAACGGCGCTGCGGCACGGTGGTGGAAGGGACCGGAGGCGTTCGGTTTGTGGAGTTTTGGTGGGTTTGCGGTGCTCAACGATGGCGAAGGACGAAAGGGAGAGTGGCGCGGGGTCTGGGGGTTGAGGTGGTGGCTCGGCTAGGCAGCAGGCGGTAGTGGAGGTCACAATGGCTAGGGCTTGATCGATTTGGGACTCCTTCGATTTGGGGCTACGTCGGAGAAGAAAGACGGAGGCTGTAGGAGAGGAGGAGGAGGAGGACGCAGCAAGGGGGGGGGGGTCGCGGTGGACGGCGCCACGCCTGAGGCGGTGGCAGGCGAACGCAGCATGGGAGGAGCGGATATTTTTTTTCTTTTTTTTTTCTTTTCTTTTCGTTTTGTCTGAATTGGTCAACGGGGGAGGGAGAAAGTGTAGGGAGGAGGGGTTTTTATATTATTATTTATTATTTTATTCTGAATTTTGAATTCTCCAAAGTACCCTTCCCATTCGAACTCGAAATCGAACCCGCCGACTGTCGTCGCTAGCGTTTTACCCCCATTCCGAACACAATGGGATATGTATCGCAAGCCAATTCAACCGTTACAATCAGTTTCCGTTGAATTTAAAATATAAATCTTTATATACTCAATTTAAACGCACATTTCAATTTACCGGGGCTACATACTGACTCGAAAAATTACAGAAAAATTATTTCTAACTTCGTATTGACGATACGGTCCTAACAAAACTAATTTCGTCGAATTCTAAGACCGTTTGAAAAATGGTCAATTTCCAGTCGATTAAAATCAACTAAAACCGGTCAAACGCGTTTTCCTTTGCCACGCTCACATATTGATTCGAAAAATTATGACATTTGAAACCTAGCAATAACTTAACATCACGGACCCAACAAAACCGGTTTCGTCGAAATCCGAGGTCGTTTGCAAAATTTCCATTTTTAAGGGCCCGAATCCCATAGCGACTATTCAGAATTTTCAACTGGACATATCTTTTGATTCCCGCTATGAAATTTCAATTTTTCGGATTCGTTGGAAAGATATCATCAATTAGATCCTATCATTTTTGGTTTCACTAAAATCTGGATTATTTTGCACCTGGTACATTCAATTGAAGTTTGAAATCGAATTATCGAACTACCGCGCCATTTTCAATCCCTTTTATAATTATATATAATTATTTATATTCTAACGACGAACTATATAACTGTATACGTTTGAATTATATTCAAAATAAATTTCTCGTCGATATTATTTAAAATAATCTATTTTATATATTCAAAATTCGCTAAAATTGCTAAAATAAAAATTTTAAACTGGCCCAGATTTTCGGGTTGTTACATTTTAGCTAGAAGGAAACGCATGCCCTCCCTGAGGTCCGTCTCCCATTTTTGGTTCATACAGGGTGTGAAACTCGCGAGGTAAACGTTACACAAAGCTACGCCACAAAGGCCGTGCTTCGATCATCAACCACAAGACTTTGCTTTTCAATAGAAGCCTTGATCATTCGCCACTTAGGCATGCCACATAGGCAATTCACTCTATGCGTATGATATCCATCAGTATATAACCCCTGAGCTCGTACGTCTCAGAGAAGGGCGTTAAGCAAGAGAATAAATTCTCCGCCGCCAAACAGATATATATTTAATAGAAATCAATCACACAGACTAAAATCCAATGTCAGACACACAGTCCATTTACAAGTTCGTTCTGGGTCTGAACGAAACCGGAGGCACCTAGTACCCCGCATATCCATCGATCTCCAAGTACGTCCGGACGATCACCAACTGTTTCCATCTTCTTGGGTGTACATCCCAATCAAGATCATCAGTAATCACCCAAACGATGTGAAGACCTCCGGTCTTCGACCACCGTCTTCATCTTCGACTTATCGTCGTATCAGTTATTCAGAATGGGATAAACCCGGTCTTTCCGAATAACTCGCGTATATAATAAACATGTGTTACACAAATACAACATACGCCTCATTCCAATTCATTAGTCACTAACCGTAAATTAATCAATAGAATAATCCCCCAAATATTAACCCCGAAGGCCGAAACCAACATCAGATCAATATCGAGAAAATCATTCTGCTTAGCTAACCGATAGTTAGTTTCTAAATTTCACATTCATAGGGAAAGGTTCCCATTAATTTTATCAAAGATAAATTCCTTTAATTTATTCTTTAATCTACTTTTGAATATCAATTCAAACTAGTCGGGATTAACGAACCTTACCGAAGTAATCGTTTGTTTTAATTTCCCAATCCCAACCTATTCATCCCATGAAGTAAAACGGGTCTTACTTCATATCTAACACCACGGTGTTATTGGTAAATTTAATTACCATTTCACGTTTAAATCTAATTAAAGATTTAACTATCGCCTGGAGAAAAACTGGTGATACTCAATTCTCGATCCTTTCAATCTAATTAAAGATTCATTAAAACTCCACTTAGTTTTAATCTTTAACTGGGTTAAAGAATCAGTGTCATTTAAAACACGGTTCACGATAAACCCAAAATCACATTCCATTAATTATCGGGTTAAAGAACAAGTGTTATTTAAAACACTGTTCACGATAAACCCAAAAATCAATACCAATTCAATTCCAATTAAATATTACTTAATTGGTACACTTCATTAAATCTAAAATAAAAAGATTTAATCTTTCCTCAACTGGGTTCAAGAACAGTGTTAATAAAGACACCATTCACGACAACCCAAATCACATTTGATATTAAATACAAGGCCCTGAATAGAAAATATATCGGCTTATATTCAACATCAAATTCTACGACCAACAAATATTGTATTGGAAATAACGATATATATATATACATATCTTTCAAATTTCCGTAACAACATCTGTATAATCACGAAATCCAACATCGAAATATTCCAAAGACAATTTTGATTCAAATCCATTCCAATTCAATTATTGGAAATTCTGGTTACCTTTAAAACCCTTTTTAAATTCAATTTACTTATTAAAAAATAAATAGAATTATAATTCTAGTTCATTTCGATAAAAATCTATTTTTATCTTTTTAAATCTGGAGTTTTTCATCCCAATTCTTCACAAATCATTTCTTATGATTTTACACAAATTATTACTGATTTTAATAATTTTATCAAGGCCCGTACAGTCGATTTCCATCAACGGCCATCGCACTGCACTTACAGCGACCTTTTTCAAATTTGATTTGGACATAATTCCAAATCCAACTGTTAGATTTCTAATTTCTCACATTCGTTAGAAAGCTCTTTCGATACGAACCCAACGGTTCCAGTTTTAGGAGAATCCGACGGTCGGATCTCCCGTAATATCCGTTCGAAGTCAATGGTCGAAATTCGCGAACTGCCGCGGCGCGTTCTATTCAGGCCATTATATTATATATATAATATATATAATATATACTTCGTCGATTTCAATTCAAAACGTTCTTTATAAATCGATATAAATTCATTTTCAAAACAGTTTCAACTTCATATTCAATTTCAAATCAATATTGAAATTTTCCTTATAAATTCATTTCAAATTGATTTCAATTCAAATGGATTTCTAATTCAATTTCAGTTCATTTTCAATTCAATTCAATTTCAATTCGAATTCATTTATATTCAATTTCAATTCAAATTCATTTATATTCAATTTCAATTCGAATTCATTTACATTCAATTTAATTCGAATTTCAATTCTTTTCAAAATATCAGATTTAGAAATCACTCTCGATATTCATTATAAAATGAATAAAATCGATATAAATATCGTTCACGTCAAAATGGCGTCAATCTAATCAACACGCCTTCATATATTTCTATTTTCAAATATTCTATTTCAAATATTTTTATTTCAAATATTTCTATTTCAAATATTTCTTTTTCCAATATTTCTATTTCAAATATTTCTATTTCAAATATTTCTATTTCAAATATTTCCTTTTCAAATATGGAATGAGGCCCAATCAATTACCATATAATGTTAATTATATGGATTTTTTACAACACATGTATACAATAACAACGATGAATAATCAACCATCATCCAAAGTGCATTCTACAATGTATAAGCATCTAATATAAATATTTAACGCTTATAACAGTATGTCAATCAATCGATCGACATACAACTGATTATTGGGATTAGTGTATGTCATATATCATCCCAATACCCGTGTGGGGTTTCAAACAATCAAACACAGATTTTATTTGTGCTGTTGGGCGATGTGTAAAATTTATCGTCCCAATCAATATCAGTCAAATGTGTGTAGATAAACAAATCGTTCGATTTATTTATATTAATTTATTTCATTTTCATGTTAAAAATTATATTTTCAACTATAAAATATTTTTAACTACATAAATATTTTATTCCATTTCACTTCACATCAAACAATCAACTACGCATCAAAATCAAACAAACAAGCATACAAGCCGTCCATGGTCTGTGGACGACGGGTGTCGGGTGCTACTAAACACCGTCTGCATCCTAGTATATATTATTAACTAGAAAAACAAAATTAAAAGGTGAGAAGCTCTAACCCTTTCGCTAAACTGAATGACGCAACTCTTCATGGGTAGAAAATCTTCACCGTGCTTTCCTTTCGTCTATTTCGTTGTCCGTATTCACTACATATATAAAAATTGAATTTTTACTTCGCTATTCACTATATAAAAACGAATTTTTATATTGTTGCAATGTATATAAAAATCACATGTTTTTATAATCACTCCATATGGATAAAATTCTATTTTTACATCGCAATTATATAGATAAAAATTCTATTTTTATCACGCTATTCTCTATATAAAGACTTCGCCCTTTTCAAATATAAAGATTTAATTTTTATTTCATCACCATAAAAATCATCTCTTTATTTCAACATATATACAATAAAAATCAGATTTTTATTTCGCTACAAACATAAGGATAATATTATCATATTCTCTATTATATAAAAATCATATTTTTATTACTTTTGCTTTATAAAATTTATATTTTTAACCTTTCTATATTATAAAAATTATATTTTTAATTCGCTGCTTATATAAAAATTATATTTTTATATAATTAAAAATCACTTCTTTACTAGATTAAAAATCAAATCTTTTTCTTATTAAAAATCCAATCTTTCCACTTTATAAAAATTCGATCTTGCTACATCAAAAATCATATGTTTACCATGCTAATATACATATAAAAATATCTCCATTCATACTTTAAAAATATCACCTTTTATAAAATAAAAATATCACATTTCATACCTTAAAAATCTCGCCTTTTATTTATTAAAAATCTCGCCTTTCTTCATAAAAAAAAACTCGATCTTTCTAAATTGATATCAATTCTTTTTTATTTTAAAAATCACGTCTTTCCTTATATATAATTAAAAACCCTATTTAATAAAGGAACTAAATAAAATAAGGTATAGCATCAGAAAACTTACAAAATTTCAAAGGTGGAGGGGACAATGTCGGAGCTGGGGTCTTGGAGGCGGAGAGAGGGACGCAGGTGGTGCTGGAGGTAGCGGGGGGGGGGGGGGGGTCGAGGTCATCAGGTGACGTCAGGGTGGCGGTGGGACCCCTTGGTGGTTGGCGCGACGCGATTTGGGCGTGGGAGGTGGAGGGGTGTTGTGGGTTCTTGGATCGAGGAGGGTGTGCGCGAGAGGACTCGCCGGAGAAGGAGGAGGCGGAAGGAGGCGCAGGGTGGAGAAGGACCGATCGGCGGTGGAATCTCGATGGGCGACGGGTTCAGCGCTCACTTTCCCCCCTTTTTTCCCGTTCTGAATGAATTGGTCAACGGGAAGGAGAAAGTGTAGGGAGTGGTGGGGTTTTATTATTAATATATTTTATTATTTTTCTTTTATGAAAAGTAGGGTTTTTATTCGAACTCGAAATCGAATCTGCCGACTGTCGTCCCTAGCGTATTACCCCCACTTCGAACACAATGGGATATGTTTTGTAAGCCAATTCGGCCGTTACAATCAGTTTCCATCGAATTTAAAATATAAATCTTTATATATTCAATTTAAACGCACATTTCAATTTACCGGGGTCACACACGAACTCCAAAAATTCCCGAAAAATATTTTCTAGCTTCGTATTGACGATACGGTCCTAACAAAACTAATTTCATCGAATTCTGAGAACGTTTGAAAAATGGCCATTTTCCAGTCGATTAAAATCAACTGAAATTGGTCAAACGCATTTTCCTTTGCCACGCTCACATATTGATTCGAAAAATTATTAAATTTGGAATCTAGCCATAACCTTACATCCCGGATCCAACAAAAGTGGTTTCGTCGAAATCCGAGGTCGTTTGCAAAATTTCCATTTTTAAGGGCCTGAATTCTATAGCGACTATTCAGAATTTTCAACTGGACATATCTTTTGATTCCCGCTATGAAATTTTGATTTTTCGGATTCGTTGGAAAGATATTCCCAATTAGATTCTATTATTTTTGGTTTCACTAAAATCCGGTTTATTTTGCACCCGATATGTTCAATTGAAGTTTGAAATCGAATTATCGAACTACCGCGCCATTTTCAATTCCTTTTATAATTATAAATAATTATTTATATCCTATCATCGATTCAAACGAATATATACGTTCGAATTATATTCAAAATTAATTTCTTGTCGATATTATTTAAAATAATTCATTTTAAATAATTAAAATTCATTAAATCGCCAATTTAAAAATTTTAAACTTGCCTAGATTTCCGGGTTATTACAATCTCCCCCACTTAAAACTTTTCGTCCCCGAAAAGGAACGAAGCCGAAAGTTGTTTAACAAATCAACTCCACTTTCGTTATTTTCATTACGGCTTAAGTTCTTCAACTTTTCAGTTTCTAAGAACTTTTCAAATTTTTCAAAAATTTGGCTAACACCCTAAATTTTCGAAAAATTTCGCCATAATCTCCCCTCCACCGGGAGCACGGGAAAATCCCGAAATTGCCATATAGGCCTTCTGATCTCAAAAAGAAAAAGAAAAAGCCAAGCGGCTAGCCAATCGGCTCATAAAACCATCATCACCTAAACAAAACAGTAAATTATGGTAAACATGTACTTATTTGTCGGGCAAACAATTTTATTCTTCTGCTCTGGCCTCATTGCAATGACCTGTTCAATGTAAGTACATGTACATGCATGCAATTGGGACCAAATTTTCAATACAACTCACTATTTGATCATTTTGGCTATAGGGTACAATTTTTAATTAATCAACCAATAATCACAACTCAACCATCAATCAATTAGTTGATTAGCTTTTCAAATTCATAACTTTGATATGTAGTCAAAAAATCAGATTTTTGATGCCAAATCATAACAATAAGCCCTATCTAGTTTAGATTCTCACACCAGTCAATTGGAAATATATAGAAATCTCACTTTCGTAACTCAAAAATAAATACTGGCGATGGTGCCCCATAACCAGAATTATCCCTGGGCACTAGAGTGCGATTCTATAACTATCCAATACATTAAAACTTCGAATACACGTTTGCAAGGCGTATAGGCAAAATCTTTATATATTGGATTGTCCAAATTCAATAAATAAATAATCAAATACAAATAATTGATTTTAATTTTCAAAACAAAACTTGTTTTCATTTTCAAAGATATACTCTTCACACTCGTTCTAGGATACTACTGATCCCATCTCTAACGAGTCATTCCCATTGGATATTACTAATCCCATTTCTGATGAATTCTTTCGTAGGGTTCTAATGTGTCTTGTTCTTTGAGCTTTGTAAACCAAAGCTCTGATACCAACTGAAGCGACCCGAACTTCCCCGATCTCCGAAGAGAAGAGAAAGAACGAATTACTTTGAGAACACGACAAAATAGAACGCAGACGGGAGAACATTTCATTGTATATTACAACAATTCCATCAGAATACAAGAATATACAGAGTATAAATGAATATTACACAGAAATATCAGAGATTTAAATTACATTTAAATACATCGCAGCGGAAAATAATGCAGTACACAACTAGAAGAGATATACAGATACAAAGCTTTCCGGATATCATTCCAGCTGTAAACCAGGATCCTGTGAATATAAATCTGCAAAACCAAAACTACTAGCTACCCGTGTCAAAATAAGGGCACCCAGAGTTTAGGTTAAAACAATAAACTCCAGGTCAGTCATGGGACTGGTGTGAGAACTAAAACAGTTATTAATCTTTATTTTATAGTTAGGTAAATCAAGGGACCACGCCGTATAACACGGAACGGGTTTCCTCCCAAGAATACCAGTGCATAAAACAACAACGCAATGCTAAATAAAGAACAATGAAGCTATTATAAGACCCAGGTCCCATCACACAATGCAACGCAAGCCAGAGGATAGGGTTTTTACCTTATAATAGCCAAGAATGCTTGATACGTTTAAAATAAATCATTTGATACTATTATAAGTGCATAGTGTATAAAACAACTTCAAATCATAAGTATCAATCATAGACGGCATAAGCGCCCCATCCCACTATGTCGCCAAACAAGGCTCTACAAATAAAACCGCAAATGTCACGTATTTGGAAGTTGGATTTCCATCTATGAACCGAGGCAAAAGATAGTCCTCACCGTTTCGAGACAATCTAGCCCATGTCTCAGGATCAGAGCTCGAGTGACCCTTGGATCGTCAGGGCCGGTCCACCGATGTGGATTAAAATTCCTGAACACTGCGTTTCCCCGCCCTTTGGGGCGTATGTGAGCCAATAAATGACTCCATCGGACCTGGATCGTCCGATCAAACCGAGGCGTCTCGCAACAGCAACAACCTCATAAGTCAAACTCGTCAGGGCGTGTAAAACCGCTGACGCCACTTTTTAGCTAGAAGGAAACGCATGCCCTCCCTGAGGTCCGTCTCCCATTTTTGGTTCATACCGGGTGTGAAACTCGCGAGGTAAACGTTACACAAAGCTACGCCACAAAGGTCGTGCTTCGATCATCAACCACAAGACTTTGCTTTTCAACAGAAGCCTTGATCATTCGCCACTTAGGCACGCCACACAGGCAATTCACTCTATGCGTTTGATATCCATCAGTGTATAACTCCTGAGCTTGTACGTCTCAGAGAAGGGCGTTAAGCAAGAGAATAAATTCTCCGCCGCCAAACAAATATATATTTAATAGAAATCAATCACACAAACTAAAATCCAATGTCAGACACACAGTCCATTTACAAGTTCGTTCTGGGTCTGAACGAAACCGGAGGCACCTAGTACCCCGCATATCCATCGATCTCCAAGTACGTCTGGACGATCACCAACTGTTTCCATCTTCTTGGGTGTACATCCCAATCAAGATCATCACTAACCACCCAAACGACGTGAAGACCTCTGGTCTTCGACCACCGTCTTCATCTTCGACTTATCGTCGTATCAGTTATTCAGAATGGGATAAACCCGGTCTTTCAGAATAACTCGCGTATATAATAAACATGTGTTACACAAACACAACATACGCCTCATTCCAATTCATTAGTCACTAACCATAAATTAATCAAGAGAATAATCCTCCAAATATTAACCCCGAAGGCCGAAACCAACATCAGATCAATATCCAGAAAATCATTCTGCTTAGCTAACCGACAGTTAGTTTCTAAATTTCACATTCATAGGGAAAGGTTCCCATTAATTTTATCAAAGATAAATTCCTTTAATTTATTCTTTAATCTACTTTTGAATATCAATTCAAACTAGTCGGGATTAACGAACCTTACCGAAGTAATCGTTTGTTTTAATTTCCCAATCCCAACCTATTCATCCCATGAAGTAAAACGGGTCTTACTTCATATCTAACACCACGGTGTTATCAGTAAATTTAATTACCATTTCACGTTTAAATCTAATTAAAGATTTAACTATTGCCTGGAGCAAAACGGGTGATACTCCATTCTCGATCCTTTCAATCTAATTAAAGATTCATTAAAACTCCACTTAGTTTTAATCTTTAACTGGGTTAAAGAATCAGTGTCATTTAAAACACGGTTCACGATAAACCCAAAATCACATTCCATTAATTATCGGGTTAAAGAACAAGTGTTATTTAAAACACTGTTCACGATAAACCCAAAAATCAATAACAATTCAATTCCAATTAAATATTATTTAATTGGTACACTTCATATAATCTAAAATAAAAGGATTTAATCTTTCCTCAACTGGGTTCAAGAACAGTGTTAATAAAGACGCCATTCACGACAACCCAAATCACATTTGATATTAAATACAAGGCTTTGAATAGAAAATATATCGGCTTATATTCAACATCAAATTCTACGACCAACAAATATTGTATTGGAAATAACGATATATATATACATATCTTTCAAATTTCCGTAACAACATCTGTATAATCACGAAATCCAACATCGAAATATTCCAAAGACAATTTCGATTCAAATACATTCCAATTCAATTATTGGAAATTTTGGTTACCTTTAAAACCCTTTTTAAATTCAATTTACTTATTTAAAAATAAATAGAATTATAATTCTAGTTCAAACTAGTTCATTTCGATAAAAATCTATTTTTATCTTTTCAAATCTGGAGATTTTCATCCCAATTCTTCACAAACCATTTCTTATGATTTTACACAAATTAATTCTAATTTTAATAATTTTATCAAGGCCCGTACTGTCGATTTCCATCAACGCTTACAGCGACCTTTTTCAAATTTGATTTGGACATAATTCCAAATCCAACCGTTAGATTTCTAATTTCTCACATTCATTAGAAAGCTCTTTTCGATACAAACCCAACGGTTCCGGTTTTAGGAGAATCCGACGGTCGGATCTCCCGCAATATCCGTTCGAAGTCAATTGTCGAAATTCGCGAACTGCCGCGGTGCGGCGCGTTCTATTCAGGCCATTATATTATATATATAACATATATAATATATACTTCGTCGATTTCAATTCAAAACGTTCTTTATAAATCGTTATAAATTCATTTTCAAAACGGTTTCAACTTCATATTCAATTTCAAATCAAAATTGATATTTTCCTTATAAATTCATTTTAAATTGATTTCAATTCAAATTGATTTCTAATTCAATTTCAGTTCGTTTTCAATTCAATTCAATTTCAATTCGAATTCATTTATATTCAATTTAATTCGAATTTCAAATCTTTTCAAAATATCATATTTTGAAATCACTTTCGATATTCATTATAAAATGAATAAAATCGATATAAATATCGTTCATGTCAAAATGGCGTCAATCTAATCAACACGGCTTCATATATTTCTATTTTCAAATATTCTATTTCAAATATTTTTATTTCAAATATTTCTATTTCAAATATTTCTTTTTTTAATATTTCTATTTCAAATATTTCTATTTCGAATATTTCTATTTCAAATATTTCCTTTTCAAATATGGAATGAGGCCCAATCAATTACCATATAATGTTAATTATATGGATTTTTTACAACACATGTATACAATAACAACGATGAATAATCAACCATCATCCAAAGTGCATTCTACACTGTATATGCATCGAATATAAATATTTAACGCTTATAACAGTTTGTCAATCAATCGATCAACATACAACTAATTATTGGGATTAGTGTATGTCATATATCATCCCAATACCCATGTGGGGTTTCAAACAATCAAACACAGATTTTATTTGTGCTGTTGGGCGATGTGTAAAATTTATCGTTCCAATCAATATCAGTCAAATGTGTGTAGATAAACAAATCGTTCGATTTGTTTATATTAATTTATTTCATTTTCATGTTAAAAATTATATTTTCAACTATAAAATATTTTTAACTACTTAAATATTTTATTCCATTTCACTTCACATCACACAATCAACTACACATCAAAATCAAACAAACAAGCATATAAGCCGTCCATGGTCTGTGGACGACGGGTGTCGGGAGCTACTAAACACATTCTGCATCCTAGTATATATTATTAACTAGAAAAACAAAATTAAAAGGTGAGAAGTTCTCACCCTTTCGCTAAACTGAATGACGCAACTCTTCATGGGTAGGAAATCTTCACCGTGCTTTCCTTTCGTCTATTTCGTTGTCCGTATTCACTACATATATAAAAATTGAATTTTTACTTCACTATTCACTATATATAAACGAATTTTTATATTGTTGCAATGTATATAAAAATCACATGTTTTTATAATCACTCCATATGGATAAAATTTTATTTTTACATCGCAACTATATAGATAAAAATTCTATTTTTATCACGCTATTCTCTATATAAAGACTTCGCCCTTTTCAAATATAAAGATTTAATTTTTATTTCATTACTATAAAAATCACCTCTTTATTTCAACATATATACAATAAAAATCTGATTTTTATTTCGCTACAGACATAAAGATAATATTTTCATATTCTCTATTATATAAAAATCATATTTTTATTACTTCTACTTTATAAAATTTATATTTTTAACCTTTCTATATTATAAAAATTATATTTTTAATTCGCTGCTTATATAAAAATTATATTTTTATATAATTAAAAATCACTTCTTTACTAGATTAAAAATCAAATCTTTTTCTTATTAAAAATCCAATCTTTCCACTTTATAAAAATTCGATCTTGCTACATCAAAAATCATATTTTTACCATGCTAATATACATATAAAAATATCTCCTTTCATACTTTAAAAATATCGCCTTTTATAAAATAAAAATATCGCCTTTCATACCTTAAAAATCTCACCTTTTATTTATTAAAAATCTCGCCTTTCTTCATAAAAAAAAACTCGATCTTTCTAAATCGAAATCAATTCTTTTTAATTTTAAAAATCAGGTCTTTCCTTATATATAATTAAAAACCCTATTTAATAAAGGAACTAAATAAAATAAGGTATAACATCATAAAACTTACAAAATTTCAAAGGTGGAGGGGACATTGTCGGAGCTGGGGTCTTGGAGGCGGAGAGAGGGACGCAGGTGGTGCTGGAGGTAGCAGGGGGGCGGAGAGATCATCAGGTGATGTCAGGGTGGCGGTGGGACCCCTTGGTGGTTGGCGCGATGCGATTTGTGCGTGGGAGGTGGAGGGGTGCTGCGGGTTCTTGGATCGAGGAGGGTGTGCGCGAGAGGACTCGCCGGAGAAGGAGGAGGCGGAAGGAGGCGCAGGGTGGAGAAGGACCAATCGGCGGTGGAATCTCGATGGGCGACGGGTTCAACGCCCACTTTTCCCCCTTTTTTTTCGTTCTGAATGAATTGGTCAACGGGAAGGAGAAAGTGTAGGGAGGGGTGGGATTTTATTATTAATATATTTTATTATTTTTCTTCTATGAAAAGTAGGGTTTTTATTCGAGCTCGAAATCGAACCTGCCGACTGTCGTACCTAGCGTATTACCCCCATTCCGAACACAATGGTATTTGTTTCGTAAGCCAATTCGTCCGTTACAATCAGTTTCCATCGAATTTAAAATATAAATCTTTATATATTCAATTTAAATGCACATTTCAATTTATCGAGGTCACACACGAACTCTAAAAATTCCCAAAAAATATTTTCTAGCTTCGTATTGACGATACGGTCCTAACAAAACTAATTTCATCGAATTCTGAGAACGTTTGAAAAATGGCCATTTTCCAGTCGATTAAAATCAACTGAAATTGGTCAAACGCGTTTTCCTTTGCCACGCTCACATATTGATTCGAAAAATTATGAAATTTGGAATCTAGCCGTAACTTTACATCCCGGATCCAAAAAAGTGGTTTCGTCGAAATCCGAGGTCGTTTGCAAAATTTCCATTTTTAAGGGCCTGAATTCTATAGCGACTATTCAGAATTTTCAACTGGACATATCTTTTGATTCCCGCTATGAAATTTTGATTTTTCGGATTCGTTGGAAAGATATTCCCAATTAGATTCTATTATTTTTGGTTTCACTAAAATCTGGTTTATTTTGCACCCGGTATGTTCAATTGAAGTTTGAAATCGAATTATCGAACTACCGCACCATTTTCAATTCTTTTTATAATTATAAATAATTATTTATATCCTATCGTCGATTCAAACGAATATATACGTTCGAATTATATTCAAAATAAATTTCTTGTTGATATTATTTAAAATAATTCATTTTAAATAATTAAAATTCATTAAAATCGCCAATTTAAAACTTTTAAACTGGCCCAGATTTCCGGGTTATTACAGGGGACTTAAACATGTCTCTGTTTCATGATCCTACTTGGGCTAGTGACTATGAGTTTCGAAGTAAATTTAACGTTGCTTGGGTTAAACAGTTCATAACTGAATAATATGAAAAGCAAGTAATATACAAAATATTTGAGGAATCCAGTTGGACCCCTTCAACATGTTTCTCCTGGCATCACAACTCATAAAATCATTTTATACATGCATATGAAATAAAATTTCTATGCTAATTTATTTAAGATGACTAAAATATAAATATCGACAATAATCAAACAAGCGATAATCATCCAAAGCATCCAAACCCACAATTTATACTAACAACGATGAATTATAATTATATGAATTTACTGCATCATAATATTTCAGAAAGCGTGAGAGTTAACTCACATTTCGTTTGCAATTGACGATTTCAGCTCGATTTATATAATTTTAAACGAGAACTTGAAATTATATAAAAATTCAATAAGCTCCAAATCACACCATTCTAGTTCATATGTGTTGCCTTCGCCTATACGAATCCAACGGACTTTGTTTCATGCAATTTTGATAAAGTATGAATAAGTTATATACGTTACGAATTTCATTTGAATTAAAAAAAATTGCTAATGACTACAATTAATCCTAATACCTTGATTAGTGTTCATTACCCTAGCCAAATCACGTTTTAACAATCGCAGTTTCCCTTGCAGGATTCGAACAGAAAAAGCTTGCCTCCTTCAACCTCCACCCGCAACCACCGGAGACCACCAAAGGTGACCCCGACCATTGTGCCTACACCGCTGCTTCGAGACCACCCATCGCCGGCTAGCACGACCACCAGCTCCACTCCAATTCGCCGAAATTCAGAAATAACCAACTTCCATTCATCTTACCCTTGTCGCCGCCATGCTCCATCATACCTGACCAAACCACCACCGTTCGATAACCCTCCTCTTTCCTGACCAAACCACCACCGTTCGACAACCCTCCTCTTTCTTGGTTTTTTCCTTCAGGACCCAAGACCTGAAATTGATCCCATCACCGCGAAAATGGCTAAAACCTGAATCTGTTCATTGCCGGATTTTGATCGCCTCAAGCGATCGCGACACCTCCAACCACCACCAATCGAAAGGTCTCTCTTTCCTCTGTAACTTTCCTGTTATCGACTTCCTCAAATTCTTCATTGTTTAAGAGATAAAATTAATTGAAAAATTCATGGGTAGCGGTTGTGTTCTAACACTGGCAGGAACAGTCAATAGGGTTCAACGATGTTTTGGATGTATTTGTAGTGTAGTTTTATTATTATTTTATTTAATTGTATTCTCGCCCGACGTTTTAAGCTCGCACGACCACATACATCATCCGGTTGAAACGAAATTTGAAATCCTATAATAACTTAGTATTCTGGATCAAATGGAACAGGTTTCGTCGAATTCCGAGACTATTTGAAAAACTCCTATTTTAATTTCAAAACATAAATCAATACTCGTTTATATTGCACATGATCACAAAACAACTCCAATTGGTATGAAACTTGAATCTTACTATAATTAACAATTACGGATTTTATAAAATTAGTTTCGCTGAAATCCGAGATTGTTTGAAAATTCGCTATCCTCAAGTATTGAATTAAATCGATAAAATATAAATCGATTTCAAAACAATCAAATCTATTGATAATAGTTTATTGTTATTGTATATATTCAAATAAAACTTATATTAATTGTTAAAATAATTTTCAATTAATTTTTAACTTAGAAATTAATTATTTCTCATTTTTGTATTACGATAGTTCAATATATTCAAAATTAAATCATATTCCACTTATTAAATCGGTAAATTCCATATAAAAATCCATTTATATTTCCTACTCAATATTTAAAACGAATTTAAATGTTTATCCGGTTTGTTACATTTATAAATTAAAGTTAATAACACCACTTATGGAAATAATAACTTAATTTCCAACATCAATTTTTTAGACCAGTATCATCTCTTGGATAACAATGAAGTCGTTCAAGTTGGGGTATTTTATTTACCTTATAGACCTTGAATCGACAATGTTCTTATCTTCAAGATAGATAAAAGTTTCTCAATGCAAAAACTTGATATTTAGTAAATGTCACAATAAGTTCCATTTACTATTCAATTCAAATAAGGTTTGAAAAAATTATTCTTACAATTGAAAATTTCTTCCCAAATACAACTATTTTTACATAGTTCATCGATTAAGTAAACACCTCCTAAAAATATATCTATTTAGCTTCAATTTTTTTTTTTAAAAAGCTTGTTTTAGAAACTTGGATTTATTAATAAAATACCTTTTATAAATTCCTTTTAAAAAAATTCATTTAAATCTCATTATAAGAATTCATTTTTATATTTTATACAACTTTAAATCTTATTAATACTTATTTGATTATAAATCAAATCTTTTATAACTTATCTTGAAATCGGATTAATTCGCTTTTAAACTTGTTATGAATATCTAACTTTCCATAAATTTCTATTAAAATCCAATATTATTTCTACGCCATTTTATAAGTTCAACAAAACATTTATTAAACTTGTTCAAAATAGCGTAATATCACTTAAAATCCTATTTATTTATAAAACTTGGTTTAATAACTTCATAAAACCTAATTATGAAACTTAGTTAAGTTTTAACACTTGAAATCTCCAAATACAAAACTTATTTATAGACAACAATTTAGCTACACGAATCATCTTATAATTTCCTTTATTAAATCTGATTATGGATGTTAACTTATTTATAAAACATTTATTTTATATAACTCATATAAAATTCGGTTCAAAATCTTTTTTATAATAAAATAAATTTTATAAATTGATTAATAGTACGAGAAATCAACTTCTTTAAAAAATATTAAATTCAGGTCATATGTTGTCAGTCACTTAACCAATACTGCTTATTAAACAATAACATATCAATGCTGAATTTAATTCAACAATCATTATCCACTTCAAAATTTAATGTTACATATGTTAGAAAATTCATACGTGTAAAATATGAAAGCAAGTAACATCCAAAAACATTGAGGAATCATGCTAGATCACTCCAACTCACAGCTTATATATCAGTTTATATATGCATATAAATTAGATAACTTATTCTAATTTATTTAATATGAATCTTCTGCTTAAAAGTAGTTAGTGTCAAAGGTCAACCGCACATAGACGGAAGTATATAAATCGACAACCACCAATAAAGCAATAAATCATCCAAAACATCCAAACACATAATAAAATAGGTACAATCCATAATGAATATTATTATATGGTATGAAAATATTCCGCATATTCTAAAAAAATATGAGAGCTAACTCAACATCTGTTCCAATTCGACGATTTTTCATCGATTTATATAATTTCAAATAGGCTTTTGAACTTGCTGGAAAATTCAAACAGGTCCAAATCACTCCAATTCAACTTGTACGCATAGTGTTCATGAATACGAACTCAACTCAACTTGTTTCATTCCAATCTAACATATACGAAATATATATCATTGTTACAAGTTTGAACATTCATTAAAATAATTTAAAAGGTCATTAGAAAATTGATTCTCTCTCCTCTTAAAATGGAAACCGCCTATAACAAAACCCACTCATCCATCATTCTCTCTCCTCTTACCAACCTCCACAATTAATGAATTTGCTATCAAAATTCATCGTTGACCTCCACTACGTGAGTTATACCTTCGGGATATACCAATGCCACTTCGATCTCCCTAGGCAGTTGCATCCTACTCCTTTCTCGTGAAATATCCTAGGCCATGCAACCCTTTTAAATGTTAAAGAATATGCTAGAAGATATGTTTCCTTTATATAATTGTATTGATTTGGGTTAATAATTATTTATTATAATAGACCCAAATATACTCTAGAATATTCTTTTAGATAAGGACAAACTATGTATAAATAAAGGCAAGAATTGACAATATAAGAAAGTATCTTTTGTAAAATCAATCAATAAAGCAATAACAATGTAGTCTTTTATGTTTTACCATTCAATCTCTTTCTTCTCTCTTGATCAAATTCTGACATGGTATCAGAGTTAGGTTAGAGAGGGTGGGGGAGAGAGAGGGGGAGAGAAATAGGGCGTTCAAGTGTGTTTTTACTGTTTCGTTTTTCTTCTTAAAATAAAAGCAAAAAGGAAAGAAATGAAAACAAATTGCTTCAGCTTTCTCTTCGTACGCAAGCTCTCTTCCGTTCCAAATCCCAAAACTGAAACCTTTTACTTTGACTTTTGCAAACCCCAAAATCAAAGACGTTCCAAAATTCCAATTTCTAAAAGTCCCAATTTCCAAATCGCAAATTTCAAATTCGAAGATGCGATTGTTGATTTGGTGATACTTGGTAGTGGTTTGATTGAAACGATTTTCAAGAAAGGTGAACTAGTGTGAGAACCGAAGAAACTACAAAAACCAAAAGTAAAATTGAATCCGACTAAGATTTGAAGTTGACTAAGAGTGCTGGAATTTGACAAAAGCAATTCGGGGAGGTTGGTTGTAGTTTAGTTGCTGATGGTATTTTTTTTAAGTTGGGACGGAGGGTGATGATGTGGAAGGTAGGCTGCGAGTTAGAGTTATGGTATCTATGATCGGTGATTGATGCGTTTGATTGCAAAGTGAGGTCATGGTTACGAGAGTAGTGCGTGGTTGCTTTCAGGTGCTAATAGTGCTTGAGAGAGGATGATTGGAAGTCGGTGAGGGATTATAAGGTTGTCATTGATGAGGATGCAGGTTGTTTTCTAGTGGGTTATGGATGTTGGCTGTAGTTTCTTATGGAGTTGAATGGTTTTGGTGTATTGTTTGGCTTTTGACAGTAAAGTTGGTAAAGGAGTTGTACTGGCATGGTTGGTGAGTAGCTGCTGGTTTGTAACGATGAGTATGACAGTTTGGTAAATTGAGGTAAAGTTAATGGGTTGATTGAGTTGTTAGAGACTAACATTAGTTTGAAAATGTTAATTATTCGTTTGATGCCTGTATTGGTAACCTTGTTTATTAGGAGGGCAATTGACGTTGATTGAAGGTGGTAAATGGTATTGTAAGGTATGTTCGGAGGATGCAAACATATGTTGATTCATCTCTATTTATTTGGTTTTGTTTTGTTTGATATGTTTGGGGGATACAAACTCGTCCCATTTTGGTTTTTCTTTTCTTTGAATGTTTGGGGGATGCAAACATACATACACATCCAGGACCAGTTTTGTTATTTGGTCACTCAGATCTTTCGCTTACTGATCAGATTGAAGATAGTTGAGTTGTTTTGGAGTTTCGGATTGGAGTTGTAGTTGAATGTTTGATGCTTGATGTTACTCTCTAACAATATTGAAATGGTTGCTCGATCTTGCTACTCTTCAGTTTGCAGCTTCTACCTCACGATTTTTCGCATCGTGAGTTTGAGGGGGGATGTTAGAGAATATGCTAGAAGATATGTTGCCTTTATTTAATTGTATTGATTTGGGTTTATATTTGGTATAGAATTATTTATTATAATAGACCCAAATATACTCTAGAATATTCTTTTAGATAAGAACAAACTATGCATAAATAGAGGCAAGGATTGACAATGTAAGAAAGTATCTTTTGTAAAATCAATCAATAAAGCAATGACAATGTAGTCTTTTATGTTTTACCATTCAATCTCTTTCTTCACTCTTGATCAAATTCTAACATTAAAGACTGAAAATCCTAAGTTTTTATTCATAGATGCTAATCCACATGAAGAATTCAGTTCTAAACTTTGTTTCACCCATCAATGCTTCCCCATCATGAAAATGCAAACCCTAGCTTAAAACCCAACTTGACATTAAACCGCTGCTCCACCCTACATATGCCGTAAACTTCAAGCCCCATATCAAAACGAAGAACTACTTATGAGGATTTTAAAGATCCTTGTTTTGTAATTTTACAAAGAGTAGAGCTTGAGTTTAGAGTTTTGAAGTATCATTTCTTTTGGTTTTGAAGTTTAACAACCACGACCGTTAAAATGTAAGATGTGAGGGAAAGAGATCAGAAGGGGTGTGTGTTGTCTAATTTTGGGTGGAGGCAAGTTATTTGTAGGCAAATTTTAATAATATTTTATTTTATTATTTTACCGTTTAACATTCATAGCTCGCACAGTCACATTATAAATCGGATAACTACAAAATTGGAATTCTTACCATAATTAATGTTCCGAACCAAATTAAACTGGTTTCGTCGAAATCTGAGATTGCTTGCAAAATGGTTATTTTAGCTTGTTAACGAAAATCAATTACATATAAAACGATTTTCGAACAATCGAATTCTTTGATAATAAATTATTATTATCGTTTACATTCAAATAGAATTTTTCATAACTCCAAAATAAACTTAACTGAATTTTTACTTAAGATTTTCAATTTCAAGTTAAACTGACATTCAAATTCTCATTCAGATTTAATTCAAGTGATTAAACTTAAAATTAATCATATTAAATATTTAAGTTAATTAAATATTCTTATATAAAAATCATGATTGTTACATTTATCAACCAAAACAATACTGTTATTATTCAATATACCCAGTCCAATCGCATTACCCAAACCAATACAATTAACTGATACATCAGGAGGTTCAATCGCATTACCAAAACATCGATCGTCCAACCTATCAAAGTATCCAATAAATGCGTTAACGAATTCTCACACAATACCATCTTGAAGCCTAACACCAGAATAGGCTATGAGATTCAGTTCTAGAGGAGGGACGCAAACCCCAAGCAGGCTGACGACAATTGCTCCATCAAGAGAAGTGGATCTGATGAAGGGACAACCATAGCACATCAGAGAAGCAGTTACGAGATTCAGATCTGAGGGTGCTTCCTTCTCCTCTTCGACTTGAGAACAGAAGATGTGATGATAAGGTAAAGTATAAGGAGCCAATTAGAAGAGAGGAAGGAAAAAGATGATGGAAGAAGAAAGGAAAACGCTAGAATATGTCATAAAAAGTCAACATGAGAGAATTACCAAGAGGTTGTCATCATGACTAATAACATCTATTATGGACCCCCCTGATTGGTGGAAATCAGAGGGACCCATATGGACCCCCCTGATTTCCACCAATGGGGACCGAGTGTTTTGTTCATATCCCTTAAAAGATGTGAACAAAATCGCACTCCTGAAGTACCAGGCTTTTATAGGCAGGGCGCGTTTTGAGTTAGATCATTCCCAACCACAAAAAGTTGGTAAACATCACTTCAATCAAATCCAAAGGGTCAACCAACTGACTCACACCCAACCATAAAAGTTGGAATATATCTTAGCCGGCTAATTTTTATCCCGCTAAGGTATTGCACAACTTCCCCCCTCCGATTGTGATCGATCTGACCGGAAGAAATAGATTTAATGGTGTTTATTTAACCGGCTTTTAAAACGCCGGCTAAGCAAACAACCCCATGGTTTTTTTGGCAACCCTGAAATGGTCAACTGACCCAATGTTAGGGTAGTTGGTTCCCAACCCGACCATGGGTTGGGAATGTTCTTAGGGTAGGAGAAAAAAAAAAGGATTGTTAAAGGGACTCCACATGTGGTTAAGGGGAGGACCAATTTTTATTTATTGTATAATTGTTATGGAGAGGACAAAATAAATTAGCCTCCCCTTAAACAAATGAATTAAAATTCTAATATTAACCCTCTATAATTCTCATTAATATAAAATCTAAACCTTAATTAATGCTTACAATGTAATCTTATGCATAAAAATAAGAAACAGATATAGTTAATATAATGGAGACAAAAAAAAGTTTCGTAGGGGATCACAAGGCATCAGATTAGGTAATTAACTGGAATTTCATATTAGAATTAATATGGCTAATTTAAAATTTATGCAGAAACGAAAATTTTGATCTAATATGCTGTATCGAATTTGTGTAATTGAGATGTTTAGTAATTCACACGTTTGTTACTTGCGTTGAATTTAGTAAGTTAAGGTTTAACATAAGTAACGAGCTAAGGATAGAAAGGTCTCGTTTTCTTCTTTTTTAAAAATAAACGAGACCCCCTTAGTTAAAAAAAAATAAGCTGTATCCCCTAAAACATTATCCTTCTATTAACTAAATATGGAGTCTCTTTAACAATCCCCAAAAAAAGTGTAATAACCTGGAAATCTGAGCAAGTTTAAAATTTTTATTTTGGCAATTTCAGCGAATTTTGATTACTTAAAATGAATTATTTTAAATAATAGCAACGAGAAATTTATTTTGAATAGAATTAGAATGTATATATTTATATATGTCGTTGTTAGAATATAAAAAAATTTATTTTAATTATAAAGGAATTGAAAATGGCGCGGTAGTTCGATAATTCGATTTCAAACTTCAAATGAATGTACCGGGTGCAAAATAAACCGGATTTTGGCGAAACCAAAAATATTTGAATCTAATTGAGAATATCTTTCCAACGAATCCGAAAAATTGAAATTTCATTGTGGGGATCAAAAGATATGTCCAGTTGAAAATTCAGAATAGTCACTATGGAATTCTGGCCCTTAAAAATGGAAATTTTGCAAACGACCTCGGTTTTCGACGCAACCACTTTTGTTGGATCCGGGATGTCAAATTATTTCTAGATTCCAATTTTCATAATTTTCTGAATCAATATGTGAGTGTGGCAAAGGAAAACGCGTTTGACCAGTTTCAGTTGATTTTAATCGACTGGAAAATGGCCAGTTTTCAAACGGTCTCAGAATTTGATGAAACTAGTTTTGTTAGGACCGTATCGTTAATACAAAGCTAGAAAATATTTTTCTGGAATTTTTGAGTTCGTATGTAGGCCCAGTAAATTGAAATGTGCGTTCAAATTCAATATATAGAGTTATATGTTGATTTGACAAAAAATGATTGAAACGATCGAATCAGCTTGCGATACATATCCCATTGTGTTCAGAATGGGGGTAATTAGCTATGGGCGACAGGCGGTGGGTTCGATTTCGAGTTCGAAAATAAAAGTTGCTTTTTGAAATTAAATAATTAAATAAATTAAAAATAAAATACCCCTCTCTCTCCTCCTTATTTCCTCTCAGCCCCCTCCCCCCGATTTCATTTTCAACAGAAATAAAAAAAATGGAAGGGGGGATCGCAATCTCGTTCCCCACCCCCCCGGATGGCCTTCCACCGCCTCTAACCCTCCCCCTCCTTCCTCTGAATGAAACCGCTCCCTCCTCCCCTAATAGAGACAACCGCACCCAACCCTAGCCCACCAACGATGAGCCAACCCCCGCATGCCACCTCCCTTGACGCCGGCGCCCTCCCCGTAGCCGCCTCAGGCCCCAGCCGCGCCCCCCAGCCTCCACCAACCTCCGGCGAACCGCAACCCCCCTTCTCAGTTCGACGTTGGAATGTGAGTTCTTCCTTTTGATTTTATTTTTATTTGTTTGTTTTATTTATTTTGGATAATCAGTTTTATGTATAAATAACAATGAAGAGAGTGTAGGTTTTTATCATATATATTTGGTAAATAAAGACGAGATTTTTATAGTGTTAAAGACGAGATTTTTATAGTGTTAAAGACGAAATTTTTATATTGGTAAAAGGTTAAAGATATGATTTTTATATTCTATAGTTAGTAAAAATTTGATTTTTATATATGTAGCGAAATAAAAATCTGATTTTTATCATATATATGTTGAAATAAAAATGTGGTTTTTATAGTGACGAAATAAAAATTCGATCTTTATATTAAAAGTTGATTTAAAATATAATTTTTATATTAGTAGCGCTATAAAAATATAATTTTTATATTATAGAAAGAGGAAAAAAATATGATTTTTATTATATTTGAAAGAGCGAAATCTTTATATTTGAAAAGGCGAAATCTTTATACAGAGAATAGCGTGATAAAAATATAATCTTTATTATATGAACATCGTTGTAAAAATAGAATTTTTATCCATATAGCATGATTATAAAAATGTGATTTTTATGTACATAGCAACAATATAAAAATGTGATTTTTATATATGTAGTGGCTACGGACAACGAAATTGACAGAGGGGCGAGAACGACGATGATTTCTGCAAATGAAGAGTCGTGGCGTTTGGTTTAGCTTGGGTGAGAACTTCTCACTTTAAATTTCCTTTTCTAGTTAAAAATATATATTAGGATGCAGACGGTGCTTAGTATCGCCCGACACCTGTCGTCCACAGACATGGATGGCTTGTATGTTTGATTGTTTGATGTGTTTTGAAAATTGATTGTGTGATGTGAAATGAAATAAAATATTTATATATTTAAAGTGTTTGATCGTTAAAAATATTATTTTTAACGTGTGTGTGTGAATAAAAATATGTGTTTGTTGATTTGAAACCCCACACGGGTGTTGGGATGATATTTGGCGTACACTCATCCTGATTGATTAGTTATATGTCGATCGATTGATTGACAGGCTGTTATAAGCGTTAATTATTTATATTTAATGCTTATGCAGTTGTGTGGTGCACTTTGGATGATGATTGATTATTTATCGTTGTGATTATATACATGTGTTGTATGGAATCCATATAATTAACATTATATGGTAATTGATTGGGCCTCATTCCAATTGGGGAAATAAAGAATAGAATAAAATAAAGATTCATGTGTTGAATAGAATATATAGTCATGTGTTGACGATAACCATGTGTTGAAAGAAATATTTTAACAATAAAATTTACATCTTTATCATATTTAAAGTTAGAAACTAACTAGAAAATAGATAAGATGAGTGGTTTCCTGGGTATTGATCTGCTATTGGTTTCGTCCTTCGGCGTTAATACTTAGGGAATCATTCTCTTACTACTTTACGGTTGGAGTCTGATTTAAAAATCAAACGATAGATACCATAATTTTATAAAATATATTAAATAATATAAATAGTCATGTGTTGGTAGTGCTCATGTGTTGAGAATATTCATGTGTTGAAAGAAATAAATATTAATTTGTTGAATAGAATAACGAATTTATTGAAATATATAAAGCCGTGTTGATTAGAGTTGCGCCATTTTGACGTGAGCAATATTTATATCGATTATATTCGTTTTTATAATGAATAGAGAAAAGGAAGTGATTTCAAAATATAACGTGTTGAAAATATTATCATTTGTATATCGATGATGTGGAATATTCAATTTCGATTCGAAATTGAATATGAAGTTGAAATCGTTTCGAAAACGAATTTAAAACGATTTATAAAATACGTTCTAAAAAGGAAATCGACGAAATATATATAATATATATATATTATATATATAATGGCCTGAATAGAACGCGCCGCGCCGCGCCAGTTCGTGAATTTCGACCATTGACTTCGAATTGACGTTACGGGAGATCCGACCGTCGGATTCTCCTAAAACCGGAACCGTTGGGTTCGTATCGAAAAGAGCTTTCTAACAAATATTTGAAATTAGAAATCTAACGGTGGATTTGGAATTATGTACAAATCAAATTTGGAAAAGGTCGCTGTAAGTGCAGTTCGATGGCCGTTGATGGAAATCGACTGTACGAGCCTTGATAAAATTATTAAAAATATCTACAATTTGTGTAAAATCATAAGAAATAGTTTGTGAGGAAGTGGGATGAAAAATTCCACAATTGAAAAGATAAAAATAGATTTTTATCGAAATGAACTAGTTTTGAACTAGGATTAAAATCAATTTATTTTTGAAATAAATAAATTGAATTTGAAAGTGGTTTTAAAAATAATCAGAATTTCCAATAATTAAAGTGGAAATGGATTTGAATCGAAATTATCTTTGGAATATTTCGATGTTGGATTTCGTGATTATACATATATTGTTATTGGAATCTGAAAGATATATTTATATTGTTATTTCCAATACGATATTTGTTGGTTTCAGAATTTGATATTGAATATAAGCCGGTATATTTTCTATTCAGAGCCTTGTATTTAATATCAAACGTGATTTGGGTGTGTCATGGATGGTGTCTTCATTATCACCGTTCTTGGACCCAGTGTAAAAAATTAGATCTTTCTATTTATATTTAATGAAGTGTACCAATTAAATGATATTTAATTGGAATTGAATTTGAAAGTGATTTTGGGTTTATCGTGAATCGTGTTTTAGGTGACATTGGTTCTTTAACCCAGTTAAAGACAGGATATTGATTTGGGGGAAAGATTAAAACTAAGTGGAGTTTTAATGAATTTTTAATTACATTGAAAGTGAATTGATAATTTAAATTATCAAATCTTAAAAGTGATCAAGAATGGAGTATCACCAATTTTGCTCCAAGGCGATAGTTAAATCTTTAATTAGATTTGAACGTGAAATGGTAATTAAATTTACCGATAACATCGTGGTGTTAGTTATGGAGTATTATCAGTTTTTCTCCATGGGGTAAATAGGTTGGGATTGGGAAATAAAATAAATAATTACTTCGGTGTGGTTCGCTAATCCCGACTAGTTTGGAAAACCATAATATGGCTTGAAATGATATCCAAAGGAAGATTAAAGAATAAATTTAGAAGAATTTATCTTGGATAAAATTAAGGGGAACCATTCCCTAAGAATGTGATTTTGTGAATAAAAGAATATTCTGAATTGGAATGAGGCGTTTGTTGTGTTTGTGTAACACGTGTTTATTATATACGCGGGTTATTCGGAAAGGCCGGGTTATACCCATTCTGAATAACCGATTCGACGATAAGTCGAAGATGAAGACAATGGTTGAAGACCGGAAGTCTTCACATCGTTTGGGTGATTACTGATGATCTTGATTAGGCTGTACACCCAAGAGGAGGGAATCAGTTGGTGATCGTCCAGACGTACTTGGAGATCGATGGATATGCGAGGAAAGTGCCTCCGGTTTCGTTCAGACCTAGAACGAACTTATAAATGGATTGTGTGTCTGACATTGGATTTTATTCTGTATTGATTGATCTCTATTAAATATACATCTGTTTGGCGGCGGAGAATTTATTCTCTTGCTTAACGCCCTTCTCTGAGACGTACGAGCTCAGAGGTTGTATATCGATGGACATCAGTCGCATGGAGTGAATTGCCAGTGTGGCACGCGTAAGTGGCAAATGATCAAGGCTTCTGTTGAAAAGCAAAGTCATTTGGTTGATGATCAAAGCTCGGCCTGTGTGGCGCAACTTTGTGTATGACGTGAATTCGCGAACCCTCACACCTCGGTATGAGTCAAAAATGGGATACGGACCGTTGGGAGAACACGACGTTTCTTTCTGGATAGTGGTGGTGTCAGTGCTTAAACTGGCTGACATTTATATACTTTTCACCTGTGTGGTTGTTGGAATGCGAGGCGCCTCGGATATTGGTCTGTTAGGACCAGGAAACGTGTGTTCAGGAATAACTACTCCTCCAAAGTTAGGTGAGGCCCGATCCAACCGATTCCAAGGATCATAGTGGGGTCCTGAGACATTTGCTAGAGTGTCTCGAACGGAGAGGAGCTTGCCCCTTGCCTCGACTCATGACGGAAATCCAATTTCCAATACGTGATATTGCGGTTTTATTTGTAGAGCCTAGTATGGCGACATGATATATGGTACCCATGCCGTCTATGATTGATATTTATGACTGAAATTGTTTTGACACTATACACTTATAATAGTATCAAATGATTTGTTTTAAATGTACTAAGCATGTTTGGCTATTATAAGGGAAAACCCTATCCTCCGGCTTGCGTTGCATTGTGTGATGGGACCTGGGTCTTATAATAGCTTCATTTTTCGAAAAAGCATTGCGCTGTTTTGTTATATGCACTGGTGTTCTTGGGAGGAAACCCGTTCCGTGTTATACAGCGTGGTCCCTTGATTTACCTAACTTTAAAATAAAGATTAATAACTGTTTTCGTTCTCACACCAGTCACATGACTGACCTGGAGTTTATTGTTTTAACCTAAACTCTGGATGCCCCTATTTTCGACACGGGCAGCTAGTAGTTTTAGTTTTGCAGATTTATATTCACAGGATCCTGATTTACAGCTGGAACGATGCTAGGAAAGCTCTGTATCCGTGCATTACTTCTAGTTGTGTTTTTGTATTATTTTCCGCTGCAATGTATTTAAATGTAATTTAAATCTCTGACATTTTCTGTGTAATATTTATTCATACTCTGTATATTCTTGTATTCTGATGGAATTGTTGTAATAAACAAAGAAATGTCCTTCTGTCTGCGTTCTGACGTGCCTTGTTCTCAATTCTATCCAGGCTTTCCTTACCGGGGAAGTTACAGGTCGTCTCAGTTTGGTATCGGAGCTTTGGTTTACAGATCTCGAGAACAAGACACATTAGAACCGAACGAAAGAATTCATCAGATATTGGATTAGTAATATCCAATTAGAATGACTCGTTAGAGATAGGATCAGTAGTATCCTAGAACGATTGTGAAGAGTATATTTTTCAAATGAAAACAAATATTGTTTTGAAATTTAAACCATTTTATACGTATTTGAATAATTTATTTATATTGATTTGGACAATCTAGTATATAAAGGTTTTGCATATACGCGTCATGAACGTATATTCGAAGTTTTAATATACTGGATAGATATAGAATCACACTCTAGTCGCCCGGGGACAATTCTGGTGATGTCGCGACATCATCAGTCTTTGTGTTCGAGTTTCGAAGGTGTGATATCTATATATTTCCATTAGACTGGTTTGAGAACCAAAACTAGATAGGTTTATTGTTGTGAATTGGCATCAAAAACATGATTTTCTGTATATATATCAAATTATGAATTTGAAACGTTAATCCACTAATTGATTGATGGTTGTGTTGTTTGTTATTTGTTTGAAATTTTGAACCATTACGTCTAATAGAATCAAATATTGAAGTGTATTAAAAATTGGTCGCATTTGCTTGCATATACATGTACTTACATTGAACAGGTCATAACAAGGAGGCTAGAGCAGAAGAATAAAATTGTTTGCCCGACAAATAGGTACATGTTTACAATAATTTACTGTTTTGTTTGGGTGATGATGATTTTATGAGCCGATTGGCTTTTTCTTTTTCTTTTGGATTGAAGAAGGCCATAGGAGGTTATATGAAATATCCCGAAGTCCCCGGTGCAGGGGAGGTTATGGCAAAAAATTTCGAAAATTTAGGGTGTTAGCCAAATTTTTGAAAAATTTGAAAGGTTCTTGGAAACTGAAAAGTTGAAGAACTTAAGCCGTAATGGAAATAATGGAAGTTGAGTTGATTAGTTAAACAAATTTCGGCTTCGTTCCTTTTCGGGGACGAAAAGTTTCAAGTGGGGGAGATTGTGATAAACCGGAAATTTGAGCCAGTTTAAAAAATTTATTTTGGCAATTTCAGCGAATTTTGATTATTTAAAATGAATTATTTTAAATAATAGCGACAAGGAATTTATTTTGAATAGAATTAGAACGTATATATTTTTATACGTCGTTGTTAGAATATAAAAAAATTTATTTTAATTATAAAGGAATTGAAAATGGCGCGGTAGTTCGATAATTCGATTTCAAACTTCAAATGAATGTACCGGGTGCAAAATAAACCGGATTTTGGCGAAACCAAAAATATTTGAATCTAATTGAGAATATCTTTCCAACGAATCCGAAAAATTGAAATTTCATAGCGGGGATCAAAAGATATGTCCAATTGAAAATTCAGAATAGTCGCTATGGAATTCTGGCCCTTAAAAATGGAAATTTTGCAAACGACTTCGGTTTTCGACGAAACCACTTTTGTTGGATCCGGGATGTCAAATTATTGCTAGATTCCAATTTTCATAATTTTCTGAATCAATATGTGAGTGTGGCAAAGGAAAATACGTTTGACCAGTTTTAGTTGATTTTAATCGACTGGAAAATGGCCAGTTTTCAAACGGTCTCAGAATTTGACGAAACTAGTTTTGTTAGGACCGTATCGTTAACATGAAGCTAGAAAATATTTTTCTGGAATTTTTCGAGTTCGTATGTGGGCCCAGTAAATTGAAATGTGCGTTCAAATTCAATATATAGAGTTATATGTTGATTTTGATGAAAACTGATCGATACTACCGAATCAGCTTGCGATACATATCCCATTATGTTCGGAATGAGGGTAATTAGCTATGGGCGATAGGTGGTGGGTTCGATTTCGAGTTCAAAAATAAAAGTTGCTTTTTGAAATTAAATAAATTAAAAATAAAATACCCCTCCCTCTCCTCCTTATTTCCTCTTAGCCCCCCCCCCCAATTTAATTTTCAACAGAAAAAAATAAAAAATGGAAGGGGTGATCGCGATCTCGTCCCCCCCACCGTCGGCCTTCCACCGCCGCCAAGGCGGGCGCCACCGCCTCTAACCCTCCCCCTCCTTCCTCTGACTGAAACCGCTCCCTCCTCCCCTAATTGAGACAGCTGCACCCAACCTTAGCCCACCAACGACGAGCCAACCCCCCCTGCCACCTCCCTTGACGCCGACACCCTCCCCGTAGCCGCCTCAGGCCCCAGCCGCGCCACCCAGCCTCCACCAACCTCCGGCGAACCGCAACCCCCCCTTCTCAGTTCGACGTTGGACTGTGAGTTCTTCCTTTTGATTTTATTTTTATTTGTTTGTTTTATTTATTTTGGATAATCAGTTTTATGTATAAATAACAATGAAGAGAATGTAGGTTTTTATCATATATATTTGGTAAATAAGGACGAGATTTTTATAGTGTTAAAGACGAGATTTTTATAGTGTTAAAGACGAGATTTTTATAATGTTAAAGACGGAATTTTTATATTGGTAAAAGGTTAAAGATACGATTTTTATATTCTATAGTTAGTAAAAGTTTGATCTTTATATATGTAGCGAAATAAAAATCTGATTTTTATCATATATATGTTGAAATAAAAATTTGATTTTTATAGTGACGAAATAAAAATTCGATCTTTATATTAAAAGTAGATTAAAAATATAATTGTTATATTAGTAGCGCTATAAAAATATAATTTTTATATTATAGAAAGAGGGAAAAAAATATGATTTTTATTATATTTGAAAGGGCGAAATCTTTATATTTGAAAAGGCGAAATCTTTATACAGTGAATGGCGTGATAAAAATATAATCTTTATTATATGAACATCGTTGTAAAAATAGAATTTTTATCCATATAGCGTGATTATAAAAATGTGATTTTTAAATACATAGCAACAATATAAAAATGTGATTTTTATATATGTAGTGGCAACAGACAACGAAATTGACAAAAGGGCGAGAACGACGAAGATTTCTACAAATGAACAGTCGTGGCGTTTGGTTTAGCTTGGGTGAGAACTTCTCACTTTAAATTTCCTTTTCTAGTTAAAAATATATACTAGGATGTAAACGGTGCTTAGTAGCGCCCGACACCCGTCGTCCACAGACATGGATGGGTTGTATGTTTGATTGTTTGATGTGTTTTGAAAATTGATTGTGTGATGTGAAATGAAATAAAATATTTATATATTTCAAAGTATTTGATCGTTAAAAATATTATTTTTAACGTGTGTGTGTGAATAAAAATATGTGTTTGTTGATTTGAAACCCCACACGGGTGTTGGGATGATATTTGGCGTACACTCATCCTGATTGATTAGTTATATGTCGATCGATTGATTGACAGGCTGTTATAAGCGTTAATTATTTATATTTAATGCTTATGCAGTTGTGTGGTGTACTTTGGATGATGAATGATTATTTATCGTTGTGATTATATACATGTGTTGTATGGAATCCATATAATTAACATTTTATGGTAATTGATTGGGCCTCATTCCAATTGGGGAAATAAAGAATAGAATAAAATAAAGATTCATGTGTTGAATAGAATATATAGTCATGTGTTGACGATAATCATGTGTTGAAAGAAATATTTTAACAATAAAATTTACATCTTTATCATATTTAAAGTTAGAAACTAACTGGAAAATAGATAAGATGAGTGGTTTCCTGGGTATTGATTGCTATTGGTTTCGGCCTTCAGCGTTAATACTTAGGGAATTATTCTCTTACTACTTTACGGTTGGAGTCTAATTTAAAAATCAAACGATAGATACCATAATTTTATAAAATATATTAAATAATATAAATAGTCATGTGTTGGCAGTGCTCATGTGTTGAGAATATTCATGTGTTGAAAGAAATAAATATTCATTTATTGAATAGAATAACGAATTTATTGAAATATATAAAGCCGTGGTTATTAGAGTTGCGCCATTTTGACGTTAGCGATATTTATATCAATTATATTCGTTTTTATAATGAATAGAGAAAAGGAAGTGATTTCAAAATATAACGTTTTGAAAATATTATCATTTGTATATCGATGATGTGGAATATTCAATTTCGATTTGAAATTGAATATGAAGTTGAAATCGTTTCGAAAACGAATTTAAAACGATTTATAAAATACGTTTTAAAAAGGAAATCGACGAAATATATATATAATATATATATATATATTATATATATATTATATATACAACGACCTGAATAAAACGCGCCGCGCCGCGGCAGTTCGTGAATTTCGACCATTGACTTCGAATTGACATTGCGGAAGATCCGACCGTCGGATTCTCCTAAAACCGGAACCGTTGGGTTCGTATCGAAAAGAGCTTTCTAATGTATATTTGAAATTAGAAATCTAACGGTTGGATTTGGAATTATGTCCAAATCAAATTTGGAAAAGGTCGCTGTAAGTGCAGTTCGATGGCCGTTGATGGAAATCGACTGTACGGGCCTTGATAAAATTATTAAAAATATCTACAATTTGTGTAAAATCATAAGAAATAGTTTGTGAAGAACTAGGATGAAAAATTCCACATTTGAAAAGATAAAAATAGATTTTTATCGAAACGAACTAGTTTCGAACTAGGATTAAAATTAATTTATTTTTGAAATAAATAAATTGAATTTGAAAGTGGTTTTAAAAATAATCAGAATTTCCAATAATTAAAGCGGAAATGGATTTGAATCGAAATTGTCTTTGGAATATTTCGATGTTGGATTTCATGATTATACAGATATTGTTATGGGAATTTGAAAGATATATTTATATCGTTATTTCCAATACGATATTTGTTGGTTTCAGAATTTGATATTGAATATAAGCCGGTATATTTTCTATTCAGAGCCTTGTATTTAATATCAAACGTGATTTGGGTTTGTCGTGGATGGTGTCTTCATTATCACCGTTCTTGGACCCAGTGTAAAAAGATTAGATCTTTCTATTTAGATTTAATGAAGTGTACCAATTAAATGATATTTAATTGGAATTGAATTTGAAAGTGATTTTGGGTTTATCGTGAATCGTGTTTTAGGTGACATTGGTTCTTTAACCCAGTTAAAGACAGGATATTGATTTGGGGGAAAGATTAAAACTAAGTGGAGTTTTAATGAATCTTTAATAAGATTGAAAGTGAATTGATAATTTAAATTATCAAATCTTAAAAGTGATCAAGAATGGAGTATCACCAATTTTGCTCCAAGGCGATAGTTAAATCTTTAATTAGATTTGAACGTGAAATGGTAATTAAATTTACCGATAACATTGTGGTGTTAGTTATGGAGTATTATCAGTTTTGCTCCATGGGGTAAATAGGTTGGGATTGGGAAATAAAATAAATAATTAGTTCAGTGTGGTTCGCTAATCCCGACTAGTTTGGAAAACCATAATATGGTTTGAAATGATATCCAAAGGAAGATTAAAGAATAAATTTAGAAGAATTTATCTTGGATAAAATTAATGGGAACCTTTCCCTAAGAATGTGATTTTGTGAATAAAAGAATATTCTGAATTGGAATGAGGCGTTTGTTGTGTTTGTGTAACACGTGTTTATTATATACGCGGGTTATTCGGAAAGGCCGGGTTATACCCATTCTGAATAACCGATTCGACGATAAGTCGAAGATGAAGACGGTGGTTGAAGACCGGAAGTCTTCACATCATTTGGGTGATTACTGATGATCTTGATTAAGTTGTACACCCAAGAGGAGGGAATTAGTTGGTGATCGTCCAGACGTACTTGGAGATCGATGGATATGCGAGGAAAGTGCCTCTGGTTTCATTCAGACCCAGAACGAACTTGTAAATGGATTGTGTGTCTGACATTGGATTTTGTTCTGTGTTGATTGATCTCTATTAAATATACATCTGTTTGGCGGTGGAGAATTCATTCTCTTACTTAACGCCCTTCTCTGAGACGTACGAGCTCAGAGGTTGTATATCGATGGACATCAGTCGTGTGGAGTGAATTGCCAGTGTGGCACGCGTAAGTGGCAAATGATCAAGGCTTCTGTTGAAAAGCAAAGTCTTGTGGTTGATGATCAAAGCACGGCCTGTGTGGCGCAGCTTTGTGTATGACATGAATTCGCGAGCCTCACACCTCGGTATGAGTCAAAAACGGGATACGGACCATTGGGAGAACACGACGTTTCTTTCTAGTTAGTGGTGGTGTCAGTGCTTAAACTGGCTGACATTTATATACTTTTCACCTGTGTGGTTGTTGGAATGCAAGGCCCCTCGGATATAGGTCTGTTAGGATCGGGAAACGTCTGTTCAGGAATAACTAATCCTCCAAAGTTAGGTGAGGACCGGCCCAACCGATTCCAAGGATCATAGTGGGGTCCTGAGACATTTGCTAGAGTGTCTCGAACGGAGAGGAGCTTGCCCCTTGCCTCGACTCATGACGGAAATCCAATTTCCAATACGTGATATTGCGGTTTTATTTGTAGAGCCTAGTATGGCGACATGATATATGGTACCCATGCCGTCTATGATTATATTTATGATTGAATTTTTTTTGACACTATACACTTATAATAGTATCAAATGATTTGTTTTAAACGTACTAAGCATGTTTGGCTATTATAAGGGAAAACCCTATCCTCCGGCTTGCGTTGCATTGTGTGATGGGAGCTGGGTCTTATAATAGCTTCATTTTTCGAAAAAACATTGCGCTGTTTTGTTATATGCACTGGTGTTCTTGGGAGGAAACCCGTTCCGTGTTATACGGCGTGGTCCCTTGATTTACCTAACTTTAAAATAAATATTAATAACTATTTTAGTTCTCACACCAGTCACATGACTGACCTGGAGTTTATTGTTTTAACCTAAACTCTGGGTGCCCCTATTTTCGACATGGGTAGCTAGTAGATTTGGTTTTGCAGATTTATATTCACAGGATCCTGATTTACAGCTGGAACGATGCTCGGAAAACTCTGTATCCGTGCATTACTTCTAGTTGTGTTTTTATACTATTTTCCGCTGCGATGTATTTAAATGTAATTTAAATCTCTGACATTTTCTGTGTAATATTTATTCATACTCTGTATATTCTTGTATTATGATGGAATTGTTGTAATAAACAGTGAAATGTCCTTCTTTCTGCATTCCGATGTGCCTTGTTCTCAATTCTATCCGGGCTTTCCTTACCGGGGAAGTTACGGGTCGTCTCAAAAAGCCTAATGAAGGACATCATAGTTAATTTCAAATCCATTTAAGATTCTCCATATTATGAGTATGAAAAAGGAATTATGTAAATTGAGCATTTTATAATTCTATAAGGTAATATTTTTACTTTAAGGAAGATTCATATATGTATATATATAGGAAAGTCTATTTAGACACAAATTTGTGAAACAATCGGTGACACAATTGATCTCCACTGTTGGATCGCCATCTGAATTCCACTTCTCCACAAGACAAAAAGATTCAATAGTCGAGGCTTTGTTTCTCCATGTTTCTGTCTAATTTTGTGTTCAAATAGTCTCCCCTTATATATATATTATGTATGATTGAGTTTAGAATAATTGTTTGTAATAGATTCTTCCATATCGGAAATTGCAAGGACATAATTTTGTTACAGAGAGCATATGTAACAACTCAAATTTTTAAAAAGTAATTAATCAAAAGTGATATTAGTGATTTAATTAATAGAGTTAGAATTTGTGTGACAACCTTCCTTTTTGGCCGATTCAAATCGTTCGTTAAACCGACTTAAACCGATCAACAAGACGTATCGCTTGGGATTCTGACTAATAAGAACTGAACGAAACAACTTTTTCATTAACATCATCTCAATATTACATCAGAGTACAAGATTATCGAAGTACATAAATTAAAATAATACAAAGATAAAATATAATTACGCTCAGCGGAGGACAATCAATGCTCTAGGCACAGCTCTAGATTCAATCCAGAATCCTACACTATGAAAAATCTGCAAAACCTAGACTACTAGCTGCCCGTGTGGAAAATAGAGGCTCTTAGAGTTTAGGTGGGAAACAATAAACTCCAGGTCAGTCATGGGACTGGTATGAGAACCACAACAGTTAGTATACTTTATTTTAAAGTTGGGTAAATCACGGGACCACACTGTATATCATGGAACGGGTTTTCTCCACATGACTACCAATCATAAAAACTCGCAATGCTTTTTGAAAGATGAAGCTACTATAAGACCCAAATACCATCACACAATGCAACGTAAACAAGAGGAGAGAGTTTTACCATATAATATCCAAAAATGATTGATACGCTAAATCCTCGTTTATTGTCACTAGTGCATAGTGTAAAAATCATTTTCACAAATAAATGTATCAATCTTAGCAAACGTAGGTACTACGTCTATATAAATATATTACAACTAAAACTCGTGAAGGTTCGTACTAGAAGTTTGGTTCCATCAATGACCAAAGCAAGGATTTTTCTTTCGGGACACCACTAACAGGGTATCCTAGGTCTCAAAGCATGGTCCTAAAACTTCGGATCACCTTTATCGGAGTGTCCAGGATAAAAAAACGTATGACGCTTAATCACCACCTTTATAAGGGTGTCTTGGAATCGCACGTAGGTCATCCTTTCAAACTATGAACCGAAGATACATAATGCTTACGCCTGGATCCTCCAGAAAACATCTGTACCTTTAAGCCTTCCTCAGCTTTATGGATTTCGCCGTCAACCAAGATCACAGCAACACAATTGTTATGCCTAGTTCCTTTAGGATACATCCGTCATCGTAGGCTTTCACAGTCCTGTGAATTATGCTAGCAGTCGAGCTCAACTGATTCTAACATGTTGTTTATTATCCAGCTTCGACCATTTACAGGTTGTAAGGCTTGCTGAAGTCTCGTTACACAAAGCTACGCTATATTAGCCATGCTTTAATCATTATCCACAAAGCTCTACATTTCAACAAGTAGCTTTAATCTATCTGCCAACAGCATTCAGCATGCCACATTGTCAACTCACACATATGATCAGTTTCTATTAATAATATAACCTTTGAGTTCATACTGTTGGATCTAGATCAACCCTAGAGGGGGGTGAATAGGGTTTATCACAGTTTTTAACTGAATTAAAAAATCCAACGAGATAAATAATAATAAACAGATCACAGAATATAGCAGAAACATAAATGCAGAAAAATAAATCACACACAGATATACCCAGCTTCGACAAAACCCTGCCTACTGCTGCATTTCTAAGGTTTCTACTAGGTGATAGAACAGATCCCACATACAAGACCATGTACACTTGCAAACCCTGCTCCTATTCTAACCCTACGCTCAAATCCCTAGACTGATCGATATCTCCTCAATCAGAATTCCCCGAATTACAACTCTGTAATCCGTAACCCAGATTTTACAGACTCTGTCATCTGTCAGTCAACACCCTGACTGAACCCCCTAGTAATTTACAGACACCAGAACTGTTTCGGTTCGATTTTCAAAACAAAATTAAAATACAACAAAAATAAAAACAAAAGAAACCCTTTTGAAATTGAACAAAGGAGTTTAAATATAAGGGGTCATCCCCTTTTTAATTAAACAGTTCCAAAGCCCTTTCAACTTGGCCGGCCCATTTGTTTATTTGCATTTTGCCCGATCCCTTGCTTTGTAAAAAAATGGCGGCTGGCTTCAAAGGCTAGGGTTTCTCTGGAAATCCAAATCTCGGTCGCGATAAAGTGAATTGTGCTCTGGAATTTTCTCTGTAGGCTCGAATGCTTGGTTGCTTCACCATTGATCGATTTGAAATCTCTTTTCTTCCTGATCGAAATCACCAGAAATACGTGAGTGAATTTTATTTTTAAATTCTATGCTCTTTGAATTTTGTTGTGTTGGATTTCGATTTCACTGTCCCTGCCTGTGATGATGTGGTGTATAATATAGGATTATATAATCCTTTAATTTTGCTCTGATTTCAATATATGGCTCTGGTCTGATTTGTTGTGGTTCTTTCCCTTTTTGATTTGCGGATTTGATTGCTTCGAATTTAACTTGTAATAAAGGCTTCATTCCTTGATAAATTCTGGACAATTATTTGTTGCCTTGAAGACTTTCCTGATTGAATCAAAACAGGAAATAATGAATTTCTGAATTGAAAACGATTTTGAAAAATTGCCTTAATTCCTTAGATCATTTGTGTCCTTCTGTTGCCTTAAGCAAGTCGAATTGCCCCTTTGAATTCAAGCATGATTTCTGGAAAAACATAATTGATTTCTTTCCCTTTGTTTACTCATTTCTGGAAACATCAGAAGTATGCCAAATATGCTTGTGTGATTGCTCAATGAACTCGAATGGCATTATAAACTATTCTGAATATTGGCAAAAACAAAATTCAACTTTCATAATTAATATTTGCCCAAAAATATTCTCTTTGATTGCACCCATTTCTGGTTATAAGACTTGCCAAAATTATTGTTCACTGATTTGATTTCTTTGCCATAAACATGCTGAAATGTCAATGTGATTTCTTGCTTTTGATATATGGCCATAAAACTTATCTGCCATATTTGCTCCAAGATTTTGATTGAATTTGTGGCCTTGATTTTTTTTTTTGACTGATTTCAGCCCTGAATAAAAAAACTTACCACATATGTCCACCTTGAATAACCATGAGTTGATGCTTGTCCATGAATTCGAAATGAATATTTCCCAAAAAAAATTTGCATTCCCCTTTTAAAAACTGTTGCCAAAAATATTATTGTGCCCCATTAAAAACAGATTTTTAGTATGCTGCCTCACTTGTATACCAGTTTGAATAACTTTATAAATCCGTCCAGAACATGAATTGATGAATCTAACCGAAATAGGAATGCTCCCATGTATACCATTTATTTGTAACTCAAAACTGGAAACTTTGAAACTGATTGCCATATAATTTGTTGGTCTGCACTTGTTTGATTGACTCGACCATTTTGTAATGAACTGATAAATGGTGACATGTACTGTGTGTGTACACACTTCCATCCAGTGTACAATGTACCATTCATGAACCCTTTATGTTGCTGTTACCTTGCTAGACTGTTCCACCATGCATCACTTTTGTGTAAGTACATTCTTGTATGTTTGTAGCTGAGATGAACTTGGCTTGTCTTGCCATTCTTGTTGCTTCACCATGTCAGGTTCCTCGTTGCATTTCTGCACACTTGAACAATGCTTACTGTTTTGCTTTATATGAATGTTGCATCATTGACTTTGCTCACACCACTTATGTAGCTGATCTGAAATCAAGTCTCGAACTTGATCTGCCAGTCTTGTTTCTTGCATTTGACCATTGTAAAACTGTGTATTGATCTGGTCATTGAGGTTCATGCTGATCATTTGGTTTTCCATGCAAATTTGTGCTGATCTGCCGTAGCTTTGAGTTGATCTTACATGATAATTTATTTTTGGGCTGATTTGAAACTTGCCTTGCGCTCGACCATTACCATGTATATGTTGAGTTGCTTTTCACTTTGACTTGACAAAAAGTTGTGCACTGAGTTGAGAAGGTCCTTGTGGCTACTCCTCAGTTGCTCGCTGATTGGCAAGGCAGTGCACACGTGTATACACGTGTGTATTTGCAGCCATCAGACAAATTTTTCTATCCCTGTACTAAATATATACTGTCTAGACACAGTCGGATTAACAAATCAGATCAAGTCAGAAAAATGATGAGAAACACACCAGAAAACTGAGGCAAATAAAATTTTAAAAATAAAATTTATATTTGCATAAATTTTGTTAATTATTTCTGTTCTATTCCTGTTGTAGTGTACTGTGTGTTTATTTCTATATATGACAGGTATGAAGACTGGACTAACTGTGAAGTGAAGACTGACTTGTAAGCTGTGAAGACAGAAGACTGAAGAAGCCAGTGTGTCAATATGTAAATGAGTGTATATAAAATTGTGTATTGAAATGTATGAAATCAAAATATTTATATATATACGAGTGAGTGATATAGTGGGAAGCTGTGTACTGAAATGGAGTTGTACTGTAATTTGTAATACACAAGTTTGATTGAAATAAAATAATATCTTATTGTTGTCAAACAAACTCGTCTATTTCATTCTGTTATTTATTAGTACAAATATTCTGTGAGTGTTTAAATAGTGGAGTTTATAAGATTTGTACTGTTGTGTTATTGAAATAGAATATTCAATTTAAATATAAATATTATATTTCAGTCAGTGATGTATATATTTAACAGTACGATTTCAAACACATTTATAATAATATTTATTTGGTTGTTATCATCAAACAAAAATCATATAATTGTGTATACAACAACGTTATATACAACAATCTCCCCCTTTTGATGATGACAAACAAATAAAAGATTTTGTATACAATAAATGTGTTTGACAGTGAAAATTGAACTCCCCCTATTTATCAGCTCCCCCTACAACAGACAACTCCCCCTATAACTATGCATGAGTGAAATGAATGATATGAATAATCATAAATTTTCAAAATTTTTTTTTATAAAATATTCACTCATAAATCAAAATCTCAACCCATTCTCCCCCTTTTGTTATCATCAAAAGGATACAGAATTTAAAATATAGATGAAAAATGACGAACAAATACAATATCAGCTTAAGAGGAAGAACTGTCATCATAAATTTCAATCAGTCAAACAAAAATCATAATATTCTAAGAACAGGTGGCATATTTCACATTGTAGAAAATGAAGGATATACGATGAATTTTATATAAAATGGAGAGAGTTTTAAAAACAATTCTTTTCCAATTATTTTCAAAGGATTCTTATAAAAATAAAGAACAAAAACAGTGATGGATTTGGACTCTAATCAATAATTCAACTTAAGTGAGAAATTAAATAATCTCAAATCCTAATACCTATCAATCTACAAATCATAATACATCATAAAATTTCAACATATTTCACAGAATAGAAGATGGATTGATAGGCTGGCTTATATACTCAGAGGAGAATTTCAAAATTTATTTCTATTTTTAGCACTTTATTTCCTTTTTATTTAAGAGCACACTGACCACACATAACCAGAGCTTGGATTTTTAAATGGGATCAGTTGCAGCTTAAATTATAAGACGTCTCATAACCATGCATAACCAGAGCTTGGATTTTTAAATGAGGTTAGAGACACTCTTATATATTAATTATATTTTTATCATTTTCAGCTTTATAAAAGAAAAAAAACTCCTTGGTATATGAAACCAATATAGATGATAGAAATGTGGTAGGCACAGAAATGGAATGTGAAATAAATTTCTAAATTAATTATATTATGAAATAAGCTCGACTGTACAGGGATTATTGAAAATTTTCAATTCTCACTAATTCTGAATAATAATATAGTCCCATTTCTATCACAAATATTTTTCACTGTTTTAAAACAAGATGATTTTTCCTTTAAAAAAAAATAAACTCTCCACATTAATATAAAATCATGATGGATGGCAGACAGGTGATAGATAAAGGAGATGGTCGTGAAATAATTGCCAGTTCAAAGATATTATAATAAATATTCAACCATCATGAAAATCCAAATAAAATCTACTCTTGTTGTGAAATATACTGCAGTCACAATTCATCACAATTTCAAAAACTGATAATAATTTTGATGAATTACAGCACAAATTGGATATTGATTTCAATTTCTGAATGAATAAAAAATAAATAATTTTTAAAATTGAAAATCAATTACAAGAAGAATTTATACAGATTTATACAAGGGGAAAAAATGTGTATGGTGTCTATACAAGGTGAAAATTCAAAAACAGATGGATGCAAAAGCTGATACCAATTGTAGTCTCCTTTATCGAGGAATCTAATTACACCCTGATGGATTATCATGGACATCTCAGACCAAAGAAATTTAAACACAAACTTAGCCAGACAAATTTAGCACATTTATTTGTATAAGGCAAAAAAAATGTGTGGATCTATACAAGGTGAAAATTTGAATAACAGTACAAATGGGTGAAACAAATATAAGCACTTATGATACCACTTGGTGTCTCTATTAACAAATTTAATCACAAAGCCCAAAACAGACAGAATTAACAAATTTGCACATTTTTCAAGCATGCAGACAAGAACAAGCAATTATTTGAAACAGTATCAGAGCAGCAGTCAGATGAAAGCAGGCAGTTATTTGAAAACAGTATCAGAGCAGTACAAAAACATTTTCCAAGCAAGAAAGTCAAGATGATGGTCACAAAAAAAATTCCATGATCCCAGATTAAAAATATATTTTATTTTAAATCATTTCAAGAAATGTGAATATATCAGGATTTAATGAATCAATCACACAATATTATATTTCAGATTCAAGATATGTGTGTGATTCAATAAATCAATAATTTCAAATGATTTTAAACAAACATATATTAAAATCAAATAACCATGAGATAATAAAGAATTTTAAGACCATATTTTCAAAGAAATTTTCACAAGAATTTCTGACAAGCCCAGAAAAAAAATCAGATCATTTACATCAGGTTTGATAGAGATTCATGATCCAAATAATTTATTTGAAATCACTTGAATCAATGTCAAGTTTTGAAATATAATGAATCAGTCACACAAGATTGATAATTTCAAATTTTAGGAGGTGTATGTGATTCAAAATATCAAGGATTTCAAATGATTTCAAACTAGCAAATTTCAACCATAATAATCAGGAATAAGGATGAATTTCAGGATGTATCACTGATTCAAGGTAAATCAACATATTCAAGCCAATCTGAAAATTTAAGAAATTATCACGACTGAGAAGGAGTAGTGTGCTGTAATGAGTATAATATTTTAAGCTTTTCTAAAATGAATTAGAAGAAACTCAAAACAGCAGAGGTGTGTGAAACTTCATCCAATTTACAGATCTTTAAAAAAAAATTAGAATTCAAATTAACAGTGTTCAAGATATGGCACGAATACATCAACACTGTTATAAATTCAGAAATAAAAATATACTTCAAAACAATTGCAGATATTTACAAGATTAAGTACAAGATCTGGAAATAATTAAAAACATCAGAGTTTTATACACATAAAACAAATTTCCAGAATATCATGAGTACTGCAATTCAAGATGCAAAAAAAATATGGCAGTGATAAATCAAATCAGAATAGACAGAAGAAAGAGATAGAAGGGAGAAGAAGAAGAAATAAACAAAAGAAAAAGAATCAAAGCAGAAAAATATTTACAGAGGTGAGTTTAGAGATCATACCAGAATCCAGTGTAAATTAGAATCTCTAACTCAACAGATTTTGGCTGAAGGAACTGTAAATGATACAGAAGTATAAATCAGCTTGATTTCAAATTTCTTTTCAGCACAGTAGTTCCTCAGCCACCCTTCTTCAGTACCTAATAGTTGAGAGGATTGAGTGGTCTAACAAAATTAGAAAAACCAATCTCAGTTTTATTAACATCTTTCGGTACCCAGACTTGCTTGTATAACGATCCATCTGAATTTACCTTTGTTTCCTTTGGAACCCATATCTGTTTGAATTTAACGAGGTTTGTTTTATCTCTTTTTGGGATCCAGGATTGTTTAGATGAATTATTACAAAACAAATTCAAAATTTTCTTTTGATTCAAAAATCCTTTCGAATTAACAAAGTTCAAATTCTCAAGACGAATTTTTTCGAAGAAAGTTGAAGGATTTTTAAAATCATTTGAGCTTCTCCTTTTAGAAAACTCAGATTTCCCAAAACCAAGTCCACTTCTATTCTCCAATGAAAATTGATTTTTCGACAACATATTTAAAAATTTCTCACCATTTGAAAATTTTGTCAGGGTTGTTTCAAGTTGTTGAATTTTTGTTTTAAGATCACCATTTTCTTTCAATAAATCTGAACAGTTATTTTCAGTGATCTTACATCTTTCAAAATTAGATTTCAAAAACAAATTTTCATCTTTAAGCAGATTAATTTTGGTTTGGGACTCAGCAATCTCAGATTCAAAAAGTTTTTGTTTTTCAAACCCAAATTTCTTGGATTTTTCAATCTCGTTTTCCAGTTCTTTCAAAATCAAATCGGATTTCAACAAATTCTCCTTTTGAGCAATTTCAAATTTGGAATATATATCTGTTTTAAAATTTTCAAATTCTTTTTGCAGAAGGTTATTTAAATTTGATAACTCAGTCTTGTTCTCATTTAAGATCAAAATTTCATCTTCAAACTTTTGAATATTTTTATTGAGATGAACAAGATTGGTTTTCAATTTCAAACAATTTTTGCAAACTGAATTTGAAGAATTTTTAACATATTCAAGTTGTGATTCCAAGTCATCAATTTTGCTGGTCAACTTAAAATTCTTAGCTTTCAGAGACTTATTTTTCAGTTGGAGTTTATCAACAGATTTTGTTAAATCAAGACACATGTAAACCAGATCTTCATATGAGAAATTCTCATTTGTTAATTCTCCATCAACTGATCCATCTGAATTTTCATCTGTAAGGCTAGTTAAGCATACATCTGAAGCTGAGTTGACTTTCTGGGGTTTTGAGCTGCATTTGTCAATTTATCCATACTTCATATTGAGAGCTATCCAGATTTCCTGCGCGGTTAAACAATGTGAGATCAGACTGTATTGATCATCATCAAGATAAGAATATAGAATATGTGTAGCACGAGAATTAAAAACTTTATCTACCATATCGTACCCATTGATAATAACATCCCAACATTTAATATTAACAGATTTTAAATAAAATTCCATTCTGGATTTCCAGTTTAAAAAATCTGTTCCAGTGAAAATAGTTGGAGATGAACTGGATTGACTCTCACTAAACTGACAACTAGGATTACCCATGTCTCTAGAGTTAAAGAAAATACCTGCTCTGATACCACTTATTGGATCTAGATTAACCCTAGAGGGGGGGTGAATAGGGTTTATCATAATTTTTAACGGAATTAAAAAATCAAACGAGATAAATAATAATAAACAGATCACAGAATATAGCAGAAACAGAAATGCAGAAAAATAAATCACACACAGATATACCCAGCTTCGGCAAAACCCTGCCTACTGCTGCATTTCTAAGGTTTCTACTAGGTGATAGAACAGATCCCGCATACAAGACCATGTACACTTGCAAACCCTGCTTCTATTCTAACCCTACGCTCAAATCCCTAGACTGATCGATATCTCATCAAACAGATTTCCCCGAATTACAACTCCGTAATCCGTAACCCAGATTTTACAGACTCTGTCATCTGTCAGTCAACACCCTGACTGAACCCCCTAGTATTTTACAGACAACAGAACTGTTTCGGTTCGATTTTCAAAACAAAATTAAAATACAACAAAAATAAAAACAAAAGAAACCCTTTTGAAATTGAACAAAGGAGTTTAAATATAAGGGGTCATCCCCTTTTTAATTAAACAGTTCCAAAGCCCTTTCAACTTGGCCGGCCCATTTGTTTATTTGCATTTTGCCCGATCCCTTGCTTTGTAAAAAAATGGCGGCTGGCTTCAAAGGCTAGGGTTTCTCTGGAAATCCAAATCTCGGTCGCGATAAAGTGAATTGTGCTCTGGAATTTTCTCTGTAGGCTCGAATGCTTGGTTGCTTCACCGTTGATCGATTTGAAATCTCTTTTCTTCTCGATCAAAATCACCAGAAATACGTGAGTGAATTTTATTTTTAAATTCTCTGCTCTTTGAATTTTGTTGTGTTGGATTTCGATTTCACTGTCCCTGCCTGTGATGATGTGGTGTATAATATAGGATTATATAATCCTTTAATTTTGCTCTGATTTCAATATATGGCTCTGGTCTGATTTGTTGTGGTGCTTTCCCTTTTTGATTTGCGGATTTGATTGCTTCGAATTTAACTTGTAATAAAGGCTTCATTCCTTGATAAATTCTGGACAATTATTTGTTGCCTTGAAGACTTTCCTGATTGAATCAAAACAGGAAATAATGAATTTCTGAATTGAAAACGATTTTGAAAAATTGCCTTAATTCCTTAGATCATTTGTGTCCTTCTGTTTCCTTAAGCAAGTCGAATTGCCCCTTTGAATTCAAGCATGATTTCTGGAAAAACATAATTGATTTCTTGCCCTTTGTTTACTCATTTCTGGAAACATCAGAAGTATGCCAAATATGCTTGTGTGATTGCTCAATGAACTCAAATGGCATTATAAACTATTCTGAATATTGGCAAAAACAAAATTCAATTTTCATAATTAATATTTGCCCAACAATATTCTCTTTGATTGCACCCATTTCAGGTTATAAGACTTGCCAAAATTATTGTTCACTTATTTGATTTCTTTGCCATAAACATGCTGAAATGTCAATGTGATTTCTTGCTTTTGATATATGGCCATAAAACTTATCTGCCATATTTGCTCCAAGATTTTGATTGAATTTGTGGCCTTGATTTTTTTTTTTTTTTGACTGATTTCAGCCCTGAATAAAAAAAACTTACCACATATGTCCATTCATGAACCCTTTATGTTGCTGTTACCTTGCTAGACTGTTCCACCATGCATCACTTTTGTGTAAGTACATTCTTGTATGTTTGTAGCTGAGATGAACTTGGCTTGTCTTGCCATTCTTGTTGCTTCACCATGTTAGGTTCCTCGTTGCATTTCTGCACACTTGAACAATGCTTGCTGTTTTGCTTTATATGAATGTTGCATCATTGACTTTGCTCACACCACTTATGTAGCTGATCTGAAATCAAGTCTCGAACTTGATCTGCCAGTCTTGTTTCTTGCATTTGACCATTGTAAAACTGTGTATTGATCTGGTCATTGAGGTTCATGCTGATCATTTGGTTTGCCATGCAAATTTGTGCTGATCTGCCGTAGCTTTGAGTTGATCTTACATGATAATTTATTTTTGGGCTGATTTGAAACTTGCCTTGCGCTCGACCATTACCATGTATATGTTGAGTTGTTTTTCAATTTGACTTGACAAAGAGCTGTGCACTGAGTTGAGAAGTTCCTTGTGGCTACTCCTCAGTTGCTCGCTGATTGGCGAGGCAGTGCACACGTGTATACACGTGTGTATTTGCAGCCATTAGACAAATTTTTCTATCCCAGTACTAAATATATACTGTCTAGACACAGTCGGATTAACAAATCAGATCAAGTCAGAAAAATGATGAGAAACACACCAGAAAACTGAGGCAAATAAAATTTTAAAAATAAAATTTATATTTGCATAAATTTTGTAAATTATTTCTGTTCTATTACTATTGCAGTGTACTATGTGTTTGTATCTATATATGACAAGTATGAAGACTGGACTGACTGTGAAGTGAAGACTGACTTGTAAGTTGTGAAGACAGAAGGCTGAAGAAGCCAGTGTGTCAATATGTAAATGAGTGTATATAAAATTGTATATTGAAATGTATGAAATCAAAATATTTATATATATACGAGTGAGTGTTATAGTGGGAAGCTGTGTACTGAAATGGAGTTGTACTGTAATTTGTAATACACAAGTTTGATTGAAATAAAATAATATCTTATTGTTGTCAAACAAACTCGTCTATTTCATTCTGTTATTTATTAGTACAAATATTCTGTGAGTGTTTAAATAGTGGAGTTTATAAGATTTGTACTGCTGTGTTATTGAAATAGAATATTCAATTTAAATATAAATATTATATTTCAGTCAGTGATGTATATATTTAACAGTACGATTTCAAACACATTTATAATAATATTTATTTGGTTGTTATCATCAAACAAAAATCATATAATTGTGTATACAACAACGTTATATAAAACACATACGTCTTAAAGAAGGGTGTTAAGCTAAGAGAATAAATTCTCCGCCACCACAAATATATCATCAATAGTAACTAATCAGTTATGTTATGAAATACAACGTCAGATACACATCCATTTACAAGTCCATTCCAAGTCTGAACGAAACCGAAGGAACCTTATTTCTCGTCCAATAAACGAGAGAGGCCCTTGCATATCTGGTCGATCTCCAAGTACGTATGGACAATCACCACTTATAACCTTATCTTGGGTTGTACACCTCAATTGAGACATCAACAATAATCCAAACGATGTGAAGATCTCCGGTCTTCAATCATCATCTTCAAATATGTTCAATACTTGTCGTATTAGTTATTCAGAATGGGTTGGACCCGGTCTTTCCGAAATAACTATTGGATCTTTAAAATCAAGTGATATATAAACATAGCATAGGTCGAATTCCATTTCAGAATATTCATTTCACTCAAATCAACTTTTACATTGGGAATTACTCTCATAAATCTTATCAAAGATTTACTTCATTTAAAATTCTTGTTTAAATCTTTCCTTGGAAATCATTTCGAAAGATTACATAATCTATTTTTACAAACTTAACTCAAATCAAGGTTTATAAGCCTTATTGGGATTATCAAACCTTACAAAAAGGTAATCTCTCATATTGTTTTCTCATTCCCATCTTATTCATCCCATGGAACAAAACTGGTGGTACTCCATATCTAACACCCTTTGTGTTTCAGTAAGTTTAATTACCATCTTTCATTTCCAATCTAATTAAAGATTCATTAAAAATATAACTTAGTTTTAATCTCCATCTCATTCGTTCAAATCTTTGTTGAAAGTCTATTAAAACTTTAACATAGTTTTAATCTCCATTTTATCCAATTAAATATTTACTGAAAGATTTATTAACACTCGAACTTGAGAAATCATCTTGCCTTTAACCGGGTTTAAGAACAAATGTTATTCAAAACATCATTCACGATAGACCCAAAATCAAATTTACATTCAATTCAAACTAAATTTATTTATTGGAAAACTTCACTTTGGAAGACTTCATTAATCTTAATTAAAATATTTTTTCCATAAACTTGAATTTTCATCTGGGTTTAAGAATAGTGCTATTGAAGACCCCATTCACGACAAACCCCAAACCAATTGATATCCAATATAAGGCCTTAAATAGAAATCATATTGACTTATATTCAAAATCAAATTCTAAAACAAACAAATATCGTATAGGGAATAACGATAGTTGTATCTTTCAAATTTCTTAAACAATATCTGTGTAATTATGGAATTCAATGTCGAAATATTCAAAGATTATTTCCACTAAAATCCAATATTCATACATTAGAAAAACTTAACTTGGTTAAGTATTTATTAACTTCAAACTGTTTCAATCACTTTTGTCAAAATAGCTAATTTTCACAAAATAGCTTCATTTTATGCAAAAATGAATATACTCAGTCCATCACTTTTAAATCATTTATTATGATTTATCATAAAACTTCCCTATTTTTAATAATTTAAAAATGGCATATTTCTTTAAAGTCCAGTTTCTGGTTATTTACAACACTAGCGCTATATTTATTCACATTTGATTTGAATTTATCTGAAAATATAACTGTTGGATTTTAAAACTTCACATATAATTGGAAAGCTCTTTTCATTCTGAACTAAACGTTTTTCATTTCGGGAAAATCCGATTTTCAGATCTTCCGGTACGACAATTTGAAGTTAATGGTCGATATTCACGAACGGTTGCTGCGCGACACGATCTATTCAAACCATTTTATTATTTATAATAAAATTCATCGATTCAGTTCAAACGTATATTATAAAATGTTTATAAGCTCATTTTAAAATGATTCAACCTCCAGTTCACTTTTAAATCAAAATTAAATACTCTATATTATTATAATACTAAAACAATAATATTTTTCAAAATATAATATTTTGAAATCAAAATTTTTCTGACATTTGTTATAAGAAAAAGTAAGATGAATGGAAAAAACCATTCGAGTTAAAACGTCGTTTATATACCTAACTCGAATTATCTTTTTGAATTTACTATTCAAAATCTGCTTTGAATTAAAACAAGCCATTTTTTAATTCAGATCTCATTCAAATCCATTTCAATCTTTTCCATAGTTGTTTGAAATTATATCAACTTCATTTTCAAATCGTTTTGGATTTAAATATCCTTATATTTTTCTATCAAATTTAAATTAAATAAATGTAAATTCATTTAAAATTCCAATAAAATGAATCTCAATCAATTTCCAAATTATATATTCATGGTATAAATTTTCTGTGTCAACAATATAAACACATCCATATCAACTACTATCCATCTACCGATAGTTATAATATAATTGTTTCCATCGTCAACGCTTATTTCAGAGTTTAATAATATTAACAACAATAACTATATACATCATCCATCAACCACGAAGCAAACATTACAATCATAGGCAATCAATACATATTCAAATATGATTATAACAACTTAACAAAACAGTCGAGGTAGTTCTCACTTTTATCGGTTTGAAATCGTTATAAAATGATAAACTTCTGATAGTTCAATCAGACATTTTATTTTTCCATAAATTGTGACCATCTCCAAATCACTCCAAACCAGTGTTATTGTGAAGCTCTCAACTCCACTATTCCAACGGATCCTGTTTCGTTGAATTCGGATAACGTATGAGATAGTTATGGTTTTTTTTACAAGTTGGGTACTTTAAAAAGTCATTAACAAATAATTTTCATAATTACCCTTAATCACATTTCTTAACCATGGTTATGTGCACAAATCCTTTCTTCCCCGATCAATGTAAAATCCCATCATTATTTTGCCAGCACCATAGCTGTGCTTCCTCCTCAAACCTCACCCTCCATCCTTCACTAAACCACAAACCAACTTCACCATTGTTTTGCTCTTCTCCTCCTCTTCAACCTCCACCAGCCATTGGTAAGCTCGCACGCGCCAGGTGGTTTCCATCCACAGGCCGTGTCACACGCCTCAGGCAAACTCATGACATCTTTTATTCAAAAATTCCCAAATATTGGATATAAGCCTTAAATCTCCACATGAATCCATATATAAACTCGAATTCGTGAATAACGGCTTCAATTTCCTTAAAACTCGAACCCTAGAACACTTCTTCACGTTGTAAAAATATTTGCAGCGACAAACAATGTCTCTAAACCCAGCAAAACTTACAAAGTATTGAAGAGAAAAATTTAAGGATCACAAATAACTTTGTTTCATGATTTTTAGGATTTCATTTCAAGATTTTCTATATTTTCATTTCTCACGTTTCAAGAAGAGGAGATAGTAGCGTGAGTTTTGACCTAAGAAGAAGATTGGATTAGGGTTAGGGATGTTGATGATAATATATAGGGTATAGAAAAATAATTTTTTATTCAATTTTTTATTAATTTATATTGTATTGCTATTTGCTTTCATCAATTAAATATACGTATGATCATGTACAAACTCCAGTTGCAACAAAAATGGACAAATAACTATAGTTTGACATTACGGACCGAACGAAGCTTGTTTCGTTAAATTCTGAGTCTGTTTACTCACGCAATGTATTTTTAAAGTCAAATTACTGCCCGGTTCACATTTAAATTCTATACGGTCACGTTCTAACTCCGATTGGCGTGAAATTTGAAATCTGGCAATAACTTATATTCCGGATCCAATAAAATTGGCTTTATCGAAAATGGAGATCATTTGAAAAATGGCTATTTCTAAGGCTTAAATAAAACCAATTAAAATATTAATAAATTAAAAAAAATCAATTTAATAATAAAAAATCAATATTATTGTATATATCCAAATAGAATATTATATAGTTCCAAAATAAACATACTTAGGCTTATAACTCAATAGTTCAATTTTCTAATCTAACTGATATACAATTTATAATAAATCCTTTTATTTAATAAATCATTATAATTTATAAACGATTCCATAGCGACTATTTGAAATTTTGATTTGGATATAACTCACAATTTTTAATACGAAATCTCGATCTTTCACTCCCATTAGAAAGATATAGTTAAATAGATTCTAACATTTCCTATTTCAACGAATTCTAACTTATATTGAATTCTATAATTCATTTAAAGTTGAAAACATAATATTACTGATTAACATAGAAATGTGTTTTTTTTATGCTCTTATATCTTATCTTTTGTATATAAATAAATATTACTTGGGTATTATTTTTTCACTTTTACAGATATTTCAACCCAGCCCGCATGCAACCAGAAAAGTAGAGAAACGGAGATCAGACTACTATATATTTACATTTTGAAGAATGGTAGATGAAGATCTCACATCTAGTTGTTGTTGGACAAGAAAATGATTGATAAAAGGCCATGCACATCTCAAATTAAAGGAGGCTTGCAAGAGAAAAGGAGAAAAGGCCTAGAATTGTTCCAAATGACAAAAGGCCTAAAACTTACTTGAAATAGCTAGGCCCATTTGTAATTAGGGTTAGGGTTTGGTTATCTCCTATAAATACCCTTGTAATATCATTGTAGCCACCATCCTATTTTTCTATCTTAACCTCCATTAATAAAAGTTCTTCTTCTTCTTCTTCTTTCATTTTCTAGCATTTTTCTTTTTCTTAGCAATTGGTGTTGTCGTCACAATTAATTTTGGTAGAACACCAATTGTATTTTACATTTTTTTAGCGATTAGTCGTTTGATTAGTTTCAACGACAATCCTAATTTTACTTTTTGTTCTTCTTCTTTTTCTGCAATTTTAATTTCTGCATTTTATTTGTGTTTTGCATTTTATTTTCCAAGCAATTTGTGCCATCTATTCAATTAGATTTGATAGAGCTCAAGTTGTCTTTGCTATTTTATTTTCATTAGTGATTAATCGTTTGATTAGATTCAATGATATTCCTAATTTTGCAATTTCAATTTGTTTATATTTCAACCAAATCTCCAAACTTTTTCTAACTCGCCCAAGAGATTAGATAAATAATTTGATGAAGTTCAAGTAGAAGAGAGTACCTGCTACGCTTAGGAGTGAGTTACTGCATTAATATACTGGGAGTTGATTGGTGCTCGCTACGCACCATAAGGAGAGGTCTAATCTTCTTTCTTTTGAGTTTTCTGGTTATATCAAGCAAAGACAGATAAGAATAGAGAATCGGTAGCACTTCAAAGAGATCGAATTCCAATTTTGATTCTATGGCTGAGAAAGCAAAGGAGAACCATGGAATCTCTGGCAGCTATGAGTGACGGCTAAGAAAATGGTCTTCACCATAATGATTATTCCGTTGGAAATGCTATATCCTTTAAGTTGGAAATGCTAATTGAGGATCGATTGGGCTTACTCCATCAGCTGGAAACCCTAACCATATAATTGTTAATATGACAATACCACTTAAGATAATAGACCGAGTACTATAACCAACATAATGATCATCTTGAGACCCAGGCACTTCACTATTAGAAGGAACTTGAGGCAGTTCAATATTAGATAGAGAAGGAGCCTCTGCAGGAGCTATCTCCGGCAAAGCTGTAAGCTCTGGCAAAGCAAAAATATTGATAATTGCCAAACTAACCGTCACACACAAAGAAATGAACTCAGGTGAAGACAACAATTCAAGCAAAACAGAAAGATATGTATCCTCAGATGAAATAGAGTGAAAGGGAGAGGAAGTGGACGTAAAAGAGTAAGAAGAAGACTGACGATCCGGAGAAGCTGGGGTGATCTCAGGAACCTGGATACCAACAGCATTGGAGCTCTCTGCAACAGGGTCTTCATGAAGAGTGGTATTATTGGACTGAGAGGATGAAGAGTATGTATGAGGTCCAGTAAACACCGACTGAAAGGATAAAGGGTCCTCATGAAGAGTGGTTACATTGGACTGAGAGGATGAAGAGTCTATATGAGGTCCAGTAAACACCGACTGAGGGGATAAAGGGTCTTCATGATGTCCAGTGAACACCGACTGTAAAATGGTATTAATTGCATCACGGAACTCAGATTCAGTACAATTATCAAAGGTTAGTCCCGCTTGCAGTATTTATTTTAAAATTCGCGCTTTTCTATTTATTAGAAAGCGTTCATCAAGTTTTTGGCGCTGTTACCGGGGAGGTAACAATTAAATTTTATTATTTATTTAATTTCCGATTCGTGTTAGTTTTTTTCCTTTTGTTTTCTAGTATATATAGAAAAAAAATCTTGGTTGGTTAGATTTGGTATTGTTCAATGATACCATAATCAACCAAATAAGAAGAAAAAAAAATCTTGCCAAATTTCCTGATTTTATTTCTCGTTTTCATTCCTTATCTTCTTGTACAAAATCTCTTCTTTCCTCTTTCTACAATTTCCAGAAAAAAAAACAACAATTTTCTTTGCAAATTTTATTTTCTTGCCTTGTAATTTCCTTGCTGATTTTTTCTTTTTCTTTTCTTCTGAATCATCCATTACCAGTCTTCTCTCATATTTCACCACCCACACACCGTTCCATCGCCAATACAATAAACAAAACTCTAACCAATGCAGCCATTGTGACAACCCAAACTTTCATGGAAAAAAAGTAAGGATAATCGTAGGAGTATAACATAATTAAAACAATAACAAATCTCAGAACATAAAAACCATTACAGCGGAAATGTAAATGTCATCACAACATAACATCACAGATAACAGAGTACGCAGTACAGGATACAACTTAGCAAAACATATGTCTAAAACAGGGAAAGAAATAAAGTCTCAATCTCCCAAAGTACATCAATACTAAAATGTCTCAAATACTCAAGAAGCAAAATAAAAGATAAAAGATAAGGTTCTTCATCATCTTCATCAGCAAGCTCTAGTCCAGAAGATATCCTTACCCAAAGACCTGTCAGTTGGTTGCCCATGTGGAAGGTGGGCACCCGAGTTTGCAAAGGTGAAACAAACTACGAGTCAGTCATGGGACTGGTATGAGAATTCTAACTAATATAACTAATAGTAATAAGGCAAATTCAAAGACCACGCCGCTAACGCGGAACGGGTTTTTCCCAAAAAATTGTCGTGCATAATGTAAGGTAACTAAACAAATAAATAAGTGAATCGTAAAACAACGCGATGCTTTATTTGAAAAATGAAACCGTTATAAGACCCAAGTCCCATCACACAATGCAACGCAAACCGGAGGACAGGGTTTTACCTTATAATGGTCAAGAGATGATAAATACGTAAAAGCGATATTAATAATAGTGTGTATATGTTTTGATAAAATAATTCAAAATAAATGTATCAATCCTAGACGGCATGGGTACCATATATCATGTCGCCATACTAGTAATACAATCAAAACCGCATGGGCGTATTGGGAATTGTTTCCAACAAGAGTCAAGGCTAGGAACAATCTCCTTACCGATTCGAGACACTCAAGCCAATGTCTCAAGATTACATTTCCGCTGTAATGGTTTTTATGTTCTGAGATCTGTTATTGTTTTAATTATGTTATACTCCTACAATTATCCTTACTTTTGTTCCACGAAAGTTTGGGTTGTCACAGCCATCGACCATTCACAAACCCCCTCTTCGCTGTCATGCACACAACCCCTACCACCCAACTACAAATTCATGAACCATCACCGTTTACAGTCACAAAATCACCTACCAGTTTTCAATTTCATCCACCCTCAACGTCAATACCAACATCCACATACCCACTCACGAACTCAATTCGCCCATCCTCCCCAAACTGACCCCGTACATCCACATAACTCCTTCAGACCACAGTTCTTAACATCATCGTTCAAAAACATTCCACCAACTTCAGACAATCACCACCCAAAACCAACTCAGGTCAAAGTCCACATTCTTCCAATAAAAAAACCTCTCACCTGTCCATACATTAACCACCGCAGCATTCAAGTCCCCTCCTACATCATCCACCATCGTCCGCCATCTCTCACTTCCATTAGCCCGAACTCGAGCCCTCTTCACCAAATTACAGTTCGGCGCAACCCCCAAACTTCCAGTACCAGACAACGATTCCACATTCAAACAAACACCTGCCATCATCCTCAACCCTCATCACGTCACCAAAAATCCCCTTCACAGACCATGTTCGTACTCACAGGAACCCACAATTCCTAACCAATTCGAAAACCCCCCTTACCTAATTCAAATCGATACCCAACTCACCATGATCGAAGCATCAGCAAACCCGTCGATTCGACTACCAAGATCCAACAGGAAATAAGGAACCGATCTGCGTATTTGTCCTGGGGAAGAAAACGTGAATTTGGTTTTGATTATACTTTTGGTTTGACTGAATTAATTTGGTGCCTTCTTTTTAATTGTTCAACCGTGTGGTTTGGGTATTTGTAGGCGTGATCGGTTCACAGTTGTGCGTACCTTTTATTTGAGTGGAGTGCACAAGATTCTGCTTTGAACTCGTTGTTTGTTTTTTTGACTGTTTCTTGTGGGATTTCGAGAAAGACCAGCGTAGCTTAGTACATATAACAGGGGTTTGACCATTGCGCACTGTTGGTTCAATGGTATAAGCAGTGTTTTGAGTCTAGTTTCTTGCTTGTATTAGGTTTAGTGTTTTGTTTTTCCTTCTTTCTTTTAGGCTTGGTCTTAGTTTAGTTTTTTTTTTCTCTTAAGAATTTAGTCGTTTTTTATTTTTTTTCCCCAATATTTAGTCTTTTCGTTTTGTTTTTTTTTACTTTTTAAATTTCTCTCCAAAAAAAAGGTGAATTCCCAAAAACAAATCAAAGGCCCAACTGAAGGAATAGGTTCAAGCAAATGAACACGGGATTCAAAAGTCAGCGGATTTCAAATAGCAAACACTTGATTTGAATTTTCAAGCTACTCTATTGCACTGGACAGACAGCCATACACCACTGTAAAATTTTCTAAACTCTACAAGTTCTGCAGCTACTAAAAAATTTAGAATTTTCTTGTAAAAATTTTCTGCAGGGGCAACGACTTGCTTGTACAATATTTTAAATTTCTGTAGTTATTATTGTTTGATTTTTGTGGTTGACTGATATTTCCATAACTGAAATCTTCATTCTCATCGTTTTCAACAATAGAAAATAGACATTGCAAAATAATATAATTGAATAGTGGTGTTTTGTGAAGTTGACTGTCTCATATAATTGGATCGCGGATATATAGTAGTTCAATTTATTGAACTATTAGCAAAAGAGGTTGCATACTACCCGTAAAACATTGGTCGTATCCCTTAGTTTCATACTATACGTGAACGGCCATAAGACCCTCTTCCCCCTTCTAATTGTGTCAGTTAATTAATAGAGCACAACTCATTATTTGATATTGTTTTGAACTAAGAATAATTTCTGTCTTCTGTTGATTTCATTCAAATATCTGATTCAAAAAAAATCGTTGAGAGAATTGTGGGTTAATAATCAGAGTAGACGTCCTCTTGAAGAGTATGAGTATGAATTACAACTCATGAGGCAAGATTTTCCAAAATTTCATGGGCCCAATATCAACAATTTCCAGAATTCTCCAAATGACCAACATTTTCAAAATCATATATATAATCGAAATGACGACTTCAACTCAAATTTCAATAATTTCGATTATGGGCCACATCCATATCAAAATAGCTCTGAATCTCAATATGGCTTTGATCTACATCAATATGGGGTTGAAAACAAAAAATTTCAAAATTATAGCTCATATCAACATCTTGAAAATAACCAAAATTGCAATTTTTTCTCGAATTTCAACAGTTTTGGTTACGAACATAATTTTTATGATCAAAATGATTTCCAATATCATTGTCAGTTTTCCGAAAATTCAAACAACCACCACATTGGAAATAATATTGATTGTGAAACTGATGTGGACTATAATTTTGAGAATCAAGAAATCCAAAATGAGAGCTCTCAAATCAACGAATCTGAACAATATCATCTTAACATTCTTAGAGAGAGGGTAGAGATGCAAGATAGACAACTTGATGAAAAAGATAGACATCTTGATGAACTTCTTTGTTTAATGACGTCTTTTAAAGAACAACTCGAGCAACAAAATCAAATTCAAACATGCGATGAATCAGGAAATAATCCATTCTTTACTGATAGTGAAAATTTTCAAATAACAACTTTAGAAATTGAGAATAGCCATCTAAATGAAGTTGTTCACAATTCAGTAAATGATTTGGACTTCAACTCTTTTTAGGAAAAAGATTTAAGCTCTAATTTTGATCTTCCTCTTTGAGGCTGTGAGAAACTTGAAATTCTAGAAATTGAATAGAATAAAAATGTTGAATTTTTCAACTCAAATTTGGAGAAGAATTTTAATGAACATGAATTTTTTGGATTATACGAGGATGAGTTGCCAAATGAGGAAGCTTCCAACGAATTTGAAGTTGTCCGTGTCAAAAATACATTGTCAATGAATGAAATTGCGAAATGTGATCACATAGTCTTGAACAACACTCAGAATTTAAATTTCATGATTGCAACTGAGTTTATATACGATCACAAATTTTTGAACAATTACACTGATAAATTTGTGGAACACATGAATTATTTTTGGAATGCTGGCTTGCTTGAAAAACTTCATGTTAGGATGACCTTGGACATGTATCTACTGGACTATAAATCTAGGTATAAAGATGAGATGGTTTTCGAAACCCTTTGCTTATTAGAAAACATGCCTAGATATAGTGGGAATGGGATTCATCGGGTTAGAACCAAGTGTGGGGGGAAAGTTGGTGGCATTCTTTGCATCGCATGCATCGCAAACACATATCATTATACATATGATCCATTCTTACATATAGTTAAATTGCATTTCGTTTTACAAATCATTTTACATTTAATTCATCTTTGGGTTCTATCTTTCACATTTAGGAAACGTGTTTACAGTGTGGACACTGTTTAGTTCTAGTGTGGGGGGAGTCTACATTTCATTCATTTTCATTTTTCTTTATTTCTCTTTCGTTTTATTTTCATCCATTTAAATAGGACTATCATGCATTTTAGATCATAGTAACATGCCATTTTATTTTGCCATTTTTTTTAGAAACATGACTCATTTTAGTTTGATACAAAAAAATAAGTTAACAATTATTAGTCAGTTAATAGTATTTTTTTCTCTCAACTAAGATTGAATATGAAATATAATGAAAAGTTGAATTTTGAGGGATAATAGTGTAACGGCTACATAGGGAGATTCTCATGTGATGGCCATGAAGTTTATTCTATATTGTAGTCTTTGTTTAAATAAGTGGAGGACTTAAAATACTTATATTGGCTTTTCGAATCATTAAATCTAAGTTGTGTTAAGCTGAATTCGCATAACCCTCTCTGGTTTTTTGTTTTCAATATAATATAATAGCAATCCAAGGGTATCCAACATTGCTTGTATATCAAGCGTTGGTGTGCAAACCCGCCAAGCTCTATCCGACATGTTATTGACAAAGTCAGCATTGGAATATCTTGGTCTCATTTTATGAGATTGGACACCTAAGGATTACCGACATGTTGTTGACAAAGTCAGCGTCGGTCTGCACAATCCGCCAAGCTCTGTCCTAACTCTCCATCAGTCTGCAAGGCAGTGTATGGGTGGTATACCTTGGTCTATAAGTTAGGCGTATGTAATTAATCGTAAATTTCATTTTTTATAGAGATAGAGAATAAGCGATGATGCCCAAACAATTCTTGACCTTATTGATTTGATTACTCATACACTAGGAAATTAGAATGCCACTTTACAAACTGTGACAAGAAAACTAAGAATTTATTTCATGGCTGCACTATGCTATCAACTGAACTAACTGGCCAAACTAGAACATAACATTTGAAAACTTGATTTGTATTGAAAATTTGTGACAAGTTGAGGTATCTAAAATAAAATCAACTGACTAGAAATTGTTAACTTAATTTGTTGTACCACTTTCCTGAAACAAGTCGTGTTTTCATTTTTTATTTTCGATTGCATAAGTCCTCTGCATTTATGTAGTTACATTAGAACCATATCATACTGCATTTGGATTTTGTGGGTAGTATCCGTTGAAAACCCTCACGAGACACCACTCGTCCTACTAGGGACACCTAGAGGTTTAACGGCTTGCTGCATACGCTCAATGCAATCGTGTTTCCTACGAAAGTGTGACCTATCCAGTGTAGTTTTTCATTTTTTGTTTTACTCGAGGACGAGTAAAAGATAAGTGTGGGGGTATTTGATTAACATAGAAATGTGTTTATTTTATGCTCTTATATCTTATCTTTTGTATATAAATAAATATTACTTGGGTATTGTTTTGTCACTTTTACAGATATTTCAACCCAGCCTGCATGCAACCAGAAAAGTAGAGAAATGTAGATCAGATTGCTATATATTTACATTTTGAAGAATGGTAGATGAAGATCTCACATCTAGTTGTTGTTGGACAAGAAAATGATTGATAAAAGGCCATGCACATCTCAAATTAAAGGAGGCTTGTAAGAGAAAAGGAGAAAAGGCCTAGAACTTGAAATAGCTAGGCCCATTTGTAATTAGGGTTGGGTTTGGTTATCTCCTATAAATACCCTTGTAATATCATTGTAGCCACCATCCTATTTTTCTATCTTAACCTCCATTAATAAAAGTTCTTCTTCTTCTTCTTCTTTCATTTTCTAGCATTTTTCTTTTTCTTTGCAATTGGTGTTGTCTTCACAATTAGTTTTGGTAGAACACAAATTGTATTTTACATTTTTTTAGCGATTAGTCGTTTGATTAGTTTCAACGACAATCCTAATTTTACTTTTTGTTGTTCTTCTTTTACTTCAATTTTAATTTCTGCATTTTATTTGTGTTTTGCGTTTTATTTTCCAAGCAATTTGTGCCATCTATTCAATTAGATTTGATAGAGCTCAAGTTGTCTTTGCTATTTTATTTTCATTAGTGATTAATCGTTTGATTAGATTCAACGATATTCCTAATTTTGCAATTTCAATTTGTTTTTATTTCAACCAAATCTCCAAACTTCGTCTAACTCGCCCAAGTGATTAGATAAATAATTTGATTTTAATCTACCTCCCTGTGTTCGACCTGCATACTACACATCTATGCGCTTGCAGTATTTATTTTAAAATTCGCGCTTTTCTATATATTAGAAAGCGTCGATCAATTACGAGCAACCTTGCTATTGCGAGATCATTTTAAATTATATTATAAAACGTTCAAACTTCATTTTAAATAAATTCTAAGTCGTTAATCCTTAAAAATAAATCATTTTAAATATTTAATTTCTATTAAATACTTCTTAATAAATTTTGGGTCGTTGCAATTTGGGTGCTTGTAACACCACTAATTTTTAAAATAACATTATTCAAGAAATTTAATTATGTAGCTTAAATAGAAAAAATTAGTAAGATATTGATACGAGGTTTGAGAATTAATATGGTTTGGCCGTAATTAAATAGTTGGTTGAATTAACAAAGGAGAGAACTCATGGAAAGGGTCAAAAGGGAATTGTTCATATCTTTTATCCCATAACCTTTCACCATCCCATTCATTCTTTCATTTTACGAACATATACTAAACTAAAGCTTGGCGACTGGCTATTTTCATCAAAGAGAAGAAGAAAACTAAGGGAAATTTAGAAAAAGCTAAGGATAATCAAGCTACTACGATTCTTAAATTTTATATATTAGGAATTTAGTAATTGTCCTAAAAAACATAAGAGGCTAGCTTTTATCCTTGTTTGATTCCGCTATGAGCAATACCCAAATTTTGTATGTAGTGTTTAGGTATGTTTTGGATGGTTAATCACTATTTGCATAGAATGATGATTTATGTGAACTAATTTGAGTTAATTAGAGTAGGTTTTTAAAAGAACCCTATGATCCACTTCTCCAAATGATTTGAAATTTTTATATATCATACTTAATATAAGTTCAAAGATGGATTTTGTTTTTCATTATTTTATAAACAATTATGAATATTTTATGAATTTTCTAAGGAGGAAATATGCTTAATTTTGGGATTTAATTAATTAAAAAATATTTTTGACTAGAAATTTTTATATAATGAAGAAAGGGATATTATCGAATTTTCATGATTTTTCCAAATAAAAAATGAATGAATATAAATTGTTTTGCTTTGAAAAGCTTATGGAAAAGTAACTAATTAAGGATATGAATTAATCCTTTCCTTATAATTAGCCTTTGATAGAAGGCACGATATGCATGGCTTCTGGAAAAAAAATTTAGAAATTTAAGACCTACCAATATGATTTTTACATATATGAAGAATTAATAAAAAAAGTTAGTACTTTGCATTATAGATAGATCTTAAAAGGACTTTGCTAGAGGGCCCAAACGAAAAGCGGGCAAAAATTGCGAAATAGGCAAAAGTGTGAAATTCGGGTGGTAATCCTGTAAATCCACATGTGTTCTCTCTGCTTTTCCTACCTGTATCCGCATATTGTGACACAAAAATTCACCCGGAAAACCAGCATTTTCAATCTTAAAATATTAGAAAATTGTCAGCCCCTCACGCGATTTTGGTATTATTCTTCAATTTCATCTAAATCTCATTTCTTGCCTTTAACCAATCGTCCTCCTCCCTCTTCCCTCTCTACATCATTTCTTCTTTCCTCATGCCCAAGAAGAATATGTCGAACAAGGCATATCCTTTTGCACCAGATGTGGAAATCAAAGTTTCGCTAACTCGCTTTAGCCAACACTTCGTGCCGACTCCACCTTTGATCAACAATTCAATCGTTTCTCCTGTAAAGGCGATTGTGTCTTAACCCGATACCCTTTTGAAGCCTGGAGTGTTGCACAAGTGCTTACTCATGGGTCAGTCATTGAGGTAAGCCTACTAGTTGCGCTTTTAGCTAAAACTGAAGTAATGCTTGATTCTTCATCCCAACTTGATAAGAACTCTAGTCTCTTAGGTAAGCACTCTCTTTCTCCTTTGTTGGATATATCAAATGTTGAGATGAGATGGAAGGCAACATCAGTTGGCTTTAATTCAAGTTTAGGTGACTTAAATGTTGGGCTCATCAATGAGGTGGTTGGTTGTGATTCTTTTTGTGAATTGAGTGTGAAAGTTGTAAATCATGTTGTTGTCAGTACTCCTGTTACGAGTAATTTTGTTATGGATCCTCCAACATTTTGTGATCGTGAATATAAGGGATGGTCCCCTAATATCTAAGTTGATATAAGTGGCATCGTCCTGTAAGTTTCAATTTAAAGCCGATCCTTATTACTATAGCAACGTGTTTTCCGTGATTTTTTATGCTACTGCTTAAAAAATCAAAAAAACTATTAAATATTAAGAGAAGGTTACTGAAAAAGTTATAGAAATTTCTGCATTTGTTGTGAATAAGTGATGACATATCTATAATTATTCACATAGTGCACTGTAGGTAACGAAAAAGAAAAAATAGGTGCCGAAAAATCTGTACTTATTATGAATAAGTGCAGACATGTCTGAAACTATTCTACGACATATTGCACACATGTCTCAGTGTTAGAAAAACTACGGACATGTTTCCAATTTTTTAACATAGTTTCTTTTTCTGCAATTTTATTGGAAGTGATATATTTTTCATTTGTATGTGATGTTCATCATTTTTTTTGACGATTTTTCTGAGATAATGTAATGTTTGAATAAGTGTATTAATTATTAAAAATTGCATAAAAGCATACAATATTTTGATATAATTTTGTGATGTTTGCTATTTTCAAAAAATTGAAGATTTTCCTACAATTTTACTGAAGCGTGATTTTTTTTTGAAGCATTTTATGTACTTTTCTTAAATGAATACGAAGATGATTATATATTGAATTAGATTTCAAAGTTTGGTAGTTTTTTATGTTTTTTTTTACTTTAAAAAAACAGGGATTGAATTTACAAAATTTTAAGATAGTAAGTTTTTGCGTATTTTGAAACTTTACAGGAACCTTAGCTAAACCGACACTTTGTAATAATATTAGTGCAGATCCAGTTAGGACAGCAATTAGGGTTGTGGTTAATGTTTTTCTCCTGGCCCTTTTAGTAATGGTGTATCTGGTGATGGTGATGGCATTCTTCACTCTCCTCCCCTTGTTGCTCGAAAGTGGATTTTTTTTATTAAGTTCTCGAGCAATCGCGTGCCTTCTCATCCCACTCTTATAATTATGTCGAGGTTAATGGAGAGATGGTTCCTCGAAGATGAATTGAGTGAATACGCAAAATATTATGATGGTTGTCTAGTAGGCTTCCTCAAGGATTTGATCCCTCCCTATCATTTGGTTAACGAACGCTGTGATCAAATTTTGAAGCTTTCCATGATTTTTTATGCTACTGCTTAAAAAATCAAAAAAACTATTAAATATTAAGAGAAGGTTACTGAAAAAGTTATAGAAATTTCTGCATTTGTTGTGAATAAGTGATGACATATCTATAATTATTCACATAGTGCATTGTAGGTAACGAAAAAGAAAAAATAGGTGCCGAAAAATCTGTACTTGTTATGAATAAGTGCAGATATTTCTGCAACTATTCTACGACATATTGCACACATGTCTCAGTGTTAGAAAAACTACGGACATGTTTCCAATTTTTTAACATAGTTTCTTTTTCTGCAATTTTATTGGAAGTGATATATTTTTCATTTGTATGTGATGTTCATCATTTTTTTGATGATTTTTCTGAGATAATGTAATGTTTGAATAAGTGTATTAATTATTAAAAATTGCATAAAAGCATACAATATTTTGATATAATTTTGTGATGTTTGCTATTTTCAAAAAATTGAAGATTTTCCTACAATTTTACTGAAGCGTGATTTTTTTTTTGAAGCATTTTATGTACTTTTCTTAAACGAATACGAAGATGATTATATATTGAATTAGATTTCAAAGTTTGGTTGTTTTTTATGTTTTTTTTTACTTTAAAAAAACAGGGATCGAATTTACAAAATTTTAAGAAGTTTTTGCGTATTTTGAAACTTTACAGGAACCTTAGCTAAACTGACACTTTGTAATAATATTAGTGCAGATCCAGTTAGGACATCAATTAGGGTTGTGGTTAATGTTTTTCTCCTAGCCCTTTTAGTAATGGTGTATCTGGTGATGGTGATGGCATTCTTCACTCTCCTCCCCTTGTTGCTCGAAAGTGGATTTTTTTTATTAAGTTCTCGAGCAATCGCGTGCCTTCTCATCCCACTCTTATAATTATGTCGAGGTTAATGGAGAGATGGTTCCTCGAAGATGAATTGAGTGAATACGCAAAATATTATGATGGTTGTCTAGTAGGCTTCCTCAAGAATTTGATCCCTCCCTATCATTTGGTTAACGAACGCTGTGATCAAATTTTGAAGCTTTCCGTGATTTTTTATGCTACTGCTTAAAAAATCAAAAAAACTATTAAATATTAAGAGAAGGTTACTGAAAAAGTTATAGAAATTTCTGCATTTGTTGTGAATAAGTGATGACATATCTATAATTATTCACATAGTGCATTGTAGGTAATGAAGAAGAAAAAATAGGTGCCGAAAAATCTGTACTTATTATGAATAAGTGCAGACATTTCTGCAACTATTCTACGACATATTGCACACATGTCTCAGTGTTAGAAAAACTACGGACATGTTTCCAATTTTTTAACATAGTTTCTTTTTCTGCAATTTTATTGGAAGTGATATATTTTTCATTTGTATGTGATGTTCATCATTTTTTTGATGATTTTTCTGAGATAATGTAATGTTTGAATAAGTGTATTAATTATTAAAAATTGCATAAAAGCATACAATATTTTGATATAATTTTGTGATGTTTGCTATTTTCAAAAAATTGAAGATTTTCCTACAATTTTACTGAAGCGTGATTTTTTTTTGAAGCATTTTATGTACTTTTCTTAAATGAATACGAAGATGATTATATATTGAATTAGATTTCAAAGTTTGGTAGTTTTTTATTTTTTTTTTTACTTTAAAAAAACAGGGATCGAATTTACAAAATTTTAAGATAGTAAGTTTTTGCGTATTTTGAAACTTTACAGGAACCTTAGCTAAACTGACATTTTGTAATAATATTAGTGCAGATCCAGTTAGGACAGCAATTAGGGTTGCGGTTAATGTTTTTCTCCTGGCCCTTTTAGTAATGGTGTATCTGGTGATGGTGATGGCATTCTTCACTCTCCTCCCCTTGTTGCTCGAAAGTGGATTTTTTTATTAAGTTCTCGAGCAATCGCATGCCTTCTCATCCCACTCTTATAATTATGTCGAGGTTAATGGAGAGATGGTTCCTTGAAGATGAATTGAGTGAATACGCAAAATATTATGATGGTTGTCTAGTAGGCTTCCTCAAGGATTTGATCCCTCCCTATCATTTGGTTAACGAACGCTATGATCAAATTTTGAAGCTTTGGTGGCTTTAGCGTGCATTTTGATGACGATACGTTCCTTTTTAAATTCTCTATATCTAACGAAAGGCTGTGTATTCTTAAAATTGATCAGATTATCATTGATGGGAAGCCTTTCATCTGTCAGTGGATAAAGCAAAGGAATAGTTATTATCCATTCTTGTCTAGTCTCATTTCTTTGGTATTCCCTCCATTCTTCAATTAATTGTTAGTCTGTACTAGTTGGTAAGGTAAAATATTTTGATTCTAATAAGATAACTCGAAACAGATTAGTTTATGTCAAAAGCCTTAATTAAAGTCACCACTTTGAAGCCTTTTTCCTTCCAAGCTCAAGGTCAGAATTGTTGAAGGACATGTTGTTGAAGTTGATGCGAGTTACTCTTGGAATCCCAATATTTGTACTACTTGTCGGTCCTTTGGCCATTTTTTCAAGTAATTTCCTCATAATTTAGATGTTATTCCTATTCCGTTTGTTCATAGAATCCCTCTTTTCTGCCCTCTGCTTAAGAGGAAAGTGTCGGTTGTTCGCTCTAATATGGCTCCCACTTGGCTCAGTCTGCGATTTATACACCTTGTGTTCCTATGATTTCAGTCTTTCCTCCTATTACCTCGGTGGTTATTGTACCAATGGTCAGCGTGCCTTCCAAAATTTAGACACCTCAGTTATCACATTATAGATGAGATGGTGATATAGGCGAAAAGAATAGGATATTACTTCACAATATTTGTGATAGGAAGTTTGATTTCCATCAATCGAAGGCACCATACCATCAATCCACCTTAGGCAAATTTCTACTTATGATTAACAGAATAGCTCTTGCACTTTACTCCATCTTCAATTATATTTGGCATAATTTGATTTGCATAAAATAAAATTGAATCCTAATCTCTCCGTTTTGACAATGGAAATATAAAATAAACCAAACTTTGATAGTTGGTGATTTAACTATCAAAGGAAATATCTATACAAACAATGATCCTATTTCCAAATGGAAATTCTATTTATCAATTATCAAGCAACACTAAGCCTCTGAAATTAATTTCTTATTAAATTATTCATTTCCCAATTCCTTTCAATATCTTTACCCAGATATTCATCAAAACCCGTTTAGCCTCTTACAATTCTTGGAAAATACTTCCAAATATTATATGCTCTTTATTTTCTGTATTTCCAGAAAATATCTTCTATTTAGTTGAAAAGCATTATCAATTACTTTTCTCTTCCACTAACTCATTCATTTTCTATACTTAGAAAATATTCCCTATTTTATTTGGAAAACATTTCCAAATCACATTTACTCAGGTTAAAAGGAAAGTTGTGTAAAACGTCGTTACAACAACCCAAAATACTGCTTTTAACTAACTGTATTTTAAGTCTCGTATTCAATCGTATCCGTTTCCCTTTCGGAAATCATTTACTATGACAATAGTGTTATAGTCCCTGCTTTTCTTAATTTTTAACTCAAAACGTCTATTACAACACGTTAAATTTTACTAACCAATTTGGTTCCAAATTCTATATATAATTGATAAATCGATTTTAATTATCAAATTTTACTAAAAAAAAATCTATCTCCTTAAATTTACCAAAAATTTCGTTGGCATCTTCTTTGTATGGCTCAATTGGTACAACTACAAATCGCCTCTCTAGGCCCTTTCCATTCAAAAAGAAAATCAAAAAGCCATGCGGCTTACCAAAAAGGCTCATAAAACCCCATTTTAATTAAATACGTACCTTTTTGTCGAGTACTTAATTTTATACTTTCATTTTCTTCATTCCATACCTGCTTCACCATTTCCAATTCATTTCAATTCAATCAAATCGTTTTAACTCAATTCGCTAATTTACTCTCTAATTAGCTCTTTTACCTAATCTCTTTTATTTGAACCTATCATGTTTAAATACATTTTTAATTCATTTATACACAAGTAGAATTCCATTTCTAACTGGAGTTTCATATTCAACTTCAAATTTTAATTTACAAATCTAATTCTTTTAACCAAAGTTAAGTTCGATCTGAAACTCCATTAACTAATTTCTTCTCTAAATTGTTAACTTATTCAATAATTAGAAATCTGATATTTGTTTCAAAATTCAATCCATTTACTCCACTTGAGTTCATTTTTATTTTATAACTCCAATCTGGATTTTTCTAATGGAAATTTGAATTTTATTCGCTTAAAATCCTTCTGTTTTATTTAATAATTCGTTATGGTTTATAAACGATTATACCGCTGTTTTTTGGGAAATTTGATTTTGACATAACTCAAAATCTGTAAGACAAAATCCAGATTTTTTCTTCTTCCATTAGAAAACTATTATTCATTAGGTTCGGGCTATTTTTGTTTCATAGAATTCCGACTTATATTGAGTTCTATATACTCAATATAAGTTTAAAACATAAAACAACGAATTAACGCGCTGCGGCGAGTTCGTTTTAATTAAATTTAAATATAACATTTAAACTTCATTTATCAATAAATCTCAATCTCATCCTTTTACATTTTAATATAAAATTAAGGCAGTTCTCTCATTCTAACTTAAGATTTTCGATCGTCCATAATCATCGATTGTTTCCTTTCAAATTCATAACTTATATATAAATTCATTTACAACTCAACTTCTATGGTAAATTCCAATTCCCTTGGATATAAATTATTTTATAACATTCAACATAATCGAATTCTAATTATAGATTCCTTAATTTATCTCCATTCAGTTTATATTCTGAATTTCAAAATAAAAGCTATCGTTCCCTTTTCGAATCGATTTCTAATTTCTTGGAACAATAACCGTACCTTTATATAAATAGAATAGCGTATTCACCAAACTCCTCTCATTTCTTTTATTTTGAAATTATTGCTATAATTTCATAAAAACCCATTTTATTTCCTTAGCTTTGGAAATAGTACTATATTTCAAAAAACCCTATTTATTTCCTTTACCATGGAAATATCGTTTATTTACTTAATCAAGTGGTATGAAATAAATTACCAATCTTATATATGGATCTAAAACAATGTTATTTGACACCCTTCTTAGTATATACATCTAAACGGGTTTCTTTAATTTCAGAACTTCATTTTAGGGAATAATGGTTTAATTTACATATCCACTTCCATTTTAATCCAGTTATACTCCCTTATTTATATTACATGAAACCATGGCCAGTACCAATATATTTCCATTGTTTGAAAATAGTGCTATATACTTAACCAAATGGTATAAGTATAATCACACTTCATGCTTGGGCCAAACAAATGTTAAATTATACATTGTTCACTTTATAACCTAATAGTTTTGATTATATCCCAAAATCTTGCAAATAAGTTGCAATATTCCTTTTATGAAAATAATCAATTAATTCAACAACCTTTACCATTGCAAACTAATATTGTCCCTTGATAATACTAAAGTCATTTAAGTTGGGGTATTTTATTTACCTCTCAGACCTTGATCGACAATGTTCTTATCTTGAGATAGATAGAATTCTGTAATTCAAAAACCGATTTCGCTTAAAATATCATAAAAACTCATCTTTTATCTCATTTGAAATCACTATAACAAAACAGACTTTTTACAACGGGCAATGTCCGTTGTAATAGGTGTTTCGCAATAGGCATACTCGCCGGTTGTATTAGGCCATGTTGTAATAAGCTCATATTACAACCGGCAATAAATGTTGTAAAAGACTATTTTACAATGGGAATAGCCTATTGTAATATGTCTTTGCCACAACTGATATTGATCGTTGTAATAGATTTCTATTACAAGTATTTTTTCCCTTTGTTGAATGGATACCAAGTTTTAAAAAAATCATTGATGCAACATATATACAAAATATACTCGTAATTATGAAAAACCAATGCAAATTACATATTCACATCATTTATAGAGTCGCACATTTAATCTTTTTACACATATTGTCACACATATATAAGAAATAACAAAGAACATACTCCATAATAAATAATAATAACAACTATTGTTTGGCAATAAATAAGATACAAGCATTCACATACTAATCACAAATATACCACATTATACAATGGCTAGCAAAAAATACTTCTGGACATAGTTCACAAAACCTTGTTTCTTAAAGGAGAGTATAGGGGAAATTTCGTCATCCAATCCCTTGTTTCAATCCCGACGAAGGATGCCCATTCACAATCGCCTATCATGTCCCTCTTACGACTGAGTCTCATTTAACACTGGAGAACACTAGTGTGTAAAACAAAACATTAGAGATGCAACTCTCATATTCATATAAGCAACAAGTTGAAAAGGCAACACACAATATGCTAATATAGCATCTGGAAAAACAAAATGGGAAGCAAGGTAATAAAGGAAGTAATTGTTCATGTGCGCTTGGAATGAGTTGGAATAATTGCCATGACAAGCATATAACACCAACATAGTGTTTTCACTAAACAACGCTACCACACTGCTCTTCCAATATCTTTGATCAGGTTGTCTAGCAGGCATGTCCAATGGTTCTTCTCATTTTATTTGTTCAAATACTAAAAACAAAAGCAAAAAATATGTATGATCAAAGGTGGCCTTTCAAAGATTTATTTTTAGCACAAACGACATGCAATACAACTATGATATGCTCAAGCTATTGCAGATTTACTTGGCTTGTCGAGAAAAAGAACTAGAAGACAGGTTAAAGGAGCAACAGTTTCAGCATGTGCAAACCTTAGCCTTGCCTTCTCATATGTTCCACTACCATGGTTTTCTGTAATAATAATAAATATATATCATCTTAACATTGTTAAAAATTAAGTATGACATACCGTAGACAACTTTGAAGACATTGTTTCAAAATAATATGATCCAATTATTTCATTTTACTGAAACACCTCAAGGAAAAAAGAAAAGAAAATTCCTATTTAGTGCAAAGTAACAAAATGTTTTAAACTGCCATAAATGTAAATTTAATACTGTTGATTAACAAGAAAGCAGAGACGTATATAAGCCATTTCTAGGTATAAACATAGATGTTGATGTGTATCAGCAGACATTGTTACAGCTCCTGATTTTTGAATATCTTGGTATGAACGAAAATAGATGCCAATTGATACCTATCATGAAAGTAATCACATTTTCATGTTTTAGCATTTGACAGGGCTCACACGCTTGTTCATAAAAGGTTTGAATTCAAAGAGCTTTGTTAGTTAACAAATATCTATTGATCAATGATGCATTTTGGACTCCACTTTTTTCCAAATGTTTTCACTCTTTATATCATGAGCTACAATTTTGAAAAGATAACTGTTAATATTTCAAATCAGCAACCATGACATGTCCTTATTTATGCAAATTCCATGTAGCTATACTATTAAATTATCAGCACACTTGCTCGAAAACAAAGAAACTAGGTAGAAATTAAGAATACTGAAGACAACTTAAGGCAACCAACTGAACATACTGTGAGCTTGTGAAAGATTTTTTGATATATGTTTGATTATGCAATACCAACTCAACTCTGCTTAGATAAACTACAAACTTGTAAAAGTGGAAATTTGCATGAAGGGCTTAAGATTGCAGCCCGATTAGTTTAAAGGACACGGCTTTGAAATAATGAGTTTAAAGGACAAAATCGATCGTTCTCTTCTCAAATCAAATTTGATTTCGGTTTTTTCAAATCAAACGCGATTATTTCTTCTCAAATCAATTCGGCTTTCAATTAATCGAATTAAATCACAATTTTCAAATTTATCAGGCGTCGTGATCACGAAATCTCCGATTTGTCAACGATCGTTAATTCTTTCTAGTGAGTATTAATAATTTCTTTTTTCTTCATTTTTTATAATTCGACATAAAAATTTTAAATTCTTGATATTTAAGAGGCGATTTTTTTATTTTGTTGATATTTTATTTTTTATCACGTGAATTTTATAATTTTGAATTGAATCGTGGATTATACTTTTACCGATCGATTTAAAATTTTTAATTGAATCGGAAATTGACGTATATGATATCGAAATGTGCAAATTTTTTCTTCAATTTTGTTGACTATGTAGTTCAATCAATGGAAGAGCAAACTCAAAGTTCAAGTATTCCTTTAGTTGAACAGGATGCTGAAAGGTATGGTGTAATTAAATTGAAATTTTCGTATGACATGTGAAATGTGCTTTTAATGGTTGTTTATTAGTGAATTTAATTGTAGTTTTTGTATAGTTATGATAATTTTTGTTTCATTAACAAAACAAAAGTAAAAAAGATAACTCGTTTTATCTTTTTTAAAAATTCTATAAAAAAAAGATAAGTGGTTATTTGGGCTTCAACGGAAAATAACAATAATTTGTTATAGTTAATTTTAAAAAAAATGGTTATATTCTGCAACAGTTATCTTTTATATATAATTCAAATGATAAATGATTAATAATTATATGTTAAAATAACACAACAATTATAATATAATTATCTTTTGAAATCATTTATGTTATTTTAAAATTGTTGTATAATTCTGTTTTTCATTCAGTATCATAACAGCAGTAAAAAAGTAATTGGTTTTATCTTTTTGTAAAATGTTTTATAAAAAGGTTTAAACTGTATAGTTATTTACTTATTTATGTTTTGAATTGCAGGTCTTATATACCTGTGATGGTTGTATTTGATTTTAATAAGAATTTATTTAGTATTTGTCTTGGTTTGGATGCATCAATTAGGGTAAGAAGTAAGGTTTGTGAGGTGTGGAATACTTTTACTCCTTTATGCTTTAATGTGTTCTATGTTCGAGAATCTAAAACTACTTACGTTGAGACGGATAGTGATCTACAAGCTATATTGTGCTTGTCATGGTTTAAAAAGGAGGATTTCTTGGTTTTTTAATATGCTTAAAGAATAATTCAAATGATGTTGTTGTTGACAGTAGTAAATCAGTCTCAATTGTTGGCGTTGGAGAATCAAGTAGTAATTTGATTGAATATAATGATGATTTAGACTTTGCTTGTTGCCAAGAAAAAAACTTGCATGAATTGTTGAAGAAAAATTCTAATTTAGAATTTTTTACTGGTGTTGGACAAATATTTGATTCGACTATTGGATTTCGTAGAATGGTTAGTGCATATTGTTTGAAAAATGGATTTAAAGTACAATATGTTAAGAATTGTAAGGAGTGGGGACAATTCGATGTGTTGTAGATGGTTTTTCATTTAGAATTTGTGCTTCTTACAAATTGAAGCAATTGGATTAGTTGATTGTTAAAAATATTCAGCTAAGTCATTCATGAGGAGGTGGATTTAGATCAGTTAGTAGTCCAGCTATTAACAGTGATCTTGTAAAAGCTTTGATTGTTAATCAAATACGTGATGAGCCGAAAAGGAAAACAAAGGATATTGTGAAAAGTTTTAGGAGAGATTATGATGTGGATTTAAGTTACTATTATGCTTATAAGGGTAGGAAATTGGCTATTGGTGATATATATATATATATATATATATATATGGTGATGGAAAGAAAATCATATAATGATTTAATATGGTATTTGAAGGCAATTGAGAAAAATAATCCAAGAAGTTATACAAGTATGGATGTGGATGAAGAGGCTAACCAATTTGAGGGAGTATTTGTTTGTTACGATGCTTGTATATTTGGATTTAGGTATTGTCGACCTATGATTTTTTTTGGATGCAACTTTTTTAAATGGCCGAAGTGGTATTTTGATGGCTGCTACTGCTAAAAATGGGAATCAAGGTACTTAATGTTATTAATTATTTTCTTATTTAGTACATAATTAGATATTGATAAACAAGTAATTGTATTATAGTTTTAAGATTCAATAAATAGGAACTTGTAATTTAATTAAAGAAAAGGATAGAATAATATATCTTTTTTATGCAGTTCATTAATTTTATCATGTTCTGTAGTATAACTAAAAACTATAATTTGTATTGTTGGAATTTTTTTTTTAGAATAATTGTTGGTATTGCTGTTTTAAGTTTCAGGTTTTTTCCATTGGCAATGGCTCTTGTGCCTAAAGAAAATGAAGAGTGTTGGATTTGGTTTTTGACCCACTTAAGAAATGCTCTAAGGTTTGCTAAACCATTGACTTTTTTAAGTGATAGATATTGGGGTTTATTGTTGAGTATTCCTAATTTTTTTCCAAATAGCCATCATTCTTATTGTCTACATCATATGCGAAGTAATATTGCTGGTATTGTTAAAAGTAGGAGCGGTGCTTGGGTAGGTCATTTGCTAGAATAGTGTGCTTTAGCTTCAAATGCTCATGAATTTGAAAAATTTATGGCTAAATTTAAAGAAATTGGGGGTGCAAAAGCTATTGAATATTTGAATGATAAGCCATATGATCATTTGGCTGATTTATTTTTCTTGGAAAAAGATATGGTGAAAATAATTCTAATGTAGCAGGGAGTTTCAATTCATGGACCTTGGGTGACAGAATTCTTCCTGTAACTACATGTCTTGATGGTATTCGGATTAAGCTTATGTTGCAAATGTCCAATTGAAAAGGAAGAGGCAACTAACTGGAATAGTGTTCTTTGTCCAAAAATGGAAGCTTGTTTGTTGGAATTGAAGGAGGAAGGTTTGGGTGGAGTGTTACTAAATCGTCTAGGTATGTGTGTGTGTGTTTTTTTTTTTTTTGGATTATGATGTAAACAGTTAACAAAGATTTATTTTTTAATGCAAACTGTTTTTGAAAAAGATATGTGCATTTATCTTTTTAATATTTTGCTTATTTAGTTAATGAATACATTGAATGAGAAATATGTGACAATAGGATAATTTTTGTATTATTTAACTTTGTACTATAAATTTAAGGATGTATGGATTTGTAATGTGATATTATGTGATGCATGAATGAAATGCTTATTATAGAGATATCAAGATATTAGACACCTTATAAAGGATTAGCTGTTAATGTGGGGGAAAAAATTGTTAATGTAATAATGTTATTTATTTAAATATGCCTTATTTTGAATCTTCAGATTTATTTTTGAAGTTCATTCTCCAACATCGCAAAAAGTAGATCTTAAAAATCGCATTTCCAGCTGCAATCAATGGAAAGTGAAGGGTTTTCTTTGTGCCCATGCTTTGAAGTGTATATATTTGTCTAAAAATTCTGTTTATGATTACATTGAGCCATACATCACTATTGAGTAGTATCAAGCTGCTTATTCAAATGCAACTAATCCAATTACAACTTTTGATAAAGAACCAATTGAAGTTGAAGAATCATATATTGTTCTTCCTCCTAAAGCTGTTCGTTGAGCTGGTAGGCCTAGAGTGAATAGAATTGAAGGTGTTGATTTTCATGCTAAACAAAACAAATGTGGAAAGTGTAAAAAACTAAGATATAATAGAAGAAGTTGTTCTTTGAAAGATTGAATTGTTGTTTATTTGAATGATTATTTTAAATTTAGTGTTACAGTTGAATAATATGGTAAAATGAAATTTTGGTTATATGGATGTGATGAATGTTGATTTTTAGAAGTGATTAATGTTAAGAATTGATTGAAATTCTGCAAGTTTTTATTTACGTTTTGTTATATGATGTGGTTTAGGTTATTAAAAAGATATTCAATTTTATCTTTTTATTTTATATTATGCAACTTGTTCTTTTGTTGAATGATTATTTGGTTATTTGGCTTTCTGAAATTTATGCTGTGTTATGTTGAATGGTTATTTGATTATTATGTTTTTTCAATAGCAAAGGTTTGAAAAGATAACTGCATTTATATTTTCATGCAAAGGTAATATTTTAAGTTTGTTGTATGTACTAAATTTAATAGGTTCATTTTGCTTGAGTATGTGTGTCATATCAGGTATTTTTGTTTTATTACATTAGTAAGTAATTGCACAATGATTTCACTGTTAAGTTAATATATTATGTGGTTTACGGGATGAAAAAGATAAATATTATTATCTTTTTATTTTATATTTTGCTATTAATAGTAATGAATTAATAATTGAAGCTGTTGCAATTCTGATATCAATTAATCATACACACTAACAAAATCCACCAATTAATCATACACACTAACAAAATCAAGAAATTAATCATACACACTAACAAAAACTGGGATATTAATGAAAAGATAAGCATATTAATATTATTGTTAAAAGACGCGTGTTATCTTAGTATATTTTTTGCAAATTACATAAAGATCGTATATTAGCATTAAATTAAATAACAAAGATAAATCTAAATACATACATAAAAATTACTGTTTTACGTAGACAACATGAACAGTACATCAGCAGTTGACTTTTCAAACAAAAGATAAAAGCAATTAGCTTTTGATTTATAACATTGTAAAAAGAACAGTATATCAGCAGTTTGTAATTAATCCTTAAACTAAGATATAATCCCTAACACCTACGATCAAATCAGTATCAGATATTACAAATTAAAAACCAAATTCAATATCTAATTGTAAACATCAGCGTTAACAATTTAGAGACATCATTCATGATCAATTATGTTTTAAAGGTGAGATGACCCGAACTTCCCCGTGAAGGAAAGCCCGAATTGAATTGAGGACAAGACGAATCAGAATACAAACAGAAGAACACTTCATTGTTTATTACAACAATTCCATCAGAATACAAGAATATACAGAGTATGAATAAATATTACACATCAGAAAAATATCAGAGATTACAATACCTTACATAGCAACGGAGAATAATACAAAACACAACTGAAAGTAATACATGGATACAGAGCTTTCCGAATATCGTTCCAGCTGTAAATCAGGGTTCTGTGAACATAAATCTGCAAAACCAAAACTACCAGCTGCCCGTGGTTAATAGGGGCACCCAGAGTTTAGGTTAAAACAATAAACTCCAGGTCAGTCATGTGACTGGTGTGAGAACTAAAACAGTTATTTATAACTTTACTTTAAAAGGGTGTAATTAAAGGGACTACGCCATATAACACGGAACGAGTTTCCTCCCAAGAATACTAGTGTATAGAATAAACAACGCAATGCTTTTTAGAAAAATGAAGCTATTATAAGACTCAGGCCCCATCACACAATGCAACGCAAGCCAGAGGATAGAGTTTTACCTTATAATAGCCAAACATGCTTGGTACGTTTAAAACAAATCATTTTGATACTATCATAGTATAAAGTGTATGAAAACAACTTCAAATATAAATGTATCAATCATAGACAACATAATATCACATGCTACTATATCGCCATACTAGGCTCTACAATCAAAACCGAAACGTCACGTATTGGAAATTGGATTCCATCTATGAGTCGAGGCCAGGGATGTCTCCTCAGCGCTTCGAGACCTCTAGCAAATGTCTCAGGACTACACACTCTGGGTAACCCTTGGATCTTTAGAGTCGGTCCTCCGTAACTTTTGAGGATTGGCAATTCCTGAACACACGTTTCCCGGTCCTATCGGACCTTAACCGAGGCACCTCGCAATCCAACTGCCACATAGGTAAAATAACAACGATGTCAGGGCGAGTAAAACGCTGACACCACCCATAGCTAGAAAGAAATGGCGTGCACTCCCTGCAGTCACGATCCCGTTTTTGACTCATACCGAGGTGTGAGGCTCGCGAATTAACGCCATACACAAAGCTACGCTGTATTAAATCCGTGCTTTGATCATCAACCACAAGACTCTGCTTTTCAACAAAAGCCTTGATCACTACATCTCAGCATGCCACACAGGCAATTCATGCCATGCGACTGATATCTATAGATATATAACCTCTGAGCTCGTACGTCTCAGAGAAAGGCGTTAAGCAAGAGAATAAATTCTCCGCCACCAAACAGATATATATTTAATAGAAATCCATCAGCATAGAATAAAATCCAATGTCAGACACACAATCCATTTATAAGCCGTTCTGGGTCTGAACGAAACCGAAGGCACCTTATTCCTCCCCCATATGTCCAATACAGGGGAGAGGCCCTCGCATATCCGTCGATCTCCAAGTACGTCTGAACGATCGCCACTTATAACCTCGGCTTGGTAGTACAGGCCAATCAAGACATCAGTAATCATCCAAATGATGTGAAGACCTCCGGTCTTCAACCACCGTCTTCATCGTCGACATATCGTCGAATCAGTTATTCAGAATGGTTATAAACCCGGCCTTTCTGAATAAGTTACGTATATATTAAACAATTGTTATAAAAACACAACATACGTCTCATTCCAATTCTGAATATTCTTTTATTCAAATATTCATATACTTTGGGAAAGGTTCCCATTAATTTTATCAAAGATAAATTCTTTAAAATTTATTCTTTATTCTTCCTTTGGATATCATTTTAAACTATATTTTGTCTTTAACTGGGTTACAGAACCAATGTCATTTAAAACACGGTTCACGATAAACCCAAAATCACATTCCATTCCATCAGCCCCTAACTGTAAATTAGCAAGTGAACAATCCCCTAAGTATTAACCTCGAAGGCCGAAACCAACATCAGATCAATACCCAAGAAACCATTCAACTTAACTAATCTCCAATTAGTTTCTGATTTTCTTAACTCCATTGTTAATCGGGTTAAAGAACCAGTGTTGTTTAAAACACCGTTCGTGATAAACCCAAAGACCAATTTCAATTCAATTCCAATTAGACATATTAAATTGGAAAACTTTACATTTGAAAATTTCCGTTAAATCTTAATAAAAAGATTTATAAATTCCAAATCTCATTCACTATAAATCGGGTTAAAGAATGAATGTCGTTGAAAACACAGTTCAAACAAACCCAAAATCCAATCAGTCCCTAACCGTAAATTAGTAAGAAAACAATTCCCTAAGTATTAACCCCGAAGGCCGAAACCAACATCAGATCAATACCCAAGAAACCATTCAACTTAACTAACCCCCAGTCAGTTTCTAATTTTCTTAACTACATTTGGTTCAAGAACAGTATTATTAAAGATACCATTCACGACAAACCCAAAATGCAATTTGATATTAAATGCAAGGCTCTGAATAGAAAATTTATCGGCTTATATTCAATATCAAATTCTGAAACCAACAAATATTTTATTGGAATAACGATATATATATCTTCCAAATTCCTCCACAATACCCGTATAATCACAAAATCCAATATCGAAATATTCTAAAGATAATTTCGATTCAAATCCGTTCCAATTCATATATTGGAAATCCTGGTTATTTTTAAAACCATTTCAAATCCAATTTATTTATATAAACAAAAATTGGATTTATTATTCTATTTCAAAACTAGTTCATTTCGATAAAAATATATTTATATCTTTTCAAATATGGAATTTTTCAGCCCGATTCTTTCCAAATCATTTATTATGATTTTACACAAATTATTGATATTTTTAATAATTTCATCAAGGCCCGTACAGTCGATTTCCATCAACGGCCATCGAACTGCACTTACAACGACCTTTTCCAAATTTGGTTTGGACATAATTCCAAATCTGACCTATAGATTTCAAATCTCTAATATTCGTTAGAAAGCTCTTTTCGATACGAACCCAACGTTTCCTATTTTAGGAGAATCCGACGGACGGATCTCCCGTAATGTTCGTTTGAAGTCAATGGTCGAAATTCGTGAACTGCCGCAGTGCGGTGCGTTCTATTCAGGCCAATATATTATATATATAATATATATTTCGTCGATTACCATTTAAAACGTATTTTATAAATCGTTTTAAATTCGTTTTCAAAACTATTTCAACTTCATATTCAATTTCAAATCAAAATTGAATTTTCCATTATAAATTCGTTTTAAATTCATTTCAAATTTATTTCAAATTTATTTCAATTTCAATTTCAATTCGTTTTGAATTCACTTTAAATCGATTTCAATTCAATTTCAATTCGTTTTGAATTCACTTTAAATCGTTTTCATTTTCAATTTCAATTTTAGTTCAATTTCAATTTTAGTTCAATTTCAATTCGTTTTGAATTCACTTTAAATCGATTTCAATTTCGTTTTTGAATATTCTATATCACTTCAATATTTTCAAAATATCAGATTTTGAAATCACTTTTCGATATTCATTATAAAATGAATAAAATTGACCAAATTTCCGTTCGTGTTAAAATGGCGTTTAACTTCTTAACACGGCTTCACATTTCAATGTTTTCTGAATATTATTTTAAAATATTCGATAATTCTGAACTGGAATCAGACTCGGTTAATTACCATATAATTTGATTTATATGGATTTCATACACACATGTACGCAATAACAACGATAAACAATCAACCATCATCCAAAGTGCATTCTATACTGTATAAGCATTAAATATAAATATTCAATGCTCATACAGCCTGTCAATCAATCGATCGACATACAACTAATTATTGGGACTAGTGTATGTCATATATCATCCCAATACGTGTGTGGGGTTTCAATCAACAAATAATGAATTTTATTTGTGTAGTCGATGTGTAAAATTTATCGTCCCAATCAATATCAGCCAAATATGTGTACATAAACAAATCGTCCGATTTGTTTACAAATATTTATTTTATTCATATACACGTTAAAAATTATATTTTTAACTATAAAATATTTTATTCCATTTCACATCACATAATCAATTTTCACATTACAATCAATCAAACAAGCAAGCCGTCTATGGTCTGTGGATGATAGGTGTCGGGTGCTGCTAAGCACCGTCTGCATCTGATCATATATTTTAATAAGAAAATAGAATAAAAGTGAGAAGTTCTCACCGTGGAGATCCACTCTGCCATTCCTATTTCTGAACGGTCTGGATTCGTTCGAAATTCCAACGCATCCTTTTCATGCTGTTCATATATAAAAATCATATTTTTATCGCTTCATTCCAATAAATAAAAATCATATTTTTATTTCTACTTCATAAATTTTTACAACGTTTCTTTCTATATAAAAATTATATTTTTATATCTCTACTTCTTATATAAAGATCGAATTTTTATTTCGTCGCTATAAAAATCACATTTCTATTTCAACATATATATAATAAAAATCAAATTTTTATTTCGCTACATATATAAAAATCAAATTTTTATTATCTCTATAATATAAAAATCATATTTTTATACTATATAAAAATCGAATTTTTATTTCAAAACCATATATATATATATATCATCTTTCATACGATAAAAATCTCGTCTTTAACTAATTAAAAATCTATTCTTTAGCAAATGAAAAATCTAATCTAATCTTTACTTATATAAAAATATAATCTTTCTTTATATAGAATATAATCTTCCTATTTATATTATATATAAAAACTGATTTCAAATTCATGCCAAAACTGATTTATATTTATATTTACTTATATTAAAACAAACAAAGAAAACAAAAATCAATAAACTAGAAACTCACAGCGTTCAGAGGGGGGCGAAACTTCGAGTCGAAGGCTGGAGGAGGGGGGTGTCGTGGCACTGGCGATGGTGGCTCAGGGGGTCCATGGCGGCGCTAGGGTTTGGGGCTTCAACGGCGGGTTTCTTCGGAAGAGGGGGCTTTGGGTTTAAGGAGATGGAAGAGGAGGAGCGAGAGGCCGGAGGGGGGATGCGATCGTCAGCGGCGCCACCGCTGGAGGCGTGCGACGGCGGCTTCCTCCCCTCGTCGCTCCTTTTTTCTTTTGATTTTAAAATGAATGGGGGGGTTGACTGTAAATAGAGGGGGAGAGAGGGCATGGAAATATATAATTAAATATATATTTTATTATTTTTATTTCAAAAAGCAACTTTTTATTTTGAACTCGAAATCGAACCCACCGACTATCATTCCTAGATAATTTCCCCCAATCCGAACACAAAGGGATATATTTCATAAGCCAGTTTGACTGTTTCGATCAGTTTTCGTCAAAATCAAAATATAAATATATATATATTGAATTTGAATGCTCATTTCAATTTACTGGGGCCACGTACGAACTCTAAAAATTCCCCAAAAATATTTTCTAGCCTTGTATTGACGGTACGGTCCTAACAAAACTAATTTCGTTAAATTTGGAGGTTGTTTGAAAAATGGTCATTTTCTGGTCGATCCAAACTAACTGAAACTGTTAAAACACGTTTTCTTTCGCCACGCTCACATATTAATCCCAATAATTATGAATTTTGGAATCTAGCAATAACTTGACATCCCTGATCCAACAAAAGTGGTTTCGTCGAAAATGGAGGTCATTTGCAAAATTTCCATTTTTAAGGGCTATATTTTCCATAGCGACTATTCTGAATTTTCAACTGGGCATAACTTTTTATCCCCGCTATGAAATTTCAATTTTTAGGATTCTTGGAAAGATATTCTCAAATAGATTCTAATATTTTTGGTTTTGCTCAAATCGGGTTTATTTTGAACCATGTACATTCATTTGAAATTTGAAACCGAATTTTTGAACTACCGCGCCATTTTCAATTCCTTTTATTATTAAAAATAAATATTTATTTTCTAACGTCGATTCAAATAAATATTTCCGCTCTAATTATATTCAAAATAAATTTCTCATCGTTATTATTTAAAATAATTCATTTAAATATTCAAAATTCATCAAAATTGCCAAAATAAAAATTTTAAATTGGTTCAGATTTTCGGGTTGTTACAATCTCCCCCACTTAAAATCTTTTCGTCCTCGAAAAGGAACGGAGTTGAAAGTTGTTTTACTAATCAACTCGACTTTCATTATGGCTTAAGTTCTTCAACTTTTCAGTTTCTAAGAACTTTTCAAATTTTCAAAAAATTGGCTAACACCTTAAATTTTCGAAAAATTTCGCCAGAACCTCCCCTGTACAGGAGCATCGGGAAAATCCCGAAATTGCCATACAGGCCTTTTCAATCCAAAAAGAAAAAGAAACAGCCAAGCGGCTAGCCAATCGGCTCATAAAATCATCCAAACCCAAGAAATTAGTAAACATGTACCTATTTGTCGGGCAAACAATTTAATTTTTCTGCTCTAGCCTCCTTGCTATGACCTGTTGAATGCATATGCATGTACATGTATGCAAATGCGATAAATTTTCAATACAGTTCAAAATTTGATACAATTTGGTTATATGCACCGTTCTTTCACATAATAGTTTGAATATAGCCCTATCTAGTTTTGGTTCTCACACCAGTCAATTGGAAATATATAGATAACCCACCTTCGAAACTCGAAAATGACACTAATGATGGGGCCCCATCATCAGAATTTCCCCCGGGCAACTAGAGTGTGGTTTTATATCTACCCAGTACATTAAAATTTCGAGTATATGTTTGCAAGGCGTATATGAAAAATCTTTATATATTGGATTGTCCAAATCAATTTAAAATAAATATTCAAATACGTATAACACGATTTAAATTTTCAAAACAATATTTGTTTTCACTTTTATTTTAAAAACACTACCCTTCACACTCGTTCTAGGATACTACTGATCCTATCTCTAACGAGTCATTCTTATTGGATATTGCTAATCCAATCTCTGATGAATTTTTTCGTTTGGTTCTAATATGTCTTGTTCTTGAGCTCTGTAAACGAAAGATCTTATACCACAATGAGACGACCCGAACTTCCCCATGAAGTAAAGCCCGGATTGAATTGAGGACAAGACGAATCAAAACACAAATAGAAGAATACTTCATTGTTTATTACAACAAATTCATCAGAATACAAGAATATACAGAGTATGAATAAATATTACACATCAGAAAAATATCAGAGATTACAATACCTTACATAGCATCGGAGAATAATACAAAACACAACTGAATGTAATACACGGATACAAAGCTTTCCGAATATCGTTCCAGCTGTAAACCAGGGTCCTATGATATATAAATCTGCAAAACCAAAATTACCAGTTGCCCATGGAAAATAGGGGCACCCAGAGTTTAGGTTAAAACAATAAACTTCAGGTCAGTCATGTGACTGGTGTGAGAACTAAAACAATTATATAAAACTTTACTTTAAAAGAGAGTAATTCAAGGGACCACGCCGTATAACATGGAACAGATTTCCTCCCAATAATACTAGTACATAGAATAAACAGCGCAATGCTTTTTGGAAAAATGAAGCTATTATAAGACTCAGGTCCCGTCACACAATGCAACGCAAGCCGGAGGATAGAGTTTTACCTTATAATAGCCATGCATTCTTGGTACGTTTAAAACAAATCAATTTGATACTATTATAGTATAAAGTGTACGAAAACAACTTCAAATATAAATGTATCAATCATGGATGACATAGTATCCCATCCTACTATGTCGCCATACTAGGCTCTACAATCGAAACCGAAATGTCACGTATTGGAAATTGGATACGTCTATGAGTCGAGGCCAGAGATGGCTCTGTAACAACAGGGAATTCCGCTTGATCTGAATCAGTCGCTAAACCGATCAAGACCGTTCGAAACCCCAGATTGTTTTGAGAACACGACAAATTAGAACGCAGACAGTAGAACATTTCATTGTTTATTACAACAATTCCATCAGAATACAAGAATATATAGAGTATTAATACATAAAATACATTCGATAAATATCATAGATTACAATAAATTACATAGCAGTGGAAAATAATACAAAATACAACTGAAGGAGATATACGGATACAAAGCTTTCCGGATATCGTTCCAGCTGTAAACCAGGATCCTGTGAATATAAATCTGCAAAACCAAAACTACTAGCTGCCCGTGTCGAAAATAAGGGCACCCAGAGTTTAGGTTAAAGCAATAAACTCCAAGTCAGTCATGTGACTGGATTGAGAACTAAAACAGTTATTAATCTTTATTTTAAAGTTAGGTAAATTAAGGGACCACGCCGTATGACATGGAACGGGTTTCCTCCCAAGAATACCAGTGCATAAAACAACAGCGCAATGCTAAATAAAGAACAATAAAGCTGTTATAAGACCCAGGTCCCATCACACAATGCAACGCAAGCCGGAGGATAGGGTTTTACCTTGTAACAGCCAAATAATGCTTGATACGTGAAATTTGATCTTTTATTATTACTATAAGTGAAGAAAACAATTTCAATCATAATGTATAAATCATTGATGACATAACATCCCATGCTACTATGTCGCCATAATAGGCTCTACAAATAAAACCGCAAAGTCACGTATTGGAAGTTGGATTTCCATCTGTGAACCGAGGCAAAAGATATTCCTCAACCGATTCGATACAATCTAGCCCATGTCTCAGGACAAGTACTTAGTCAAGCCCTTGGATCCTCAGGGCCAGTCCACCGATGTGGATTAAAATTAAACCCTGAACATGCGTTTCACCGCCCTATGGGGCGTAAATGAGCCAACGAATGACTCCATCGGCTTCACATAGTCACCGGTATATCCGAGGCGCCTCGCAACAGAAACAACCACATAAGTCAAACTCATCAGGGCGTGTAAAACCACTGACGCCACTTCTAGATAGAAAGAAACACATGCCCTCCCTGACGTCCTCTCCCGTTTTTGGTTCACACCGAGGTGTGAGGCTCTCGAATCAACGCTACACAAAGCTATGCCACACAGGCGGTGCTTTGATCATCAACCACAAGACTTTGCTTTTCAACAGAAGCCTTGATCAATTGCCACTTAGGCATGCCACACAGGCAATTCACTCCATGCGATGGATATCCATCAATATATAACCCCTGAGCTCGTACGTCTCAGAGAAGGGCGTTAAGCAAGAGAATAAATTCTCCGCCTCCAAACAGATATATATTTAATAGAAATCAATCACACAGATTGAAATCCAATGTCAGACACACAGTCCATTTACAAGTTCGTTCTAGGTCTGAACGAAACCGGAGGCACCTAGTACCCCGCATATCCATCGATCTCCAAGTACATCTGGACGATCACTAACTGATTCCCTCCTCTTGGGTGTACAGCCCAATCAAGATCATCAGTAATTATCCAAACGACGTGAAGACCTCTGGTCTTCAACCACCGTCTTCACCTTCGACTTATCGTCGTATCAGTTATTCAGAATGGGATAAACACGGTCTTTCCAAATAACTCGCGTATATAATAAACAAGTGTTACACAAACACAACATACGCCTCATTCCAATTCATCAGTCACTAACCATAAATTAATCAAGAGAATAATTCCCCAAATATTAACCCCGAAGGCCGAAACCAACATCAGATCAATACCCAGGAAATCACTCTGCTTAGCCAACCTACAGCTAGTTTCTAAATTTCACATTCTTAGGGAAAGGTTCCCATTAATTTTATCAAAGATAAATTCTTTTAAATTTATTCTTTAATCTTCCTTTTGAATATCACTTCAAACTAGCCAGGATTAACAAACCACACCGAAGTAATTATTTATTTTATTTCCCAATCCCAACCTATTCATCCCATGAAGTAAAACGGGTCTTACTTCATATCTAACACCACGGTGTTATCTGTAAATTCAATTACCATTTCACGTTCAAATCTAATTAAAGATTTAACTACCGTCTGGAGTAAAACTGGTGATACTCCATTCTCGATCTTTTCAATCTAATTAAAGATTCATTAAAACTCCACTTAGTTTTAATCTTTGACTGGGTTAAAGAATCAGTGTCATTCAAAACACGGTTCACGATAAACCCAAAATCACATTCCATTAATTATCGGGTTAAAGAACAAGTGTTATTTAAAACACTGTTCACGATAAGCCCAAAAATCAATACCAATTCAATTCCAATTAAATATTATTTAATTGGTACACTTCATTAAATCCAAATAAAAAGATTTAATCTTTTTCTCAACTGGGTTTAAGAACAGTGTTAATGAAGACACTATTCACGACAAACCCAAATCACATTTGATGTTAAATACAAGGCTCTGAGTAGAAAATATACCGACTTATATTCAATATCAAATTCTACGACCAACAAATATCGTATTGGAAATAACGATATTAATATATCTTTCAAATTCCCATAACAATATCTGTATCATCTCGAAATCCAACATCGAAATATTCCGGAGACAATTTCGATTCAAATCCATTCCAATTCAATTATTGGAAATTCTGGTTATTTTCAAAACCATTTCAAATCAAATTTATTTATTTTAAAAATAAATAAATTATTATTCTAGTTCAAAACTAGTTCATTTTCGATAAAAATCTATTTTAATCTTTTCATATATGGATTTATTCATCCTAATTTTTCACAAATCATTTCTTATGATTTTACACAAATTATTGATATTTTTAATAATTTTATCAAGGCCTGTACAGTCGATTTCCATCAACGGCCATCGAACTGCACTTACAACGACCTTTTCCAAATTTGATTTGGACATAATTCCAAATCCAACCGTTAGATTTCAAATTTCTAATATTCGTTAGAAAGCTCTTTTCGATACGAACCCAACGGTTCCGTTTTTAGGAGAATCCGACGGTCAGATCTCCCGCAATGTCCATTCGAAGTGAATGGTCGAAATTCGCGAACTGCCGCGGCGCGTTCTATTCAGGCCATTATATATATAATATATATATATATATTTTGTCGATTACCTTTCAAAACTGGTATTTTATAAATCGTTTTAAATTCATTTTCAAAATGATTTCAACTTCCATCTCAAATTCAAATCAAAATTGAATCTTTCCAATATAAATTCGTTTTACTTTCATTTCAAATCGATTTCAATTTGAATCGATTTCAATTCAATTTCAATTCGTTTAAATTCAATTCAAAATGATTTCATTTCTATTTCAATTTAATTCGAATTTCAATTCTATTCGAATTTCAAATCATTTCAATTTATTCGAATTTCAATTCACTTCAATTTAATTCGAATTTCAATTCACTTCAATTTAATTCGAATTTCAATTCACTTCAATATTCATTTCAATTTGAATAAAATCGATATATATATCGTTCACGTCAAAATGGCGCAAATCTAATCAACACGGCTTTATATATTTCTATTTTCAAATATTCTATTTCAAATATTTCTATTTCAAATATTTCTTTTTCAAATATTCCTTTTTCGAAACTGGAATGAGGCCCAATCAATTACCATATAATGTTATTTTTATGGATTTTCTACAACACATGTATAAAATAACAACGATAAATAATCAGCCACCATCCAAAGTGCACCACACAAATGCATAAGCATTAAATATAAATAATTAACGCTTACACAGTCTGTCGACCAATCGATCGACATACAACTAAACAATCGGGATTAGTGTACGTCAAATATCATCCCAATACCCGTGTGGGGTTTCAAACAATCAAACACAGATTTTATTTGTGCAGTTGGGCGATGTGTAAAATTTATCGTCCCAATCAATATCAGTCAAATGTGTGTATATAAACAAATCGTTCGATTTGTTTATATTAATTTATTTCATTTCATATATACGTTAAAAATTCTATTTTTAACTATAAAATATTTTTAACTATATAAATATTTTATTTCATTTCACATCACATTACACAATCAACTACACATCCAAAATCAAATAAACAAGCATACAAGCCGTCCATGGTCTGTGGACGACGGGTGTCGGGTGCTACTAAACACTGTCTGCATCCTAGTATATAATTTAAACTAGAAAATAAAATCAAAGGTGAGGAGTTCTCACAGAGGGTTCCACTCCGCCGTGCTTTGCTGTCGAACTGCTGAACCGTCTGGATCGGTTGAAATTCCAATTCAGTTCTTTTCACGCTGTTCAAATATAAAAATTACATTTTTATTATTCCATTTCAATAAATAAAAATCGTATTTTTAATTCTTCCTTCATATATTTTTTTCAACGCTTCTTTCTATGTAAAAATTATATTTTTATATTTCTACTCCATATATAAAGATCGAATTTTTATTATCTTACTTATATAAAAATTATATTTTTAATCTTCACAACTAATAAAAATCGTATTTTTATATTCTCTACTTTATAAAAATTATATTTTGAGCCTTCCTATAAAGAAACCGTCTCTTTTTATTATAAAAACCAATCCTTTTAGTGAATAAAATCTGATCTTTAGCGAATAAAAATCTAGTTTTTACACGCTATTATATAAAAACCCTATCTTTAAATCATGCCTCATCAAAACTGATTTTAACATCACCTTCACATGAAAATAAATGGATTTAAAACTGATTTATTTATAAAAACTGAATTTATAAATTGAAAATCACCTGGGTTCCATCGCAGGAGGTCGGACTCGGCGTCAGTTGGCCGACGGCGACCCAGGGGAGGAGGCGCTGGCGATTTCCGATCGTTCTGGGCTAGGGCGTGGGGGTTGATTGCATCGAGATGGGGAGAGGAGGAGGTGAACGCGAGAGGGGGTTTGGGGGTTCGTGGATGGCGGAGGGAGGTGGCGGTCGGAGGGCGCGGGAGGGGGTGCGATTGCGGTCTGAAATAGAAGAGGAGAGGAGGACCGAGAGGCGGAGGGGAGCGTCAGGGAGGGATCAAGCGTCGGGGGGATGCATCGCCGGCGGAAGGCGCAGGGGGGGGGGGGGCTCCGACATCAGTGGCGGCGGTTGATAATCGAGAGGCGCGATTTTTCACTTTTGAGTTTGAGGGGTTTTTGGGGAAAATGAAATGGGGGGGGTCTAAGTGTATATATACATATATATATATATATATATATATTTTTATTTCTAACTTCAAAAAGGTAACTTTTTATTTTGAAATCAAAATCGAACCCACCGACTGTCGTCCCTAGTGTATTAACCCCATTCCGAACACAATGGGCTATGTATCGTAAGCTGATTTGACCATTTCGACCCGTTTTCGTCAAAATCAACATATAACTCTATATATTGAATTTGAACGCGCATTTCAATTTACCGGGGCCACATACTAACCAGAAAAATATTTTCTAGCTTCGTATTGGCGATACGGTCCTAACAAAACTAATTTCGTCGAATTCTGAGACTGTTCGAAAAATGGCCATTTTCCAGTCGATTAAAATCAACTGAAACTGGTCAAACGCGTTTTCCTTTGCCAAGCTCACATATTGATTCGAAAAATTATGAAATTTGAAACCAAGCAATAATTTGACATCGCGGATCCAACAAAAGTGGTTTCATCGAATTCCGAGGTCGTTTGCAAAATGGCAATTTTTAAGGGTCGAAATTCCATAGCGACTATTCTGAAATTTCAACTGGACATATCTTTTGATTCCCACTATGAAATTTCGATTTTTCCGATTCGTTGGAAAGATATTCACAAATAGATTCTAATATTTTTGGTTTCACTAAAATCTGATTTAATTTGCACTCAGTACATTCATTTGAATTTTGAAATCGAATAAAAATGGCCACAAAAATATTCACAATATCGAACTTCCGCGCCATTTTCAATTCCTTTTATATATATGAATAAATATTTATATTCTAACGACGATTCGAATAAATATACGTTCTAATTCTATTCAAAATAAATTTCTCGTCGATATTATTTAAAATAATTCATTTTAAATATTCAAAATTCATTAAAATTGCCAAAATAAAAATTTTAAATTGGCTCGGATTTCCAGGTTATTACAATCTCCCCCACTTAAAACTTTTCGTCCCCGAAAAGGAACGAAGCCGAAAATTGTTTAATTAATCAACTCAACTTTCATTATTTTCATTACGGCTTAAGTTCTTCAATTTTCAGTTTCTAAGAACTTTTCAAATTTTTCAAAAATTTGGCTAACACCCTAAATTTCCGAAAAATTTCGCCATAACCTCCCCTGCACCTGGGACTTCGGGAAATTTCATATAGCCTCCCATGGCCTTCTTCAATCTAAAAGAAAAAGAAAAAGCCAAGCGGCTAGCCAATTGGCTCACAAAATCATCATCACCCAAACAAAACAGTAAATTATGGTAAACATGTACCTATTTGTCGGGAAAACAATTTTATTCTTCTGCTCTAGCCTCCTTGCTATGACATGTTCAGTGTAAGTACATGTATATGCATGCAAATGCGACTAATTTTCAATACACTCACTATTTGATACAATTTGGCTATAAGTTCAACATTTAATTAATCAAACAACACAACCGTCAATCAATTAGTGAATTAGCTTTTCAAATTCATAATTTTGATACATAGTCAAAAATCACATTTGTGGTGCCAAATCACAACCATAAGCCCTATCTAATTTTGGTTCTCACACTTGTCAATAGGAAATATATAAATATCACACCTTTGAAACTCGAATACCAATTCTGATGATGTTCGAACTATCATCAGAATCATCTCCGGGCGCCTAGAGTGTGGTTCTATACCTATCCAGTATATTAAAACTTCGAATACACGCGGATCAGACGTATATACAAAATCTTTATATACCTGAATGTCCAAATCAATATAAAAATAATATTCAAATACGAATAAATGAATTTAAATTTTCCAAAACAAATTTTATTTTCAATTTTATTTCTAAAAGCAACACTCTTCACACTCGTTTTAGGATGCTACTGATCCCATCTCTAACGAGTCATTCCATTGGATATTACTAATCCAATATTTGACGAATTCTTTCGTATGGTTCTAAAGTGTCCTGTCCTCTGAGCTTTGTAAACCAAAGCTCTGATACCAAATGTAACAACAGGAAATTTCGCTCGATCCGAATCAGTCGCTAAACCGATCAAGACCGTTCGAAACCCCTGATTGTTTTGAGAACACGACAAATTAGAACGCAGACAGAAGAACATTTCATTGTTTATTACAACAATTCCATCAGAATACAAGAATATACAGAGTATTAATACATAAAATACATTCGATAAATATTAGAGATTACAATAAATTACATAGCAGCGGAAAATAATACAAAATACAACTGAAGGAGATATACGGATACAAAGCTTTCCAGATATCGTACCAGCTGTAAACCAGGATCCTGTGAATATAAATCTACAAAACCAAAACTACTAGCTTCCCGTGTCGAAAATAATGGCACCTAGAGTTTAGGTTAAATCAATAAACTCCAAGTCAGTCATGTGACTGGTGTGAGAACTAAAACAGTTATTAATCTTTATTTTAAAGTTAGGTAAATCAAGGGACCACGCCGTATGACACGGAACGGGTTTCCTCCCAAGAATACAAGTGCATAAAACAACAGCGCAATGCTAAATAAAGAACAATGAAGCTATTATAAGACCCAGGTCCCATCACACAATGCAGCGCAAGCCGGAGGATAGGGTTTTACCTTATAACAGCCAAATAATGCTTGATACGTGAAATTTGATCTTTTATTATTACTATAAGTGAAGAAAACAATTTCAATCATAATGTATAAATCATAGACGGTATAGCATCCCATGCTACTATGTCACCATACTAGGCTCTACAAATAAAACCGCAAAGTCACGTATTGGAAGTTGGATTTCCATCTGTGAACCGAGGCAAAAGATAGTCCTCAACCGATTCGAGACAATCTAGCCCATGTCTCAGGACAAGTACTCAGTCAAGCCTTTGGATCCTCAGGGCCAGTCCACCGATGTGGATTAAACTTAAACCCTGAACATGCGTTTCCCCGCCCTATGGGGCGTAAATGAGTCAACGAATGACTCCATCGGCTTCACATAGTCACCGATATATCCGAGGCGCCTCGCAACAGCAACAACCACATAAGTCAAACTCGTCAGGGCGTGTAAAACCACTGACGCCACTTCTAGCTAGAAAGAAACGCATGCCCTCCCTGACATCCTCTCCCGTTTTTGGTTCACACCGGGGTGTGAGGCTCGCGAATCAACGCTACACAAAGCTATGCCACACAGGCGGTGCTTTGATGATCAACCACAAGACTTTGCTTTTCAACAGAAGCCTTGATCAATTGCCACTTAGGCATGCCACTCAGGCAATTCACTCCATGCGATGGATATCCATCAATATATAACCCCTGAGCTCGTACGTCTCAGAGAAGGGCGTTAAGCAAGAGAATAAATTCTCCGCCGCCAAACAGATATATATTTAATAGAAATCAATCACACAGATTGAAATCCAATGTCAGACACACAGTCCATTTACAAGTTCATTCGGGGTCTGAACGAAACCGGAGGCACCAAGTACCCCGCATATCCATCGATCTCCAAGTACGTCTGGACGATCACTAACGGATTCCCTCCTCTTGGGTGTACAGCCCAATCAAGAACATCAGTAATTATCCAAACGACGTGAAAACCTCCGGTCTTCAACCACCATCTTCACCTTCGACTTATCGTCGTATCAGTTATTCAGAATGGGATAAACCCGGTCTTTCCAAATAACTCGCGTATATAATAAACAAGTGTTACACAAACACAACATACGCCTCATTCCAATTCATTAGTCACTAACCGTAAATTAATCAAGAGAATAATTCCCTAAATATTAACCCCGAAGGCTTAAACCAACATCAGATCAATACCCAGGAAATCACTCTGCTTAGCCAACCTACAGCTAGTTTCTAAATTTCACTTCAAACTAGTCGGGATTAACGAACCACACTGAAGTAATTATTTATTTTATTTCCCAATCCCAACCTATTTATCCCATGAAGTAAAATTGGTCATACTTCATATCTAACACCACGGTGTTATCGATAAATTCAATTACCATTTCACATTCAAATCTAATTAAAGATTTAACTACCGTCTGGAGTAAAACTGGTGATACTCCATTCTCGATCTTTTCAATCTAATTAAAGATTCATTAAAACTCCACTTAATTTTAATCTTTGACTGGGTTAAAGAATCAGTGTTATTTAAAACACGGTTCAAGATAAACCCAAAATCACATTCCATAAATTATCGGGTTAAAGAACAAGTGTTATTTAAAACACTGTTCACGATAAGCCCAAAAATCAATACCAATTCAATTCCAATTAAATATTATTTAATTGGTACACTTCATTAAATCCAAATAAAAAGATTTAATCTTTTTCTCAACTAGGTTTAAGAACAGTGTTAATGAAGACACCATTCACGACAAACCCAAATCACATTTGATGTTAAATACAAGGCTCTGAGTAGAAAATATACCGGCTTATATTCAATATCAAATTCTACGACCAACAAATATCGTATTGGAAATAACGATATTAATATATCTTTCAAATTCCCATAACAATATCTGTATCATCTCGAAATCCAACATCGAAATATTCCAGATATAATTTAGATTCAAATCCATTCCAATTCAATTATTGGAAATTCTGGTTATTTTCAAAACCATTTCAAATACAATTTATTTATTTTAAATATAAATAAATTATTATTCTAGTTCAAAACTAGTTCATTTCGATAAAAATCTATTTTTATCTTTTCAAATATGGAGTTTTTCATCCTAATTTTTCACAAATCATTTCTTATGATTTTACACAAATTATTGATATTTTTAATAATTTTATCAAGGTTTGTACAGTCGATTTCCATCAACGGCCATCGAACTGCACTTACAGTGACCTTTTCCAAATTTGATTTCGACATAATTCCAAATCCAACCGTTAGATTTCAAATTTCTAATATTCGTTAGAAAGCTCTTTTCGATACAAACCCAACGGTTCCGGATCCGACGGTCGGATCTCCCGCAATGTCCATTCGAAGTCAATGGTCGAAATTCATGAACTGCCGCGGCGCGGCGCGTTCTATTCAGGCCATTATATATATAATATATATATTATATATATTTCGTCGATTACCTTTCAAAACTGGTATTTTATAAATCGTTTTAATTTCGTTTTCAAAACGATTTCAGCTTCCATCTCAAATTCAAATCAAAATTGAATCTTTCCGATATAAATTCGTTTTACTTTCATTTCAAATCGATTTCAATTTGAATTGATTTCAATTCAATTCCAATTCATTTAAATTCAATTCAAAACGATTTCATTTCTATTTCAATCTAATTCGAATTTCAATTCTATTCGAATTTCAAATCATTTCAATTTATTCGAATTTCAATTCACTTCAATTTAATTCGAATTTCAATTCACTTCAATATTCATTTCAATTTGAATAAAATCGATATAAATATCGTTCACGTCAAAATGGCGCAAATCTAATCAACACGGCTTTATATATTTCTATTTTCAAATATTCTATTTCAAATATTTCTATTTCAGATATTCCTTTTTCAAATATTCCTTTTTCAAAACTGGAATGAGGCCCAATCAATTACCATATAATGTTAATTATATGGATTTTCTACAACACATGTATAAAATAACAACGATAAATAATCAACCATCATCCAGAGTGCACCAAACAACTGCATAAGCATTAAATATAAATAATTAACGCTTACACAGTCTATCGACCAATCGATCGACGTACAATTAAACAATCGGGATTAGTGTACGTCAAATATCATCCCAATACCCGTGTGGGGTTTCAAACAGTCAAACACAGATTTTATTTGTTCAGTTGGGCGATGTGTAAAATTTATCGTCCCAATCAATATCAGTCAAATGTGTGTATATAAATAAATCGTTCGATTTTTTTATATAAATTTATTTCATTTCATATATACGTTAAAAATTCTATTTTTAACTATAAAATATTTTTAACTATATAAATATTTTATTTCATTTCACATCACATTACACAATCAACTACACATCCAAAATCAAACAAACAAGCATACAAGCCGTCCATGGTCTGTGGACGACGGGTGTCGGGTGCTACTAAACACCGTCTACATCCTAGTATATAATTTAAACCAGAAAATAAAATCAAAGGTGAGGAGTTCTCACAGAGAGTTCCACTCCGCCGTGCTTTGCTGTCGAACTGCTGAACCGTCTGGATCGGTTGAAATTCCAATTCAGTTCTTTTCACGCTGTTCAAATATAAAAATTACATTTTTATTATTCCATTTCAATAAATAAAAATCATATTTTTAATTCTTCCTTCATATTTGTTTTTCAATGCTTCTTTCTATGTAAAAATTATATTTTTATATTTCTACTCCATATATAAAGATCGAATTTTTATTATCTTACTTATATAAAAATTATATTTTTAATCTTCATAACTAATAAAAATCGTATTATTATATTCTCTAATTTATAAAAATTATATCTTGAACCTTCCTATAAAGAAACCGTCTCTTTTTGTTATAAAAACCAATCCTTTTAGCGAATAAAAATCTGATCTTTAGCGAATAAAAATCTAGTCTTTACACGCTATTATATAAAAACCCTATCTTTAAATCATGCCTCATCAAAACCGATTTTAACATCACCTTCACGTGAAAATAAACGGATTTAAAACTGATTTATAAATTAAAAATCACCTGGGTTCCATTGCAGGAGGTCGGACTCGGCGTCAGTTGGCCGACGGCGACCCAGGGGAGGAGGCGCTGGCGATTTCCGATCGTTCTGGGCTAGGGCGTGGGGGTTGACTGCATCGAGATGGGGAGAGGAGGAGGTGAACGTGAGAGGGGGTTTGGGGGTTCGTGGATGGCGGAGGGAAGTGGCGGTCGGAGGGCGCGGGGGAGGGGGGTGCGATTGCGGTCTGGAATAGAAGAGGAGAGGAGGATCGAGAGGCGGAGGGGAGCGTTAGGGAGGGATCAAGCATCGGGAGGGGGGGTGCATCGCCGGCGGCAGGCGCAGGGGGGGCTCCGACGTCAGTGGCGGCAGCTGATAATCGAGAGGCGCGATTTTTCATTTTTGAGTTTGAGGGGGTTTTGGGGAAAATGAAATGGGGGGGTCTAAGTGAATATATATATATATATATATATTTATTTCTAACTTCAAAAAGGTAGCTTTTTATTTCGAAATCAAAATCGAACCCACCGACTGTCGTCCTTAGCGTATTACCCCCATTCCAAACACAATGGGCTAAGCTGATTTGACCATTTCGATCCGTTTTCGTCAAAATCAACATATAACTCTATATATTGAATTTGAACGCGCATTTCAATTTGCCGGGGCCGCATACAAACCAGAAAAATTCCAGAAAAATATTTTCTAGCTTCGTATTGGCGATATGGTCCTCACAAAACTAATTTCGTCGAATTCTGAGACCGTTCGAAAAATGGCCATTTTCCAGTCGATTAAAATTAACTAAAACTGTTCAAACGCGTTTTCCTTTGCCACGCTCAAATATTGATTCGAAAAATTATGAAATTTTAAACCTACCAATAATTTGACATCGTGGATCCAACCAAAGTAGTTTCGTCCAAATCCGAGGTCGTTTGCAAAATGGCCATTTTTAAGGGCCGAAATTCCATAGCGACTATTCTGAAATTTCAACTGGACATATCTTTTGATTCCCGCTATGAAATTTCGATTTTTCGGATTCGTTGGAAAGATATTCACAAATAGATTCTAATACTTTTGGTTTCACTAAAATCCGGCTTAATTTGCACCTGGTACATTCATTTGAATTTTGAAATCGAATTATCGAACTACCGCGCCATTTTCAATTCCTTTTATATATATGAATAAATATTTATATTCTAACGACAATTCGAATAAATATACGTTCTAATTCTATTCAAAATAAATTTCTAGTCGATATTATTTAAAATAATTCATTTTAAATATTCAAAATTCACTAAAATTGCCAAAATAAAATTTTTAAATTGGCTCGGATTTCTGGGTTATTACAGGCTCCTCGGCGCTTCGAGACACTCTAGCAAATGTCTTAGGACTACACACTCTGGGTAACCTTTGGATCTTCAGGGTCGGTCCTCCATTACGTTTGAGGATTGGTAATTCTTGAACACACGTTTCCCGGTCCTATCGGACCTTAACCTAGGCGCATAGCAATCCAACTGCCACATAAGTAAAATAACAACGATGTCAGGGCGAGTAAAACGCTGACACCACCCATAGCTAGAAAGAAACGTCGTGCACCCCCTGTAGTCACGATCCCCTTTTTGACTCATACCGAGGTGTGAGGCTCGCGGATTAACGCCATACACAAAGCTATGCTGTATTAAAGCCGTGCCTTGATCATCAACCACAAGACTCAGCTTTTCAACAAAAGCCTTGATCACTGCATCTCAGCATGCCACACAGGCAATTCATGCCATGCGACTGATATCTATCGACATATAACCTCTGAGCTCGTATGTCTCAGAGAAGGGCGTTAAGCATGAGAATAAATTCTCCTCCACCAAACAGATATATATTTAATAGGAATCAATCAGCATAGAATAAAATCCAATGTCAGACACACAATCCATTTATAAGTCCGTTCTGGGTCTGAACGAAACTGGAGGCACCTTATTCCTCCACCATATGTCCAATACAGGGGAGAGGCCCTCGCATATCCGTCGATCTCCAAGTACGACTGGACAATCACCACTTATTACCTTGGCTTGGGTGTACAGCCCAATCAAGACATCAGTAATCATCTAAACGATGTGAAGATATCCGGTCTTCAACCACCGTCTTCATCGTCGACATATCGTCGAATCAGCTATTCAGAATGGGTGTAAATCCGGCCTTTTCGAATAACTCGCGTATATATTAAACAAGAGTTATAAAAACATAAAATACATCTCATTCCAATTCTAAATATTCTTTTATTCAAATATTCATATACTTTGGGAAAGGTTCCCATTAATTTTATCAAAGATAAATTCTTTAAAATTTATTCTTTAATCTTCCTTTGGATATCATTTCAAACTGTATTCTGTCTTTAACTGGGTCAAAGAACCAATGTCATTTAAAACACAGTTCACGATAAACCCAAAATCACATTCCATTCCATCAGCCTCTAACCGTAAATTAGCAAGTGAACAATCCCTTAAGTATTAACCCCGAAGGCCGAAACCAACATCAGATCAATACCCAAGAAACCATTCAACTTAACTAATCTCCAGTTAGTTTTTGATTTTCTTAACTCTATTGTTAATCGGGTTAAAGAACCGGTGTTATTTAAAACACCGTTCACGATAAACCCAAAGATCAATTTCAATTCAATTCCAATTAGATATATTAAATTGGAAAACTTTACTTTGGAAAATTTCCGTTAAATCTTAATAAAAAGATTTATAAATTCCAAATCTCATTCACTGTAAATCGGGTTAAAGAACGAATGTCGTTGAAAACACAGTTCACAGCAAACCCAAAATCCAATCAGTCTCTAACCGTAAATTAGTAAGAGAACAACTCCCTAAGTATTAACCCCGAAGGCCGAAACCAACATCAGATCAATACCCAAGAAACCATTCAACTTAACTTACCCCCAGTCAATTTTTAATTTTCTTAACTACATTTGGTTCAAGAACAGTATTATTAAAGATACCATTCACGACAAACCCAAAATCCAATTTGATATTAAATGCAAGGCTCTGAATAGAAAATATATCGGCTTATATTCAATATCAAATTCTGAAACCAACAAATATTGTATTGGAATAACGATATATATATCTTCCAAATTCCTCCACAATACCCGTATAATCACGAAATCCAATATCGAAATATTCTGAAGATAATTTCGATTCAAATCCATTCTAATTCATATATTGGAAATCCTGGTTATTTTTAAAACCATTTCAAATCCAATTTATTTATATAAAAAAATATTGGATTTATTATTCTATTTCAAAACTAGTTCATTTCGATAAAATCATATTTATATCTTTTCAAATATGGAAATTTTCAGCCTGATTCTTTCCAAATCATTTATTATGATTTTACACAAATTATTGATATTTTTAATAATTTTATCAAGGCCCGTACAGTCGATTTCCATCAACGGCCATCGAACAGCACTTACAGCGACCTTTTCCAAATTTGATTTGGACATAATTCCAAATCCAACCTATAGATTTCGAATCTCTAATATTCGTTAGAAATCTCTTTTCGATACGAACCCAACGGTTCCTATTTTAGGAGAATTCGATGTTTGGATCTCCCGTAATGTCCGTTTGAAGTCAATAGTCGAAATTCGCGGACTACGGCAGCACGGCGCGTTCTATTCAGGCCATTATATTATATATATAATATATATATTTCATCGATTACCATTTAAAACGTATTTTATAAATCGTTTTAAATTCGTTTTCAAAATGATTTCAACTTCATATTCAATTTCAAATCAAAATTGAATTTTCCATTATAAATTCGTTTTAAATTCATTTCAATTCAATTTCAATTTCAATTCGTTATGAATTTACTTTAAATCGATTTCAATTCAATTTCAATTCGTTTTGAATTCACTTTAAATCGATTTCAATTTCAATATCAATTCAATTTCAATTCGTTTTGAATTCACTTTAAATCGATTTCAATTTCGTTTTTGAATATTCTATATCACTTCAATATTTTCAACACATCAAATTTTGAAATCAATTTTCGATATTCATTGTAAAATGAATTAAATCGACCAAATTTCCGTTCGTGTTATAATGGCGTTCAACTACTTAACACGGCTTCACATTTCAATGTTTTCTGAATATTATTTTAAAATATTCGATAATTTTGAACTGGAATCAGACTCAGTCAATTACCATATAATTTGATTTATATGGATTTCATACACACATGTACGCAACAACAACGATAAACAATCAACCATCATCCAAAGTGCATTCTACAGTGTATAAGCATTAAATATAAATATTCAACGCTCATACAGCCTGTCAATCAATCAATCGACATACAACTAATTACTGGGACCAGTGTATGTCATATATCATCCCAATACCCGTGTAGGGTTTCAATCAACAAATAATGAATTTTATTTATGCAGTTGGGCGATGTGTAAAGTTTATCGTCCCAATCAATATCAGCTAAATATGTGCACATAAACAAATCGTCCAATTTGTTTATAAATATTTATTTATTCATATATACGTTAAAAAATTTATTTTTAACAATAAAATATTTTTAACTATAAAATATTTTATTCCATTTCACATCACACAATCAATTTTCACATTACAATCAATCAAACAAACAAGTCGTCCATGGTCTATGGATGAAGGGTGTCGGGTGCTGCTAAACGCCGTCTGCATCCTAGTATATATTTTAACTAGAAAATAGAATAAAAGTGAGAAGTTCTCACCTTGGAGATCCATCCGCCATTCCTATTTCTGAACGGTCTGGATTCGTTCGAAATTCCTACGCATCCTTTTCACGCTGTTCATATAAAAAAAATCATATTTTTATCGCTTCATTCCAATAAATAAAAATCATATTTTTATTTGTACTTCATATATTTTTACAATGCTTCTTTCTATATAAAAATTATATTTTTATATCTCTACTTCTTATATAAAGATCGAATTTTTATTTCGACGCTATAAAAATCACATTTCTATTTCAACATATATATAATAAAAATCAGATTTTTATTTCGCTACATATATAAAAATCAAATTTTTATTATCTCTATAATATAAAAATCATATTTTTATACTATATAAAATAACGAATTTTTATTTCAAAACCATATATATATATCATCTTTCATACAATAAAATTCTCGTCTTTAACTAATTAAAAATCTAATCTTTAGCAAATGAAAAATCTAATCTTTACTTATATAAAAATATAATCTTTCTTTATATAGAATATAATCTTTCTATTTATATTATATATAAAAACTGAATTTAGAATAAAAACTAATTTCAAATTTATGCCAAAACTGATTTTTATTTATATTTACTTATATTAAAACTAACAATGAAAACAAAAACCAATAAACTAAAAACTCACGGCGTTCAGAGGGGGGAGAAACTTCGCGTTGGAGGCTAGAGGAGGGGGGTGTCGCGGCACTGGCGATGGCGGCTCAGGGGGTCCATGGCGGTGCTAGGGTCTGGGGCTTCATCGGCGGGTTTCTTCGGAAGAGGGGGCTTTGGGTTCAAGGAGATGGAAGAGGAGGAGCGAGAGGCTGGAGGGGGGGCTGCGATCGTCAGCGGCGCCGCCGCTGGAGGCGTGCGGCGGCGGCTTCCTCCCCTCATCGCTCCTTTTTTTCTTTTGATTTTAAAATGAATGGGGGGGCTTGACTGTAAATAGAGGGAGAGAGAGGGCATGGAAATATATAATTAAATATATATTTTATTATTTTTATTTCAAAAAGCAACTTTTTATTTCGAACTCGAAATCGAACCCATCGACTGTCACCCCTAGCTAATTACCCCCATTCCGAACACAATGGAATATGTTTCGTAAGCCAGTTTGGTTGTTTCGATCGATTTTTGTCAAAATCAAAATATAAATCTATATATTGAATTTGAACGCTCATTTCAATTTACTGGGGCCACATACGGACTCTAAAAATTTTTGAAAAATATTTTCTAGCCTTGTATTGACGATACGGTCCTAACAAAACTAATTTCGTTAAATTTGGAGGCCGTTTGAAAAATGGCCATTTTCTAGTCCATCCAAATTGACTGAAACTGTTAAAGCACGTTTTCTTTCGCCACGCTCACATATTAATCCCAAAAATTATGAATTTTGGAATCTAGCAATAACTTGATGATCGACGCTAGTAAAGCGCGATATTTGTAATAAAATTCTGCAAGCGCACAGGTGTGTAGCATACAGGTCGAATACAGGGAGGTAAATTAAAATTAAATTATTTATCTAATCTCTTGGGCGAGTTAGACGATTTTCGAGGTTGGTTTTTGAAGACAATAAAAATTGAAACTACGATCCGATTCAGAACAAATCTAATTGAACCGACGATCAAATCACAACTATCAATTGGAAATTAAAATGCAAAACAGAAATAAAATGCAGAAAGTAAAATTGCAGGAAAAGAAGAACAACAAAAAATAAATTAGGATTGTCGTTGAAACTAATCAAACAACTAATCACTAACAAAAAAATGTAAAATACAATTGGTGTTCTTCCAAAACTAATTGTGAAGACAACACCGATTGCTAAGAAAAAGAAAAATGCAGAAATAATAAAAAGAAGAAGAACTGTTATTAATGGAGAAGAGAATATAGAATAGGATATTTGTTACAATGGGTATACATGTTCTTTTATAGGTGAAATTGGCCAAACGCTAATCAGATTCGTATGAATATATGGGCCTCTTTTCCAAGAATTATTATCATATCACATGCCTTTCTTGACTAAGCTTGTTTGGAAATAGTCTCTAAGAATATCTGCGCATATCATGGTGAATACCTTCCATATCTTCCAAATCTTCCATGTGGCTAATTGATTGACAAAAGATTTGCATGTGATTAATTCTTCCAAACATGGACCCATGTTAGACTCCAAAAGCATATAAGAAAAATCTTCCATATCTTCCATGTGGCTAATGTGAACACAAACATCTTCCAATGACATCTTTTGAGATCTTTTCTACCATTCTTCTTCTAATGTGACCAATGTGAACACATCTAGTCTCCAATGAAAGCTCTTATGCAATTCTTCAAGTAAATGGCATTTATTCTTCACTTTTAAGGATGATGAGGTCTGGTCAACATATCTATAAAAACAACAAGAAAATACCCAGCGTAACATTTATTTATATACAAAAAAGATAAAATATAGGTGCATAAATTAACATATTTCTCTGCTGATCAAATACCCCCACACTTATCTTTTACTCGTCCTCGAGTAAAACAAAAAAATGAAAAACTAACTAGATAGGTCACACTTTCGTAGGAAACACGATTGCATTGAGCGTATGCAACAAGCCGTTAAACCTCTAGGTGTCCCTAGTAGGACGAGTAGTGTCTCGTGAGGGTTTTCAGCGGATACTACCAACAAAATCCAAATGCAGTATGCTATGGTTCTAATGTAACTACATGAATGCAGAGGACTTATGCAATTGAAAACAAAAAATGAAAACAAGATTTGTTTCTGAAGTGGTACAACAAATTAAGTTAGCAGTTTCTGATCAGTTGATTGTACTTTAAATACCTCAAATTATCACAAAATTTCAATATAAATCAAGTTTTCAAATGTTAAATTCCAGTTTGGCCAGTTAGTTCGGTCGATAATATAGTGCAGCCATGAAATAAATTCTAAGTTTGCTTGGCACAGTTTGTAAAGTGGTATTATTATTTTCTCATGTATGGCTAGTCAAATCAATAAGGTCAAGAAGTGTTTGGGCATCATCGCTTATTCTCTATTCCTTTAAAAATAAAAATTTATGATTAAGTACATACACCTAACTTAGAAGACCAAGGTTTACCACCCATGCACTGCCTCGCGGACTAACGGAGAGTGGGTAAAGAGCTTGGCGGATTGTGCAGGCCGACTTTGACTTTGTCAACAACGTGTCGGTAATCCTTAGGTGTCTAATCTCATAAAATGAGACCAAGATATTCCAACGCTGACTTTGTCAACAACGTGTCGGATAGAGCTTGGCGGGTTTGCACACTAACGCTTGATATACAAGCAATGTTGGATACCCTTGGATTACTATTATTATTATTGAATTTATAAGCACAAAAAGAGAGTTACGCGAATTCAACTTAACACAACTTAGTTTTAAAGATTTGACAAGCTAATATAAGTATTTTAAGTCCTCCAGTTATTCAAACAAAGTCTACAATATAGAATAGATTTCATGGCCATCACCTAAGAATCTCCCTATGTACCGGTTACACTATTATCCCTCAAAATTAAACTTTTCATTATATTTCTTATTTGATCTAAGTTGAGAGAAAAAAATACTATCAACTGACTAAAAATCCTTTACTTATTTTGTTGTATCAATCTAAATTGAGTCATTTTTCAAAAAAAAAATTATGGTATGTTCGTACAATCTAAAATGCATGATGGTCCTATTTAAATGGCTGAAATTGAAAAAGAAAGAAAAATAAAGAAAAAATGAAATTAAATGAAATGCAGACTCCCCCCACACTAGAACTAAACAGTGTCCACACTGTAAACGTTTCCTAAATTTGAAAGATCGTACCCAAAGATGGATTAAATGTAAAATGATTTGTAAAATGAAATGCAGTCTAACTATATGTAAGAATGGATCATATGTACAATGATATATGTGTTTGCGATGTATGCGATGCAAAGAATGCCACCACCTGTTTCCCCCACACTTGGTTCTAGCCCGGTGAATTCCATTCCCACTATGTCTAGGCATGTTTTCTAATAAGCAAAGGTTTTTGAAAACCATCTCATCTTTATACCTAGATTTATAGTCCGGTAGATAAATATCCAGGGTCGTCCCAACATGAAGTTTTTCAATCAAGCTAACATTCCAAAAATAATTCATGTACTCAACAAATTTATCAGTGTAATTTTTCAAAAAGTTGTGATCGTATACAAATTCAGTGAAATCTGAAATATGAGTGTTGTTCAAGACTATGTGATCACATTTCTCGATTGACAACGTTCGACACTGACAATTTCAAGTTTGTTTGAAATTTTCTCAAAGTTAAAATTTTCGAACTCGTGACGTAAATCTACTTCTTCTTCATTTGGCAACTCATCCTCGTGTAATCCAAAGAATTCATGTTCGTCCAAATCCATTTCCACTTCTGAGTTTTTGAAAAATTCAACATTTTAATTTTGTTCAATTTCAAAATTTTCAAGTTTCTCGCAGCCTGAAAGAGGAAGGTCAAAATCTAAGCTTAAATCTTTTTTCTGAAAAGAGTTGAAGTCCAAATCATTTGTTGAATTTTGAAAAACTTCAGCAAGATGATTATTCACAATTTCCAAAGTCGTTATTTGAAAATTTTCAATGTCAGTAGAAATTGGATTATTTTCTGATTCATCGCTTGTTTGAATTTGATTTTGTTGCTCGAGTTGTTCTTTATAAGACGCCATTAAACAAAGAAGTTCATCCATCTTTTTATTTAGCCTTTCCGCCCTCTCATCAAAATGACACTCTGCAGAGTCGTTGATTTGAGAGCTCTCGCTTTGGATTTCTTGATTTTCAAAATAGTTTGAATTTCCAGAAAATTGAGATTGGAAATCATTTTGATTTTGAAAATTAGGTTCGTAACCAAAATTGTTAAAATTCGGTGGAAAATTGCATTTTTGGTTGTTTTCAAGATGTTGATATGGGCTATAACTTTGGAAATCTTGGTTTACAACCCCATATTGATATTGATCAAAGCTATCTTGGGTTTCAAAGCTATTTTGATGTTGATGTGGCCCGTAATCAAAATTATTGAAATTTGAATTGAAGTCGCCATTTCGATCATAACTTTGAAAATGTTGGTCATTTTGAAAATTGTTGACATTTGGCTCACAAAATTTTGGAAAATTTTGCCTCATGAGTTGTAATTCATAATCATACTCTTCAAGAGGACGTCTACTCCGATTATTATCCCACATATCTCTCAATGATTTTTTTGAATCAGACATTTTAAAGAAGTCACGGTAAGACAGAAATTATTCTCACTTCAAAATAATATAAAATACTAAGCTGTGCTCTACTAATTAACTGACTCAATTAGAAGGGGGAAGAGGGTCTTATGGCCGTTCACGTATAGTATAAATACTAAGGGATACGACCAATGTTTTACGGGTAGTATGCAACCTCTTTTGCTAAAAGTTCAATAAATTGAACTAATATATATCCGCGATCCAATTATACGAGACAGTCAACTTCATAAAACACCACTTTTCAATTATATTATTTTGAAAAATCAAAATTTTATTGTTGAAAAACGATGAGATTGATGATAGTAGCAATGTAAATTCGTTCCTCACCAAATATATTCAGAAAATTCAGTCACAAAACAGTCACAGAATAAATTGCAGAAAATTAAAAATTATACATAGCAAGCCGCTGCCCCTGCAGAAATTTTTTACAACAATTGTCTATATATTTTTTTCTTTGCAGCAGAGCACCTGTAGATTTAAAAGAAATTTACAGTGGGGTATGGCTGTCCATCCAGAAAAAATGAGTAGCATCAATGATTGAAATCTCACTAATTGCAATTTCTTTTGATTTCTGAAATCTTGATTTGTTGCTTGAACTCCAGTCACCTTGTCCTTAGTTCGAAATCTCTTTTTTTCGGTTTTTTTTTTGAATGAATTGAATAACAAAAAAAAAGCACAAGAAAAAGAAACAAAGGAATTAACAAAAAAAAAAGCTAACTTTTTGGAGAAGATGGTGCTGAAGTGTGGATTGAAAAAAAACTGTGGTGAAATGAGATTATGTGAGAGGAAGGGGTATTTGATTTGAGGGAAGAAATGAAGCAGGGAAAAATAATTGAAAAAAAAGAGAATGAATCTTTTTATGACCTTCCCTTTTTTTTATTGTTGAAAAAGTGGACAAATAGGAAAGAAACAAATGACAAAAAAAAATGGGAAGAGAGATTTCTGGAAAGAAAGAGAATTGTAAAGGAAGGAAGGAAAGTAATTGTAAAAGATTTGGAAAAGAAATTGAGAAGGCAAAGCAATAAAAGAGAAGACAAAAACAGAAAGAATTTTTTTATCTTTTGTTTATTGTTGAAAAATTAGAAGAGGATTTTTTTTTTTGAAAAGAAAGGGAATTTGTAAGAGAAGAAAAGAAATCAAATGTATTGAGAACAAGAAAGACAAAAGAAGAAAGGGAAAAAAAATTGCAAAAGAGGAATCTTTTTTTTTTGAAATTTGTAAAAAGAAAAAGAATGTAGATGATTGGAAAGAAAGTGGAAAGATGGAAAGAATAAAGGAAAATTGAAAGTTGATTTTTTTTTAATGAAGGAGAGAGCCGGAAAGAAATAAATGAAAAAAATGGAAAGAGAGATTGTAGGAGGTGAATGAGAAAAGCAATTGGAAAGAAATAAAAAAAAGAATGCAAGTTTTTTTTATGAAAATTTGAACAAGAAGAAAGAGAAAGAAATGAATGGTAAAAACAAAACAAAAAAGGAAAAAAAAAATTAAAAGAGGAAGGAAATAAGAGAAAAAAAGCAAGGTTTTTTTGAGTAGAGAGGAAGGGTAGAAGAAATTGAGGAAAGAAATAAAAGAAGACAAACACAAAAAAGAAATCAAAGTAGACAGAGAAGAAATTGCAAAAGGTTTTTTTTTTTAGAAAGTTGTAGACAAAAGATGGAAACAAATAAAAAGAAAAGGAAAGGGAAAAGAAAAATGTGAAAATCAGCAAGGTGGTAGAAAGATGGAAAGAATTGAAGAAAAATTAGCAACTTTCCTTTTTTGTATATTTTTTTCTTGAAGGAATTAGATTGGAAGAAATGCAAAATAAAAAAAAGGAAAGAAATAAATGAAAAAAAAAGAAGGAAAATTAAAAGAAATAGTGGCAAGATTTTTTTCCTTGTCTTAGAGATTATGATATCAGTATGTGATACACAATCAACTAATCAAGATTTTTATCTATATGTATCTACAAGAAAACAATAGAAAAATAAAAGAAAATTTGGCAAGATTTTTCTTTACAAAATCAAACAAAAAGAAAAAAAACTAACACGAATCAGAAATTAAATAAATAATAAAATTCAATTGTTACCTCCCCGGCAACGGCGCCAAAAACTTGATCGTCGCTTTCCTATGAATCAGAAAAGCGCAATATTTGTAATAAAATTCTGCAAGCGCACAGGTATGTAGCATACAGGTCGAACACAGGGAGGTAAATTAAAATTAAATTATTTATCTAATCTCTTGGGCAAGTTAGACGATTTTCGAGGTTGGTTTTTGAAGACAATAAAAATTGAAACTGCGATCCGATTCAGAACAAATCTAATTGAACCGACGATCAAATCACAACTATCAATTGGAAATTAAAATGCAAAACAGAAATAAAATGCAGAAAGTAAAATTGCAGGAAAAGAAGAACAACAAAAAATAAATTAGGATTGTCGTTGAAACTAATCAAACAACTAATCACTAACAAAAAATGTAAAATACAATTGGTGTTCTTCCAAACTAATTGTGATGACAACACCGATTGCTAAGAAAAAGAAAAATGCAGAAATAATAAAAAGAAGAAGAACTGCTATTAATGGAGAAGAGAATATAGAATAGGATAGGATATTTGTTACAATGGGTATACATGTGCTTTTATAGGTGAAATTGGCCAAACGTTAATCAGATTCGTATGAATATATGGGCCTCTTTTCCAAGAATTATTATCATATCACATGCCTTTCTTGACTAAGCTTGTTTGGAAATAGTCTCTAAGAATATCTGCGCATATCATGGTGAATACCTTCCATATCTTCCAAATCTTCCATGTGGCTAATTGATTGACAAAAGATTTGCATGTGATTAATTCTTCCAAACATGGACTCATGTTAGACTCCAAAAGCATATAAGAAAAATCTTCCATATCTTCCATGTGGCTAATGTGAACACAAACATCTTCCAATGACATCTTTTGAGATCTTTTCTACCATTCTTCTTCTAATGTGACCAATGTGAACACATCTAGTCTCCAATGAAAGCTCTTATGCAATTCTTCAAGTAAATGGCATTTATTCTTCACTTTTAAGGATGATGAGGCCTGGTCAACATATCTATAAAAACAACAAGAAAATACCCAGCGTAACATTTATTTATATACAAAAAAGATAAAATATAGGTGCGTAAATTAACATATTTCTATGCTGATCACTTGACATCCTAAATCCAACAAAAGTGGTTTCGTCGAAAACAGAGGTCGTTTGCAAAATTTCCATTTTTAAGGGCTATATTTTCCATAGTGACTATTCTAAATTTCCAACGGAGCATAAATTTTTATCCCCGCTATGAAATTTCAGTTTTTCAGATTCGTTGGAAAGATATTCTCAAATAGATTCTAATATTTTTGGTTTGCTCAAATCCGGTTTATTTTGAATCCTGTACATTCATTTGAAATTTGAAATCGAATTTTCGAACTACCGCGCCATTTTCAATTCCTTTTATAATTAAAAATAAATATTTATTTTCTAACGTCGATTCAAATAAATATTTCCATTCTAATTATATTCAAAATAAATTTATCATTGTTATTATTTAAAATAATTCATTTTAAATATTCAAAATTCATCAAAATTGCCAAAATAAAAAATTTAAATTGGTTCGGATTTCCGGGTTGTTATAATAGGTTTGACCCAGAGCTGCAAAACTTCTCAAGCTTCCAACAGTATGGTTTGTCAGTAAGTATTTGGGCAGCTATATTTGCTTGGAATGCATCTACTTGTTCAGGACTGATTTTTAATGAAGTTTGCATTCCTTGAGTTATTTTTTGCATGAACATCAGTGCAAATATTCCATAATCGTACTTGCATTCCTTGTAATTAGTATTAGGATAATGCAAACAAGTAGTACTTTATACAAAAATCAATTTGTAGCCTACTGGTAGGAAAAGATAAAAACATTTATCTTTTCTAGAAAATCAAGTTACTATTAACTTGTAATCCTTCCATAAAGTTTAGAGTATTTGTGTAATGCTTGAAAACATCTTATCTTAAATGACATCTGTTAACATAACTTAGTACATTTCAGATTATTTTTTAGCTCAGTTTTGTCGAAAAGATGAAACCATTTATCTCTTCTAGAACTCACTTTTATTATTTAGTCATAATGGTCAAATTCCTTCCAAATTATATAACATATTACGTATATGCTTACTAGGAATTAGCCATGGTTAAATTTGTTTAACTTATATAACATATTACATATATTATTACTACGAAATTTTAATTGTCAAATTGAATTGCTAAAAATTACCCGGTATTTTGTTGCGCACAGTCAACATTATTTATCACTGAATTTTTTTTAGAATGGTTTTCTGTCCTTCATCTTGTAACTCTCTATTTAGTGTGTTTACTGCTGCTTTCTGCAATAATTGAAAGAAATTTATAATAAACATAAACACATTTATCTTTTTTTTTTTTTTTGCGCTTACCACATTGTTTGCAAATTGTGCATGACCGCTTCTCCTAGTTTTTGATCTTTTGGTTAAGTGTAGAGAGTCATAGTGATTCCAGGTGCAGTCTCCAACAATTAGTTCTAGCAAGCTGCAATGTTCGTTTCCATATATGCGGAATGATATGTTGGAACATAATGGATTTAAAAGTGTCTTTTGCATGAATGGAATGAACATTTATTTCTTGGTTTTTTCCAAGTTTCTGTCAGTTGCACTTTTCTGTTAAAATTATGTTTTAGATTTTTTGTTAATTTTTTTTTAAATTGATAATATACTCCACTTACTGTCATTGTTGTGTTCACATAGACAATGTTGTTGCATTTTTCTTGCAGCTTTGTTTTCCGGAACCAGAACCAATTGATGACCTACATTTGAAAAATAATATTAATAAAATGAGAAAATTTATATTCGTGGAAAGTATATTTTGTTGTACTTACTTGACTACAAATACTATGTTGATATAGGAGGTCTTCTATTATGCATTTTGTTTTGGTGATGAAATTTTCATCATCACAACTGAATGCTTCATTGATGTAAAATTAAACGATTATTAATAAAATAAAATAAAATTATTTTGTATGAGTATAAAGTAGGTTAATTACTTACTTGGTTTCCCCTCGAAACTTAAAAAAAAGTTTGTACAACTTCTTGTTGTTCTTCACTAAGATTTGTAGTAGTGGACATTTTTAAACATTTTTTGGTTTCATCTTCTTCTTTTCTTATTTAGGACTACTTTCATCTTCAACGGTAATTGCTTTTTCAGCAGGAATTTCCTCATTAGCTTGTTTGTTGTTTTCATATGTTAAACCTTCTTCAGTTTCTAAAATGAAATCTTCAATATTTATCAAATTAAAACATAGAATATTGTTAAACCTATTTATATTTGTCATAACAACTGTTTTTATTTTTTCTTACCTTTAGTATCACCAGTCTTTTCTTTCAAATCTTGTTTTTCCGTGACATCATGGCCTTCACACTTTTGAATCTTCATTTCTAGAATTTGGATTCTTCTTTCAGCTGTTGCATGTAAAAGTTTTTCTTCATTTAATTGCTCCCCAAAACTTTTCAACTCAGTAGTCAAAAAGTTGAATTTTGTTTCCAGCTCCTTCAAACTCTTTTTCAAACTTTCAACTTCCATTTTGTCATCAAATTTCCTTTTTTTATACTTCTCCTCATCATCTTCAACTGGTTTCATTTTTTTGACAAAAGATCCTTCTCTTCTTTTGTAATATCAGAAAAAACATTTAAAATCTACAAGGAAAATATTAAAAAAAAATCAGATCAACTACTCATCACTATTACACAAAAGTTGTATTGGGCTAGACAATCATTACTATATATGTAATTCTTTTGGTCAATATTAGCTTGAATCTGTATTCTAAGAGGCAATTCATAATTTTTTTCTTTTTCTTGCTTGAAAGTGTAGTCTATGCAAGAAAGGTACAAATTGCAAAAATATTTAACACAATTCATGCATACAACACCAGGACTTATATTCGAACTTGTAAAAGATAAATGCATTTATCTTTTTGATATGTTGTTTATATCATTTGTACACCTAATGTAAGAACATCAAATCATGATAAAAATGAAAAATATTTTTAATATGTATTCGGAAGTTGGATATATAATTATAGTATAATATGTTATTTATTTATTAATCTGAAAAGATAAATGCAATTATGTTTTCTATATGCTATTTAAATAATTTATATACCTTATGTAAGAACTTCAAATCATGTTAAAAACGATAAATTTGTGTAACATGTAGTAGTAACTGTGATACATAATTATAGATTAATATGTTATTTATTAATCAATATGAAAAGAGAAAATCATTTATCATTTTAAGCTGCTGTATATAGTAACATGTAGTATAATTTTGAACTACATTTGAAATAGTTCTATATAGCATTAGAATAATCAGTTGAAAATAATGCAGTATATACACAAGAAAATTCAATTGAACAACCGTTTAAAGAAACAGTATTATGGTACTGAAATTTATAAGAAGAAACTAATGCAAACATTTAACTAAATTAAATATAAAACACCTTATTATCATCAACTTTAGTTAAGTCGATGTCCTTTAGTTTTGATAAATCTCATTTCCTCATTCATGGGATTTTGTCTTCAATGCCTTCTTTTTTTTTATCAATGATTTGGGTTCTTTCACAGAACCAGTACTGCAAGAAAAAAATAAATAGTTTTATATTTTTATAATAAACATAATATTCAGTGTATTTGTATTAAGCGGATATTGTAGAAACATACCAACAAAACCATTGTGCAACCCGGTGTATTCCTTGGATTAGCATGGTATTTTTTAACATTTTTTAAAACATTTTGACAAATTGCTCGCGGCCAAGAGATTGAGTTCATTTTTTTTAGATTTAACAATTTACCCAAAAAAAACCATGGAAAATAGCTTTAATTGTTGGGAAAAAGGAATGTTATGATAAGTAGTAATAACAATAACTTTACTAAGTTTTAATCTCCTTTTTTCTTTTTAATCATTGAATTCAACCTTTTTGTCACTGTTTTTCTACTTATTACATTTTCTTCATTGAAATTGGAACTTAAAAAGTCAGAAAAACTTTCCATGGCGGAAGCCTTGCTTGAAGCCGGAATAGGAAATAATTCCTCTCCAGCTAGTGGAATTCCAAATATAAGACTCACTTCTTTGGGATTTATTTCCAAAATATTGTCTCCCACTTTAAAAGCATTTTTAGTAACATCGAAAGAAGTAATTATATCATCTAGATTTAAAGCACATTTTCTTAAATCTTGTCTTGATATTGAATCGTTAAGAAAAAATTTAAAAATATTTTTAAAAGGTATTTTCTCTATGAAATCGTTTGCTTCTTGAGAAAGAATATTTTCCTTTTTAATAACCGACATCACTTTATATATTGCATCTAAATTGCATCTATATGTGCCAGTGTACTGTTATTTTTTCTTATTCTCCCTGTTTCCACGATTTCATGGTTATCTGCATCATCCAAGCTAGTATTTGTTCCCTCACTTTGGTTATCTGCATCATCCAAGTCGGTATTTGTTTCCCCACTTTGGTTATCTGACTTTATATTTTCTTCATCAAACTCTGTTTGTATTTCTGTGTTTGTTGGTTCATACTATTCTGGTTTAGATTGTTCCTGCATTCATGAAAATCTTATTATAAGTTTAGGATGTTTAAGATATTATCATAGTGTATGAAAACAATACTGAACAGAAATTAAATGCTATATCATCCAAATAATACCATGCATGCACAATAATGTGTACAAAAAGATAATATGATTTATCTTTTTGACATAATTTGGAAACCAGGTTTATAAGGAGTGAAATAATTTGAAATAATCATTAAAACAATAAACTTGTGTAACATATATCACTTATTTTCAAATATTAGTATATCTAAACATCTAATTAAATCCAATAATGATAAAGCTAAACGTATTTATCTTTTTCGGCAGTTAAATATTGAAATGATTTTGTCATTTTAATGTAAGCTTTAAATCTATTTTATATGGTATGTAATAATTTTAAATAATGAATATAAATAGAAAACTTGTTTAAATGTATCGTTGTTTGTACTGTTTGTTATTAAGATATAGTATTTGTTATTTATCCAATTCAGTATGTCTCTAGTCATTAAAAACATAATCAACTTGGTATCAAATATTACAAATTTTAGTAACATAATCCATATATGGAAAAGTTAACAATTACTGATAGAATTGATGCTATATTTGATTATGAAATTCTCTTAATGGCTAATGTTTATAATTCTTAGTTAAAAATATATATGCATTTATCTTTTACTGACATTATATTGTATCGCTTTCTTTTATTGACGGTATGTTGTATAATTGTCATACTGCTGTGCATAAAAATCAAAACAGATAATTATTGTACACACAATTTAAGTAAAAAAGGTTACCACTAGTGTTATTGACAATGATTTTCTTTGACTGTGTTCTTCACAGTACGGAGAAGAAATTGGTCTACTATTTACGCATTGAATTCCTTTGTTGATGAAGATGCATTTAACATCTTTAAAGACAACTTGTTTTTTATCTTGGATGAAGGTACACAATTATTCAATTATTGAAATAAACCAAAACACAAAGCAGAAAAAAAGAAATATGAATTTATATTTTTTTGAAAACTAACAACATTGAGTATTTAATTAGTCAAATAACCAGTTCAAAATATTCGAAGGAGCAATCAATCAAACAAATTACATTACATAATTAATAATAAATCATTTTTATAGCCACTTCTCAGGGAAAGAGAAAACAGTTTATCTTTTCCAATAAATAAAAGTATTAGTAACTTGTAATATATGAGTATTATTTCTTAATAAAAGAGTTTGCATGGCTGTATTTTTAAACACTAACTAGTAATTATCGTCGTTCGATTCAAGCAATATCATCAACAAACACTTACTAGTAATTATCGTCGTTCGATTCAAGCAATATCATCAACAAACACTGACTAGCAATTATCGTACATCGATTCATTATAAAAGAGTTGGCATGAGTAAACACTGATTAGCAATTATAATCGATCGACTAAAGCAATATCATCAACAAACAAAAAACAATTAAGTAATAACAATCAATATTTAGAGGAAAATAATACTTACTAATCATTCACTGTTAATTGAAACTTATTTTTATAGTAGATTATTGATCTACGAAAATGGCGACGATCGATTTCATCTAAATGTTGTATTGGTAAAGGTTGAAAGTACTAATTCGACCGATTTAGTTATTAGGTTTTATTAACGTAACTAGAAGCGAGAAATGAAAAATGTCCTACAAAGTAATTATTGGCGACCCGTGTCCTAGAAATTAATTGTACAAGGTAAATAAGCCCTTATAGTAAAATTCCCCCTTATAAAATATGTGGTTAGATAATATTACCCTCGACTGGATATGCTCTTTCTAATACAACTGCAGATGCATGGTAGCAATGCTCAATAGCCCCATATGGGAAAAACGTCCAGTCCTCTTGCCTTGTGAACGCAATGCTCAATAACAAGCCTAGCAAGAAGATCATCCTTAATCTGGATGGCAGAGTCCCAAAGGCTGTCAAGTGCAGGAAAAGCCCCATAAAAGGATCCGAGCTCCTTGAGCCTCTCCGCAAGAAGCTTAAAATGGAGGCCTTCATCCTGTGTAACCCTAACAAAATCATCACACCAACATCAAATTAAAAACTAAGAGAAGTATAATTCACAAATTTCACTTGTAAATAACTTACGTTCGCCCGTAATTCTCCTAACAAGCTGAATCTCCTTGCATAATTGTACATCATGAATAGCACAGTATCTTCTAACAAAATAATGAAGAAAGTCTCGGAAGCATTGTGAATTATTACTTTTCTGATATTTGCAAATATCACGAAGAGAAACTATCCAAGACTTGCTAAATCTATGAGGCTTCTCCACAGAGGTGGTGGCCGAGCAGACTTTCGTTCAGCTTTGGTTGCAAGCTGCTATCTAGGTGCTTCGCCTCCTGTCGATTTGCGAGTAATCTAATTGGTATGAACCATTAGGAAGAAGATTAGGGTTATAGTATGAAGGCAGCGAAAAGTGGAAACCTAACTAGGAAGAGAAGACAAATGAACAGAATTTTATAATATAGAGGTCAAAGTTGTGTCGGGCTGGGCTTGGGCCATATATATGAAACATTTGTAATTCGTTTCTGATCCTAGTCCTGTGCTAACAGAGGCTTTTGAATATAACACTAAAGCTAGGATTGTTATATATAGTAATAATATACTTGTTATTTATTACTTATTTGTTACCAATAGAATTTATCGATTACTCTTTAATTATAAATGTATATTAATTCCAAGACTAATTGTTACTAGTTCTCATTTATTAGTTATCAACAATATTTAATAATCATTGACCGTCAAATATTAAACAATGGTAAATTATTAAATATAAATTATCAAAATATAAATTAACTAAGTATTAACTATTAAATATTAAACGTTAACAATTAAAAATTAGTTATGAAAAAGAAACTAATAATTAAAAACTATTTAAATTAATTATATTTACAAATTATTTATATAGTTATAATTATAAATTTGAATCGCTGATATGTGCATATATTTGATTTTGCATTCAAATTTCAAAAATACAAAATCTAAATCTACCATCCAGTATCAGTTATACTAATAGTTATACTAATATTTATTCAAATTTCTAAAAGTAAAACTAAGTCTGTACAAACTAAGCCCATTAATTTTTAATTTCTAATATTAATATTTCTAATCATAAATTACTAATATTTATTATTAATTGTAAATTATTATATATTTGATATTAAGTACTCGATATTACTTAGTAATAACTAGAAAGTAAAATTAAGCCTGTTGGAATACTGATTATATAGTTATAAGTAATTATTGATTATTTATTAATATTCATTAATTATTATAAGTTATAATTGATTAGTATAATGTTATTAATGATTAAAGGTTAAATATTAATATTTAACAATTAGTAACATATGATTAATATTATATTATTGATGATTAATTATTAAATAATAAAATATGATCAATATTAATTTTAAGAAAGTATTATAATTATTAATTATTTTTTGTCATTAATTGGTAAAATTTATTACAACATACATTTTATGATTAATGTAAAATTTACATCGGTTAAAATAGACATTTTATGATCATTATCAAATTGGCACCTATTACAACTAGCATTATGCATTGTAAAATTGACACTCTTACAACGGGCATTTTGAAACCGTTGTAAAACATACACCTATTACAACAGTATTCTATGAACGTTGTCAAATTGACATCTATTACAACATGCCTGAAATAGCCGTTGTAATAACACTCTATTACAAGGGGTAGTACTTGCCTGTTGTAAAAGGGCATTGTACAGGATATTTATTACAACTGTCCCTAAATAACCGTTGTAATAGCTCTCTATTATAATGGGAAAAAATGCCCATTGTAAAGTGGGCGTTGTAATAGGGCATTTTTATTGTAGTGAATATGGTTGTTAAAGGTCATTTCTTACATTTGGAACATCTATTTCCAAATTATCCATTGAAAAATACTTTATTACATTTATAAACATCTGTTATAAATTGATTTCCTTATTTATATATTAAAACAAGCTTCCCTTTTTAAAAAATCAATTTGAAACCGGATTCCCATTTGGAATATTTTATTATTACAACTTATATATATAAACATATAATTTGTTTTCATATTTAATTTTAAATTTTAGTTTCTATTTAATATAATTCCAATATCTTTTCTGGAAATAATTTATTTTTTTGTAAATTCGACGTTATCGAATTATAATCATAAATCCATATGGATTTATTTTAATTCAATTTACATTCCAAACATCGAAAATAATTTCATCGTTTTCTTTTCCCGAAACGATTCCCAATTATAAATCCCTTTTTTAAAATTCATACTTGAATTCATATTCCCCAAATTATCCAATGATAACTTATTTCACTTCATCTAAAAACATTGTTTATAAATTTAACTACTTGTGTTATTATTAAAACAAGTTTATTTTTCCTAGCCCATTCGAAATTCAAATTCTATTGGGAAAAATAATTTTTCCTTTTAAAATATCAAAATCACTTTTCATGATATTTTTATATATCAGTGTTCAGGGCTAGTGACATTCAACGTCCAAATCACACAATCATCAATCACAGATTTTCTAACACATCACATATTAAAATACATATGAAAACAAACAATAATAAATATTTAAGGAATCCAGTTGGGTCCCTCCAACTTGTTTTCCCTACATCCACAGATGTTAGATAACATAAATAATACAAATCCTACTTCAAGGCCGGATATCATGATATAGGAGGTCATCCACTATATATATTGTGGGGCATATAGGGTCTCATCCGTTATAGTATTGCGGGAAAATCCAAATAACAAGCCTAAATATAACTAATATATATAATAGCCATAGTTCATCAACAATTATTCAACGCATCCAAACAGTTAATGAACAACATATAAAAATTATTTGAAATAAAAATTCAGCCAGAGAGTGAGTTTACTCACCTTGATTTTTATCGTTGAAAATAGCGAATGGTTTCTGATTAAATTAAACAAATGTTTAATTCAACCATAAATTCCAACGGACTTTAAAGCATTCCAATTCAACTTTGAAGCGTAACTTATGCCAATACAAGTCCAACGTAATCGGTTCCATTTGATTTTAGAAATGTATATGAAGATTATACATTTTATAAGCTAACTTTGTATATAGGATAAAATTAATTTGAAGTTATCATAAACCCTAATTACCTTACTAATACAGCCTCGTCCCTTTTTCCATCTGCTAAAACCCGTGACTCCCTTTATCCATTCCTATCCACTGCATCATCCTTTATCCCTTTGTTGCCTTCCAGTAAAGTCGAGCGACATTAAATCCTTCGAAAATCCACAAAACCCTGTAGCTAGATGCCTCTTCCCTCCATGAGTTCATCATTGTCCTCAAATCAACCTTCGATGCCATTATGTACAACTCACCTCATGATGAAAATCACGATCTGTTTTTTCGAAAACTCAAGCTACAAGAATCGATCAAACAAAGTCGAAGTCGTTTCCCATAAAAGTTACATCACGGATACCAAATCCCACCAGAAACACAACTACCACATCCAATTTGCAAATCAACGCACCAACAATCCAAATCCTTAAACCTAGCATCGTTGTCGTAACCTCGAACTCGATCGCATGATATATGAACAGTACTAGGGTAAAGCCCTCGAGAAAACAAGACCATTGAATTGAACGTCGATTGATTTTATTACGAATTTGATTTTATAAGATTTTCGATTGAATTTGATAGAGGGACATTTTGGGTTTTTTGTTCTTTTAGAAGGAAAAGAACGAATGGGAAGGAAAGAAAATAGAATAAAAGATTTATATAGAGGATTTTAATAATAAAATATTCTCGTGAAACTTAAGCCCAAAGTAACATGCCTAAATGACCACATGCGAGCTCCCGTCACGGTAAAAATTGTAATCTTACAATAACTTAATATTTCGAACACGATGGAATTGGTTTTGTCGAATTCTGAGATCGTTTGTAAAACTTCTTTTTTATTCTCAACGCAAATCGATACACGTTTAAATTGCGCATGATCGCATAATAACTCCAATTGACTTGAAACTGGAAATCTTACATAATTTACCATTACAGATTTTATGAAATTAGTTTCTTTGAAATCCGAAGTCGTTTGAATAATTGGTTCCTTTCCCATATTAATTTAAATCAAGAAAATATAATTTAAATTCAAAAAAATCAACCCTTCGATAATAAATTATTATCATTTATAATCAAATAGAATTTATATTGATCATCTGAATCGTTTTGATTCAGTTTTAACTTCGAATTCATTTATATTTTGTTTTTGTATTACGATAATTCAATATACTAGAAATTAAATCGTATTTGATTATTAATCGATAAACTCGATATAAAAATCCATTTATATCATCAACTCAACATTTAAAACAATATTAAATGTTCAAAACTAATCGACTAAAAATCCGGATCGTTACAGCACCGCAAACTCTAACGAACGAGATTTCCTAATATTAGATCGCCCAAGAACGCCATTTAAACTAAACTAAGCAAACAATTCAACTATACCACCAATAGTCATACAAGTTCCTAAACAAGCATATTAGCATCCATAATAGCAATAATTACTTAAATAGAACTTATTTATAGCAATCAAATTGAAATAAGTGTCCACATAACCTAAATCTAGCAGTATGGCCAAAATGACACATAAGGGCACGTAGCCGGGTAAATAGCGCGTAATATTGCGCAAATAGATAAAATGTGATAATCAGCAAAGCTACTTAAATCACTTTCTAATCTTTCTTTATTATCTACTAGGTTCAGTTATCCTAAATATTACGTTTTATAAATAGAAATCAGTTTAAAACATCAATTAAATACTACATGAACAACTACAATTCTATGGGAGACAATATCACTCATCTCAACTAAAATAGCCTAAATTAGCTCTATAAGTAGAGCTCGCCAATACGAGTCCAAAGGAAGAAATGGAATCCAATTCTGATCTCGTACACAAAAGTTACGAATGATATAAGTTTGTGGATAAAATAAACGATTGTATGATTAAATTGATAATTAACACTAAAATAATCACCTTAATTAGCCTTAACCCTTTTCCCCCAAACATCTACTTCCAGGTCGTGCATACATACATAGTGAAACCCATAGCTTGCAATCTTTAATCCACAATTCCTCCTTTGTTACTCAATGGATCGATGAGACGTTTTGTGAAAACCCGTAACTTCCCCGTAAAGGAAAGCGTCGGATAGTTCGAGAACAAACCACGACATAACGCATACAGAAGAACCTTTCATTGTATATTACAACAATGCATCAGATTACAAGAATATACAGAGTATAAATGCATATTACAAAGAAATATCAGAGATTTAAATTACATTTAAATACATAGCAGCGGAAAAATAATACAACACACAACTAGAATGAGATATACGGATACAAAGCTTTCCGGATATCGTTCCAGCTGTAAACCAGGATCCTATGAATATAAATCTGCAAAACCAAAACTACTAGCTGCCCGTGTCAAAAATAAGGGCACCCAGAGTTTAGGTTAAAACAATAAACTCCAGGTCAGTCATGTGACTGGTGTGAGAACTAAAACAGTTATAAATCTTTATTTTAAATCTTTAGGTAAATCAAGGGACCACGCCGTATAACACGGAACGGGTTTCCTCCCAAGAATACCAGGGCATAAAACAACAGCGCAATGCTAAATAAAGAAAAATGAAGCTGTTATAAGACCCAGGTCCTATCACACAATGCAACGCAAGCCGGGGGATAGGGTTTTCCCTTATAACAGCCAAAGAATGCTTGATACGTTTAAAACAAATCATTTGATACTATTATAAGTGCATAGTGTATAAAACAACTTCAAATCATAAGTATCAATCATAGGCGGCATGAGCGCCCCATCCCACTATGTCACCATACTAGTTCTACAATTAAAACCGCAAATGTCACGTATTTGGAAATTGGATTTCCGTCTATGAACCGAGGCAAAAGATAGTCCTCAACCGATTCGAGACAATCTAGCCCATGTCTCCGGAGCAGCCGCAGCTGCCCCTTGGATCGTCAGGGCCGGTCCACCGATGTGGATTATAGTGCCTGAACAATACGTTTCTCCGCCCTTTGGAGCGTAAATGAGCCAACTAAATGACTCCATCGGTTCGAGAACGACCGATCAATCTGAGGCGCCTCGCAACAGCAACAACCACATAAGTCAAACTCGTCAGGGCGTGTAAAACCACTGACGCCACTTCTAGCTAGAAAGAAACGCAAGTCCTCCCTGATGTCCCCTCCCGTTTTTGGTTCATACCGGGTGTGAAACTCGCGAAGCAAACGTTACACAAAGCTACGCCACAAAGGTCGTGCTTTGATCATCACCACAAGACTTTGCTTTTCAACAGAAGCCTCGATCAATTGCCACTTAGGCATGCCACACAGGCAATTCACTCCATGCGTTTGATATCCATCAATATATAACCCCTGAGCTCGTACGTCTCAGAGAAGGGCGTTAAGCAAGAGAATAAATTCTCCGCCGCCAAGCAGATATATATTTAATAGAGATCAATCACACGGACTAAAATCCAATGTCAGACACACAGTCCATTTACAAGTCCGTTCTGGGGCTGAACGAAACCGGAGGCACCTAGTACCCCGCATATCCATCGATCTCCAAGCACGTCTGGACGATCACTAACTGTTTCCATCTTCTTGGGTGTACAGCCCAATCAAGATCATCAGTAACCACCCAAACGACGTGAAGACTTCCAGTCTTCGACCACCGTCTTCATCTTCGACTTATCGTCGTATCAGTTATTCAGAATGGGATAAACCCGGTCTTCCCGAATAACTCGCGTATATTTTAAGTAAGTGTTACACAAACACAACATACGCCTCATTCCAATCCATCAGTCACTAACCGTAAATTAATCAAGAGAATAATTCCCCAAATATTAACCCCGAAGGCCGAAACCAACATCAGATCAATATCCAGAAAACCATTCTACTTAGCTAACCGACAGTTAGTTTCTAATTTCACATTCATAGGGAAAGGTTCCCATTAATTTTATCAAAGATAAATTCTTGAATTTATTCTTTAATCAACTTTTGAATATCAATTCAAACTAGTCGGGATTAGCGAACCTTACCGAAGTAATCATTTGTTTTAATTTCCCAATCCCAACCTATTCATCCCATGAAGTAAAACTGGTTATACTTCATATCTAACACCACGGTGTTATTGGTAAATTCAATTACCATTTCACGTTCAAATCTAATTAAAGATTTAACTATCGCCTGGAGCAAAACTGGTGATACTCCATTTCGATTATTTCAATCTAATTAAAGATTCATTAAAACTCCACTTAGTTTTAATCGTTAACTGGGTTAAAGAATCAGTGTCATTTAAAACACGGTTCACGATAAACCCAAAATCACATTCCATTAATTATCGGGTTAAAGAACAAGTGTTATTTAAAACACTGTTCACGATAAACCCAAAAATCAATAACAATTCTATTCCAATTAAATATTATTTAATTGGTACCCTTCATTAAATCTAAAATAAAAAGATTTAATCTTTTCTCAACTGGGTTCAAGAACAGTGTTAATGAAGACACCATTCACGACAAACCCAAATCACATTCGATATTCAATACAAGGCTCTGAATAGAGAATATATCGGCTTATATTCAATATCAAATTCTACGACTAACAAATGTCGTATTGGAAATAACGATATAAATATATATCTTTCAAATTTCCATAACAACACCTGTATAATCACGAATTCCAACATCGAAATATTCCGAAGACAATTTCGATTCAAATCCACTCCAATGCAATCATTGGATATTCTGGTTATTTTTAAAACCCTTTTTAAATTCAATTTATTTATTTAAAAATAAATAGAATTATAATTCTAGTTCAAAACTAGTTCATTTCGATAAAAATCTATTTTTATCTTTTCAAATATGGAGTTTTTCATCCCAATTCTTTCTAAATCATTTCTTATGATTTTACACAAATTATTACTATTTTTAATAATTTTATCAAGGCCTGTACAGTCGATTTCCATCAATGGCCATCGAACTGCACTTACAGCGACCTTTTTCGAATTTGATTTGGACGTATCTCCAAATCCAACCGTTAGATTTCAAATTTCTAATATTCGTTAGAAAGCTCTTTTCGATACGAACCCAACGGTTCCGGTTTTAGGAGAATCCGACGGTCGGATCTCCCGTAATGTCCGTTTGAAATAAATGGTCGAAATTCACGAACTGCCGCGGCGCGGCGCGTTCTATTCAGGCCATTATATTATATATATAATATATATAATATATATTTCGTCGATTTCTATTTAAAACGACTTATATAAATAGTTTTAAAACTCGTTTTAAAAGCAATTTCAACTTCCTTTTCAATTCAAATCAAAATTGAATTCTTCTTTATAAATTCGTTTTAAAAATTCATTTCTATTCAATTCAAATTTCAATTCAGTTTGAATTCAATTCAATTTGCTTTCAATTCAATTTGAATTCGTTTTCAATTCATTTCGAAATCGTTTTCAATTCATTTCATTTCGAAATCGCTTTCAATTCATTTCATTTCGAAATCGTTTTCAATTCATTTCATTTCGAAATCGTTTTCAATTCATTTCATTTCGAAATCGTTTTCAATTCATTTCATTTCGAAATCGTTTTCAATTCATTTCATTTCGAAATGTTGGATTTCAAAATTACTTTTCAATATTCATTTCAAAATGAATAAAATCGATAAAAATATCGTTCACGTCAAAATGGCGCATCTAATCAACACGGCTTCATATATTTCTATTTTCAAATATTCTATTTCAAATATTTTTATTATTAAAATATTTCGTTCAACACATGACCAATCTCAATGGATGAGTACTGTCAACACATGAACCTTTGTTTTATATTCTTTATTTTTCAAATTGGAATGAGGCCCAATCAATTACCATATAAAGTTAATTATATGGATTTTCATACAACACATGTATATAATAGCATTGAAAAGTAATCAACCATCAACCAAAGTGCACTACACTGTATAAGCATCAAATATAGATATCTAACGCTTATAACAGCCTGTTAATCGATCGATCGACATATTTAATCAATCAGGATGAGTGAACTTCAAATTTCATCCTAACACCCGTGTGGGGTTTCAAATAATCAAACACATATTTTATTTGTGCAGTTGGGCGATGTGTAAAATTTATCGACCCAATCAACGTCATTCAAATAGGTGTACATAAACAAACCGTCTGGTTTGTAAATGAATATTTTATTTTATTCACTTTCACTACATTCATATTCACGTTAAAAATTATATTTTTAACGATAAAACATTTTATTCCAACATATGAATTTTTATTATTCATTTACACAATAAAATGATATTTTTATTTTCTAACATATTTTAGAAAATTTCGGCGGCATAACGGCACGATACTAGAAACGGGACGAGGCCTAGCCTTATCCCCGGTCTAGTGAAGGCCCACGCCATTCACACATCAATCATATTCACCAAACAACCAAATTCAAATCAAATCATCAAAACTAATCTATGCAACCAAAACAAACAAGTCCATGGTCTGTGGACAATTGTGTCAGGTGCTACTAAGCACCGTCTGCATCCTAGTATATATATATATAACTAGAAAAATAAATTGAAAGGTGAGAAATTCTCACCAATAGCTATCCTAGCTCCACGGCACTTCTAATGCAGGAAATCTTCGCCAACTCGCCTTTTCGTCATCTTCGTTGCCCGTAGCCACTACATATGTAAAAATCGAATTTTTTACTTCGCTATTCAATATATAAAAATCGAATTTTTTAGTATGCTATTCAATATATAAAAATCGAATTTTTAGTATGCTATTCAATATATAAAAATCGAATTTTTTAGTATGCTATTCAATATATAAAAATCGAATTTTTAGTACGCTATTCAATATATAAAAATCGAATTTTTAGTATGCTATTCAATATACAAAAATCGAATTTTTAGTATGCTATTCAATATATAAAAATCGAATTTTTATTACTTCGTTTTCAATATGAAAAAAATCGGATTTTTATTACTTCGACTTCAAAGTAAAAATCGTATTTTATTTCGCTATTCATATCATAGAAATCACATTTTTATTATCAAGGTTTTTCAAATAAGAATCATATTTTTATTTCACTTTCATGTATATAAAAATCGTGTTTTTATCTTGCTAACTTCGCAATAAAAAACATATTTTTATTTTCTTCATGTTAAATAAAAATCCTATTTTTATTTTTAATGCCATTTCTATCTTAAATACAATGCTTTTCTATTTTTTTTCAAAACAAAGTATATTTTCAAACATGCTAATTTTATATTTTTAAAACTGAACTTTCTTTTTACAATGCATATACACAAAATTAATTAACTAAAATTTAAAATACAATAAAGACTCACTTCATCGTTCGTCAGAGACAAATGGGAAGAGGCGCCGGAGGCAGCAGAGGCCGGAAGTGGAGCCACGGCGTCTGGACAGCGGGCTTGAAGGGTTTGGAGTTTTGAAGTTTCAATTGGAGGCGGGGAGAGAAACGGCGGATGGAGGAGGGCTAGGGGAGTCGGAGTTGGTGGAGGCGGCACTGGGGTCTGACGCGGGTAGGGTTTTAAAGGGGGAGGGGCCAGCGTCGGTTTCCGTTCGACGAAGAGGGAGCGCGGAGGGAAGGAGGAGGTGGATCGGAAGGGGAGGGGTGCGGTGGTGGCTCCCCACCTGGGGCGGCGGTGGCGATCTCCGCCATCGATAAGATGAACTCGTTTTTTTTTTCTTCTTTTGAAAATTTAATTGAAAAGCATCGGGGGGGGCCTGGTTAAAAAGGGGGAAAAGAGATATATATTTATTTTTTTATTCTAAATTAATTTAATTTCTCTCTCCTAAGTTGACTTTTCATACGACCTCGAAACGAGGCCCACCGCCTGTCGCCCTTAGCATTTTACCCCCATTCCGAACACAATGGAATATGTATCGTAGGCTGATTCGACTGTTTGAATCAGTTTCCGTTAAATTTACATTTAAATCATTATATTGAATTTTAAACGTACATTTCAAATTACTGGGGCCACATACTAACTAGAAAAATTCCCGAAAAATATTTTCTAGCTTCGCATCTACGATACGGTCCTAACAAAACTAGTTTCGTCGAATTCTGAGACCGTTTGAAAAATGGCCAATTTCCAGTCGATTAAAATCAACTGAAACTGGTCAAACGCGTTTTCCTTTGCCATGCTCACATATTGATTCGAAAAATTATGAAATTTGAAATCTAGCAATAATTTAACATCACGGATCCAACAAAACTGGTTTCGTCGAAATCCGAGGTCGTTTGCAAAATGTCCATTTTTAAGGGCTTGAATTCCATAGCGACTATTCAGAATTTTCAACTGGACATATCTTTTGATTCCCGCTACGAACTTTTGATTTTTCGGATTCGTTGGAAAGATATTCACAATTAGATTCCATTATTTTTGGTTTCACTAAAATCCGGATTGTTTTGCACCCGGTACATTCAATTGAAGTTTGAAATCGAATTATCGAACTACCGCGCCATTTTCAATTCTATTTATAATTATATATAATTATTTATATTCTAACGACGACGCGTATAATATATACGTTCGAATTCTATTCAAAATAAATTTCTCGTCGATTATATTTAAAATAATCTATTTTAAATATTCAAAATCCGCTAAAATTGCCAAAATAAAAATTTTAAACTGGCCCAGATTTTCGGGTTGTTACAATCTCCCCCACTTAAAACTTTTCGTCCCCGAAAAGGAACAAAGTCGAAAGTGGTTTGATCATTCAACTCTACGTTCGATCTGGCTTTCGTTCTCCAACTTTTTAGTTTCTGAGAATTTTCAAAAATTTCAAAAATTTGGCTAACACCCTAAATTTTCGAAAAATTTCGCCATAACCTCCCCTACACCGGGAGCATCGGGGAATTTCAAATAGCTTCCCCGGTCCTTCAGATCTCAAAAAGAAAAAGAAAAAGCCAAGCGGCTAGCCAATAGGCTCATAAAATCATCATCACCCAAACAAAACAGTAAATTATGTAGTAAACATGTACCTATTTGTCGGGCAAACAAATTTTATTCTTCGGCTCTAGCCTCCTTGCTATGACCTGTTCAATGATATACATGTATATGCAAGCAGATGCGACCAATTTCAATACAATTCAATATTTGATCAAATTAGGCATAATGGTTCAAAATTATCAAACAATTAAACAAACAACACAAACATCAATCAATTAGTGAATTAGAGTTTCAAATTCATAATTTTGATATATATACTGAAAATCTTGTTCTTGATGCCAATTCACAACAATGGGCCCTATCTAATTTTGGTTCTCACACCAGTCAATAGAAAATATATAGAAATCCCACCTTCGAAACACGAACATAAGTTCTGATGATGATCGATCAATCATCAGAACCATCTCCGGGTGTCTAGAGTGTAATCCTATATCTATCCAGTATATTAAAATTTCAAATACACGTGGATCAGACGTATATGCAAAATCTATATATACTGGATTGTCCACATCAATATAAATAAATAATCAAATACGAATAATTGATTTTAAATTTTCAAAACAAATTTGACTTTCATTTTAAAAATATACTCTTCACACTCGTTCTAGGATACTACTGATCCTATCTCTAACGAGTCATTCTCATTGGATATTACTAATCCAATATCTGATGAATTCTTTCGTACGGTTCTAATGTGTCTTGTTCTCTAGCTTTGTAAACCAAAGCTCTGATACCAACTGTGAAAACCCGTAACTTCCCCGTAAAGGAAAGCGTCGGATAGTTCGAGAACAAACCACGACAGAACGCATACAGAAGAACCTTTCATTGTATATTACAACAATGCATCAGATTACAAGAATATATAGAGTATAAATGCATATTACACAGAAATATCAGAGATTTAAATTACATTTAAATACATAGCAGCGGAAAAATAATACAACACACAACTAGAATGAGATATACGGATACAAAGCTTTCCGGATATCGTTCCAGCTGTAAACCAGGATCCTGTGAATATAAATCTGCAAAACCAAAACTACTAGCTGCCCGTGTCAAAAATAAGGGCACCCAGAGTTTAGGTTAAAACAATAAACTCCAGGTCAGTCATGTGACTGGTGTGAGAACTAAAACAGTTATAAATCTTTATTTTAAATCTTTAGGTAAATCAAGGGACCACGCCGTATAACACGGAACGGGTTTCCTCCCAAGAATACCAGTGCATAAAACAACAGCGCAATGCTAAATAAAGAAAAATGAAGCTGTTATAAGACCCAGGTCCTATCACACAATGCAACGCAAGCCGGGGGATAGGGTTTTCCCTTATAACAGCCAAAGAATGCTTGATACGTTTAAAACAAATCATTTGATACTATTATAAGTGCATAGTGTATAAAACAACTTCAAATCATAAGTATCAATCATAGGCGGCATGAGCGCCCCATCCCACTATGTCACCATACTAGTTCTACAATTAAAACCGCAAATGTCACGTATTTGGAAATTGGATTTCCGTCTATGAACCGAGGCAAAAGATAGTCCTCAACCGATTCGAGACAATCTAGCCCATGTCTCCGGAGCAGCCGCAACTGCCCCTTGGATCGTCAGGGCTGGTCCACCGATGTGGATTATAGTGCCTGAACAATACGTTTCTCCGCCCTTTGGGGCGTAAATGAGCCAACTAAATGACTCCATCGGTTCGAGAACGACCGATCAATCCGAGGCGCCTCGCAACAGCAACAACCACATAAGTCAAACTCGTCAGGACGTGTAAAACCACTGACGCCACTTCTAGCTAGAAAGAAACGCAAGTCCTCCCTGATGTCCCCTCCCGTTTTTGGTTCATACCGGGTGTGAAACTCGCGAAGCAAACGTTACACAAAGCTACGCCACAAAGGCCGTGCTTTGATCATCACCACAAGACTTTGCTTTTCAACAGAAGCCTCGATCAATTGCCACTTAGGCATGCCACACAGGCAATTCACTCCATGCGTTTGATATCCATCAATATATAACCCCTGAGCTCGTACGTCTCAGAGAAGGGCGTTAAGCAAGAGAATAAATTCTCCGCCGCCAAGCAGATATATATTTAATAGAGATCAATCACACGGACTAAAATCCAATGTCAGACACACAGTCCATTTACAAGTCCGTTCTGGGGCTGAACGAAACCGGAGGCACCTAGTACCCCGCATATCCATCGATCTCCAAGCATGTCTGGACGATCACTAACTGTTTCCATCTTCTTGGGTGTACAGCCCAATCAAGATCATCAGTAACCACCCAAACGACGTGAGGACTTCCGGTCTTCGACCACCGTCTTCATCTTCGACTTATCGTCGTATCAGTTATTCAGAATGGGATAAACCCGGTCTTCCCGAATAACTCGCGTATATTTTAAGTAAGTGTTACACAAACACAACATACGCCTCATTCCAATCCATCAGTCACTAACCGTAAATTAATCAAGAGAATAATTCCCCAAATATTAACCCCGAAGGCCGAAACCAACATCAGATCAATATCCAGAAAACCATTCTACTTAGCTAACCGACAGTTAGTTTCTAATTTCACATTCATAGGGAAAGGTTCCCATTAATTTTATCAAAGATAAATTCTTGAATTTATTCTTTAATCAACTTTTGAATATCAATTCAAACTAGTCGGGATTAGCGAACCTTACCGAAGTAATCATTTGTTTTAATTTCCCAATCCCAACCTATTCATCCCATGAAGTAAAATTGGTTATACTTCATATCTAACACCACGGTGTTATTGGTAAATTCAATTACCATTTCACGTTCAAATCTAATTAAAGATTTAACTATCGCCTGGAGCAAAACTGGTGATACTCCATTTCGATTATTTCAATCTAATTAAAGATTCATTAAAACTCCACTTAGTTTTAATCGTTAACTGGGTTAAAGAATCAGTGTCATTTAAAACACGGTTCACGATAAACCCAAAATCACATTCCATTAATTATCGGGTTAAAGAACAAGTGTTATTTAAAACACTGTTCACGATAAACCCAAAAATCAATAACAATTCTATTCCAATTAAATATTATTTAATTGGTACCCTTCATTAAATCTAAAATAAAAAGATTTAATCTTTTCTCAACTGGGTTCAAGAACAGTGTCAATGAAGACACCATTCACGACAAACCCAAATCACATTCGATATTCAATACTAGGCTCTGAATAGAGAATATATCGGCTTATATTCAATATCAAATTCTACGACTAACAAATGTCGTATTGGAAATAACGATATAAATATATATCTTTCAAATTTCCATAACAACACCTGTATAATCACGAATTCCAACATCGAAATATTCCGAAGACAATTTCGATTCAAATCCACTCCAATGCAATCATTGGATATTCTGGTTATTTTTAAAACCCTTTTTAAATTCAATTTATTTATTTAAAAATAAATAGAATTATAATTCTAGTTCAAAACTAGTTCATTTCGATAAAAATCTATTTTTATCTTTTCAAATATGGAGTTTTTCATCCCAATTCTTTCTAAATCATTTCTTATGATTTTACACAAATTATTACTATTTTTAATAATTTTATCAAGGCCTGTACAGTCGATTTCCATCAATGGCCATCGAACTGCACTTACAGCGACCTTTTTCGAATTTGATTTGGACGTATCTCCAAATCCAACCGTTAGATTTCAAATTTCTAATATTCGTTAGAAAGCTCTTTTCGATACGAACCCAACGGTTCCGGTTTTAGGAGAATCCGACGGTCGGATCTCCCGTAATGTCCGTTTGAAATAAATGGTCGAAATTCACGAACTGCCGCGGCGCGGCGCGTTCTATTTAGGCCATTATATTATATATATAATATATATAATATATATTTCGTCGATTTCTATTTAAAACGACTTATATAAATAGTTTTAAAACTCGTTTTAAAAGCAATTTCAACTTCCTTTTCAATTCAAATCAAAATTGAATTCTTCTTTATAAATTCGTTTTAAAAATTCATTTCTATTCAATTCAAATTTCAATTCAATTTGAATTCATTTCAATTTGCTTTCAATTCAATTTGAATTCGTTTTCAATTCATTTCAAAATCGTTTTCAATTCATTTCATTTCGAAATCGCTTTCAATTCATTTCATTTCGAAATCGTTTTCAATTCATTTCATTTCGAAATCGTTTTCAATTCATTTCATTTCGAAATCGTTTTCAATTCATTTCATTTCGAAATCGTTTTCAATTCATTTCATTTCGAAATCGTTTTCAATTCATTTCATTTCGAAATGTTGGATTTCAAAATTACTTTTCAATATTCATTTCAAAATGAATAAAATCGATAAGAATATCGTTCACGTCAAAATGGCGCATCTAATCAACACGGCTTCATATATTTCTATTTTCAAATATTCTATTTCAAATATTTCTATTATTAAAATATTTCGTTCAACACATGACCAATCTCAATGGATGAGTACTGTCAACACATGAACCTTTGTTTTATATTCTTTATTTTTCAAATTGGAATGAGGCCCAATCAATTACCATATAAAGTTAATTATATGGATTTTCATACAACACATGTATATAATAGCATTGAAAAGTAATCAACCATCAACCAAAGTGCACTACACTGTATAAGCATCAAATATAGATATCTAACGCTTATAACAGCCTGTCAATCGATCGATCGACATATTTAATCAATCAGGATGAGTGAACTTCAAATTTCATCCTAACACCCGTGTGGGGTTTCAAATAATCAAACACATATTTTATTTGTGCAGTTGGGCGATGTGTAAAATTTATCGACCCAATCAACGTCATTCAAATAGGTGTACATAAACAAACCGTCTGGTTTGTAAATGAATATTTTATTTTATTCACTTTCACTACATTCATATTCACGTTAAAAATTATATTTTTAACGATAAAACATTTTATTCCAACATATGAATTTTTATTATTCATTTACACAATAAAATGATATTTTTATTTTCTAACATATTTTAGAAAATTTCGGCGGCATAACGGCACGATACTAGAAACGGGACGAGGCCTAGCCTTATCCCCGGTCTAGTGAAGGCCCACGCCATTCACACATCAATCATATTCACCAAACAACCAAATTCAAATCAAATCATCAAAACTAATCTATGCAACCAAAACAAACAAGTCCATGGTCTGTGGACAATTGTGTCGGGTGCTACTAAGCACCGTCTGCATCCTAGTATATATATATATATATATATAACTAGAAAAATAAATTGAAAGGTGAGAAATTCTCACCAATAGCTATCCTAGCTCCACGGCACTTCTAATGCAGGAAATCTTCGCCAACTCGCCTTTTCGTCATCTTCGTTGCCCATAGCCACTACATATGTAAAAATCGAATTTTTTCTTCGCTATTCAATATATAAAAATCGAATTTTTTAGTATGCTATTCAATATATAAAAATCGAATTTTTAGTATGCTATTCAATATATAAAAATCGAATTTTTTAGTATGCTATTCAATATATAAAAATCGAATTTTTAGTATGCTATTCAATATATAAAAATCGAATTTTTAGTATGCTATTCAATATATAAAAATCGAATTTTTATTACTTCGTTTTCAATATGAAAAAAATCGGATTTTTATTACTTCGACTTCAAAGTAAAAATCGTATTTTATTTCGCTATTCATATCATAGAAATCACATTTTTATTATCAAGGTTTTTCAAATAAGAATCATATTTTTATTTCACTTTCATGTATATAAAAATCGTTTTTTTATCTTGCTAACTTCGCAATAAAAATCATATTTTTATTTTCTTCATGTTAAATAAAAATCCTATTTTTATTTTTAATGCCATTTCTATCTTAAATACAATGCTTTTCTATTTTTTTTCAAAGCAAAGTATATTTTCAAACATGCTAATTTTATATTTTTAAAACTGAACTTTCTTTTTACAATGCATATACACAAAATTAATTAACTAAAATTTAAAATACAATAAAGACTCACTTCATCGTTCGTCAGAGACAAATGGGAAGAGGCGCCGGAGGCAGCAGAGGCCGGAAGTGGAGCCACGGCGTCTGGACAGCGGGCTTGAAGGGTTTGGAGTTTTGAAGTTTCAATTGGAGGCGGGGAGAGAAACGGCGGATGGAGGAGGGCTAGGGGAGTCGGAGTTGGTGGAGGCGGCACTGGGGTCTGACGCGGGTAGGGTTTTAAAGGGGGAGGGGCCAGCGTTGGTTTCCGTTCGACGAAGAGGGAGCGCGGAGGGAAGGAGGAGGTGGATCGGAAGGGGAGGGGTGCGGTGGTGGCTCCCCACCTGGGGTGGCGGTGGCGATCTCCGCCATCGATAAGATGAACTCATTTTTTTTTTTCTTCTTTCGAAAATTTAATTGAAAAGCATCGGGGGGGCCTGGTTAAAAAGGGGGAAAAGAGATATATATTTATTTTTTTATTTTTTTATTCTAAATTAATTTAATTTCTCTCTCCTAAGTTGACTTTCCATACGACCTCGAAACGAGGCCCACCGCCTGTCGCCCTTAGCATTTTACCCCCATTCCGAACACAATGGAATATGTATCGTAGGCTGATTCGACTGTTTGAATCAGTTTCCGTTAAATTTACATTTAAATCATTATATTGAATTTTAAACGTACATTTCAAATTACTGGGGCCACATACTAACTAGAAAAATTCCCGAAAAATATTTTCTAGCTTCGTATCTACGATACGGTCCTAACAAAACTAGTTTCGTCGAATTCTGAGACCGTTTGAAAAATGGCCAATTTCCAGTCGATTAAAATCAACTGAAACTGGTCAAACGCGTTTTCCTTTGCCATGCTCACATATTGATTCGAAAAATTATGAAATTCGAAACCTAGCAATAATTTAACATCACGGATCCAACAAAACTGGTTTCGTCGAAATCCGAGGTCGTTTGCAAAATGTCCATTTTTAAGGGCCTGAATTCCATAGCGACTATTCAGAATTTTCAACTGGACATATCTTTTGATTCCCGCTACGAACTTTTGATTTTTCGGATTCGTTGGAAAGATATTCACAATTAGATTCCATTATTTTTGGTTTCACTAAAATCCGGATTGTTTTGCACCCGGTACATTCAATTGAAGTTTGAAATCGAATTATCGACCTACCGAGCCATTTTCAATTCTATTTATAATTATATATAATTATTTATATTCTAACGACGACGCGTATAATATATACGTTCGAATTCTATTCAAAATAAATTTCTCGTCGATTATATTTAAAATAATCTATTTTAAATATTCAAAATCCGCTAAAATTGCCAAAATAAAAATTTTAAACTGGCCCAGATTTTCGGGTTGTTACACGTTTCCTCCTACGTATCCACCTTGATGCCCTCTCCGCAACCATCCCATTAGATCTATGCTCGGTCCACCCTACAAAATGCGACCCAAAACCCAACTACAGGAAACGTGGGCCTTTGCTATTGTCACACCAATCTAGGGAGAGCCACAACTAATAAAAATCTAGAAGAATATGCATTTTTCGATGCGGAGACTAACGATGCAAATCTGGTGGCTTAACTCTTCTTGTATGGCTTAACAAACCGAACCCTAAGCATCACAACTTTTACGCCTAATCCCAAACTAAGCTAAATAAATTAGATATGGATGTGTAGAGAACTTTGATTCATCAATTTAGAGATTAGTTTCATGATTTTTACCTACTTAAATAAATTGATTCAATTTTTAGAGGATGGAAAAGGGAAGTCGACCATTCCCTAACGCTACTCATTGGATCAGTAGTAAAGTTTTTTGAGAAGGAGAGGAGTATGGTCTTAGCCAATTAAAATAATATTATTTTATTCAATTTATTCAAAAAGGCCCATAACCCGCGAACTTCAATCGACATGTGCTACCTGTCATCATTAATGTAAAAGGGCCTTTTGAAAACAATAGAACTTGCTTTGAGATCAATTGATTGTATAAAAAAGTTAGCTTTCAAAACTCGAATTATAAAATTCCATTTCTTTACGCAAGTTGGCACACATTCTATTTATGCATGACCAAACGATACATTCGAACGCTATGAAACTTGACGACATGCAACAACTTATTACTATGATTCCAAAAAAAAAAAAAAGTTTCATCATAATCCAACACTATGCCCCTAAAATGATAATTTACACCTATATTGAGATCGTTTTGATCATAAAATTTTCCGAACTAGCAATAAATATACTTATTCTCCACGTAACGAATAATCCGAACTTAATGAAACTAGTCTCGAGTCCTAATTTGGTCGTTTGTGAAAAACACCATTTTGGGACCACCAACTAATTAGTTAACGATCAATATTCAAATAAAATATTTAAATATCCAATCTTTAAAATACGAGTAGTTATATAATCCGTTGTCGAATGACCACTATCTTTTTGATATCTCTCGAATCATTTCTAGACAAAACATCGGTTTCTCACCCACTTCTAACTAACAAGTTGGATCATTACATGGTTTTCTGTACAAAGCTTGATACGGTGTTATACCAATATTCGACTGTTAAATAGTATTATAAGCAAACTCAACAATATGCAGGTGATCATCCCAAGATCCTCTAAAATCTACAATACAAGCTCTAAGGAGATTTTCAAATATGTAATTCACTCTTTCAATCAGTCCGTCGGTCTAAGCATAATAATTGTACTCAAATGCTTCTTTGATCCCAAAGACTCTTGAATACTTCCAAAATCCACTATTAAACAATGGATCTTTGTCACTTACGATGTTTTTGGGCATTTCATGGAATCGAACAATCCAATTAACATATAACTAAGCCAACTTCGATGTCATTATGGTGGACTTAATAGGAATGAGTCTTGCACTCTTGATCGATATATCACTATAATTCAAATAATATCATACGTTGTGTCATCAACAAAATCCATGGACACTTTCTCACATTTTCGTGTAGGAAATTCTAATGGTTATGGCAATCCACTCAGCTTCTTCTGCTCGACCTTCACCAACTGGCAGCTCATACACTTCGAGATAAAATTCGCAATATCCTTTTTCATATCTTCAGAGTAGTAAGTACTTTTCATATCTCAGTACATCTTGTTACCGATAGAATGAATACGCTACTTAGACTAATGACACTCTATCAATAATTCATCTCAAAGCTCTTCAACATCTAGAAAATATAACCTTCCACTTTTACCAAGCCAACCATCTCGATCAGTCTTTATGACTTCATGTCCTCGGTTCTACTCGGGTTTTACTCTCATCTTAAGCTTTCCCATTAACTTCACTAGCTTAGCATCCTGCTTTTGGTTAATTCCAATTCTTTCAGTGAGAGTAGGTTTAATAGACAAACTTGCTAACTATTCTCGTTGCTTCCATTCCAAGAACATAGCTCATAAACTAACAAGCCTTTTTCTCATTGTAACTACATTACCTTTCCCTGAAAGTGTAGGAAATATCAAAATCATATAAAGCTAAGAATTTCAACTATCACTAATGTCGGAGATTGAAATTCATCTAGAAAAAAAGATACTTCATATACTTACGGCCCGTAAACAACTTATATCTTGCTCCCAGTAGATAATGTTTTCCTCGTCTTCATTACAAACAAAATAGCCGCCAACTCAAGATCATAAGTAGGGCAATTCCTTTCATGTAGCTTTAGCCGTCAGTTAGCATAAGCAACAAGATTTCTTTGTTGCATCAATACTACTCCTAAACTAGTACCACATGTATTGGTATATACAGTCATCTCTTCGTTCCTACTCGAAGTCAACAACACAATGCACTAGTCAACCTTTCCTTCAAAGTCACAAATGCATGATCACACTTAGCATCCCATATGATGGTCTAATTTTTCTTAAGCTGGTAAATGGTGTCGTCATCTTAGAGAAATCCTTGATGAAATGTCTATAATACCCTGCCAAACAAAGGAAACTTCTATTATCCAAAGAATTCTTAGGTCGGCTCCAATCCTGGACTTCTGATGTCTTAGAAGGATCCACTGTTATCCCTTTACCATATACCACATGACCAAAGAATCTCGTTTCTTCCTTCCAAAATTGACATTTAGAGAACTTCGTCTTTAGCCAATGAACCTCTAAAACAATCCTCGAGTCAATACAAGAAATTATGGTATATATTGCACAGTGTTATAACATTATATTAAAGTGCTATAATTAAATAATTAAAGAAAATAAAATAACATGAAAATTATGCTATATAAAATAAAGTAAAAAAATAACTCATACGTTTTATTATTTATAAAATTATTCTGCTACATTAGCCCAACCCGTTAAAACACGGGAGTGAAAAAGCAAAGCGGATGAAAATAAAACCGAAGGCCACCAAAATTACTCAATGCAAATCGAGAAAATTACACTATTGTCCTTCCTATTTTTTTGTGCAAATACCATAGAGATATTAAATATTGTACAAATATTAATGAAATTAAATGTTTGGAAAAAATAAAACATAAAGGACAAGTGACGGTTGGCTCTTTGCACAAAAAATAGAAAGGACAATACTGTAATTTCCTCGATTTGCATTGAGTAATTTTGATTTGCATTTAGCAATTATGAATAAAATTCCCTCTTCCTTTCACTATCTCGACCTAATATTTCGCCCAATTGCTGAATTATTCCAATTAGTCCATAATTATAGAAACTCGCCAAGCCAGACTATCTCTGATCCACTCCAGCATCTTGTAAGTCGACTGCTTCTGGTTAACTTAAACCTTAAATGAACGTTGTCTTCGATTCAGTCCAAAGTCCTCCAAATCGTTGGAGTTGTCCAAAGAGGTATTTTTTTGAAATATGACCCTTGTCCAAATTTGTGGATTTGTGAAAGACGTTTTCTTGTCAAATGTTTGGATTTCATGTTTGAGTTAGATAAAGGTGTTATACACTTGCCTCTAGGTTAATTTTTGGATATCATATTAGATTTGAAATTTATAGAGTCGTTATTGGATAGGAGTAAGACTAGGAATTCAAGACATGATAAATTATTGTGTTATTTACCTTTTGCATATATGTAATGCTTGTTCTGCGAATATGTATATACGTGAAAACTGAAGCAACCAAGACAGAAATTACAATGGAAACTGAACATGTATTTCTTGTGAAACCAATAAGGCATAGATAAAGAATGTTGCTGAGACTACTAGTGAAGAATTAACATTTCTTTCTAATGAAGATTTTAAACCAATTGTATTCTTTTAAGTATTAAATAAAGCTCTTTCTTTATATATAAGCCAGTTTAAGCAATATAAAGTACATAAAAATTATATTTGTTTTCTTATTTGGTTTGAAGGAATTATGTTTTCAAATGATGATTATACTAAAGAATACCATGAAAGTGTTAAACTAGTTTTGAAACATGACATGCTTTTTGATTTTTCTAAAAAAAATATCATTGCTGGATGAAACTAAGATGATTATAGTATTATTATTTCCAAAAAATGAACGGCAATGATTATTTCAAAGAATTTTGGATCTCTTGCAAAAAAATATTGGATAATCCTACTGTAGCCACCTTTGTCGAAATCAGTTATCAAAATTGAAGCCGATTAAATTAAGTGTGCTGCTATTCACACCCCCATTTAGACTACTGGCCACCTATACTAAAGGCCACCAATTTTTTATGTCTCTCTACTTCTTTACACCACCTAAATTATTTAATTTCTAATCGGCTACCACCTCTGTTTTTATTTCTTTATCATTCAAAAAAAAAACGTCTTACTTCCTGAAATTTTCTCCATCGCTCTACAAGCTTGAAGATTTACCTAAATTACCAACACAATTCGAATCGTCCAATCAGCTGATAACGTTCGTGCCACGATGACAAGAGGGAAGAAGTCGTCTAAGTCGAGTAAGATTCGAACCCTAATTCTGTTTTCTTCTGAAATCGATGCTAGCTATAGGCTTAGAAATGGGTTTGAAATTGTTGATAGTTGAAATTTACAAATTGGTGTGAACGGTTCTTCATAACCTATTTTTTGTCTTAATTTTCCATCCTCTGCTCAACTAATTTTTTTTCTTATGGTTTCGAGTTTGATATCTGAGAGTTTACATTGTTTGAGAAGAGAAGAGAAGAGGTAGTACAGCTGTTATTGATTGAGTGAAAAGAAATAAAGTGGTGGTAGTCAAAGCGTCCAATCAGCTGATAACGTTCGTGCCACGATGACAATTTCAATCGTCAAATCAGCTGATAACGTTCGTGCCACGATGACAAGAGGGAAGAAGTCGTCTAAGTCGAGTAAGATTCGAACCCTAATTTTGTTTTCTTCTGAAATCGATGCTAGCTATAGGCTTAGAAATGAGTTTGAAATTGTTGATAGTTGAAATTTACAAATTGGTGTGAACGGTTCTTCATAACCTATTTTTTGTCTTAATCTTCCATCCTCTGCTCAACCAATTTTTTTTTTTCTTATGGTTTAGAGTTTGATATCTGAGAGTTTACTTTGTTTGAGAAGAGAAGAGAAGAGACGGTACGGCTATTATTGATTGAGTGAAAAGAAATAAAGTGGTGGTAGGAAGTAGGTCAAAAATAATATAATCTATTAATTTTTTAAAGGTGGCCAGTAGTCTAAATGGGAGTGTGAATAGCAGCACACTAAATTAAATCTTCAATCATTTATTTCATAAGAAAGGCTAAATGAATCAACAGTATTATTAATCAAGTAAGTTGGTACAAAACTTAATTATACGTCTTTGATTTGCAAGTAAGAAAACATCAAGGATTTTGCCTAGAAGATGTTCTAACTTCATTTCCACTTCTAGTTGCCTAATTTTCTATCATCTTCTTCACTTTAAGAAATAATTCTTACCTAAATAGGATGCTAACTAATGCGCGTAGTGCCCGTAAAGAAATATCAACAAGGGCCTTTTTTACAGGATCACATTAGGCTCAATTTTAGTCTAAACACACCACCGATTATTGCTGCTTTTGGTGGCAAAATTTTACAACTGGAATAGGGAAAGTTTTACTATGACATTTTTTTCTATCAATGCCAAGGAATTTGATCCTTTGAGTTTATCTTATGATGATACCTACAGCATGCCATAGTTCTATGATAAACCAAAAAAATTAAGGTCCAACTGGTCATGAATTCCCATCATAGCGGAGCTCGTGTATGGCCTGTTGTCGTGGATGGTCTTGTAAAATGATCAAGAACTACAAAAAATGCTTTTTCATTTTGTTTTATTTACATTGAAAATTGAGGATCATTTTGAACAAAGATTGATTATTTGTTGAGATAAATGAACTACGTAAGACCACCTTATCAACCACATTTTAGTACAAACCACAGAGAAGCTTTCCGGTGCTGGAGCAAAGAATATAAGTATATACATTTCTATATCGATTTATTTCAAACCGTATTGGGCTTTAAACTAGAAAATCAATCATCATAATCCATTCAGGACAATCCCGTAATTTTTTTAACAAGACTAACAATATTTTTTGGCTAATCAATGATCATTGTATTGTCATTTTCTGAAGTAATATCTCCATAAGAACATCTTTGAGTTTAATCTTTTGAAGTAATGCATAATTTTGTTTGTAGGTAGAATCTAGTTTCAATAAGAGGCAAAGGAATAAAAAAAGTTAAAGGGGTGTGCATCACTGATAAAGTAAGTGTCTTTACCGTTTCTCTATCAAACATCATATTCATAGCTTTGAATGCTCTGTTAATAAACTTGTATATCATTACTGTGGTATTTCTATTGATGTGAAACTGCATTTGTAAGGGCTCTAAAATGTGTCAAAAAATGATGTAGCTGGAAACTATTTCATGAATTTGACTTTGCATTTACATTTAAATAGTTGTGTTATTGGCACAATTGTAAAGCACGTTAAAAATGCTATGAACACTATGTATTAGTAATAATTAGTTGAAAGCATATCTTTGCACAAGATTAATTGAAAGCTCAAGATCAAACATATTAGTTAGTATCAATAATAATTGTAATACTTGAAAATACAGGGTTAATTGAAAGCATGTGCCTTCTCCATTCCTATTGTCATTTTTTCCATTGGTTTAGGAATTAATTTTTAGCTACCCAACTAATGTTAAACTTTAACCATTTTGCAAAACTTAACCGTGGGTCTTCAAATGTCACAAATTGTATATAGCCTTTAAGACCGAGATATGAAATGAAACTTAACTCTGGGTCTTAAAATGCAATCTTATTAAACGTCGCTGATTTGGTATAGAACTTGTCCAAGTTTCTTTTGATATCGCATTTTCATTTATTTCAACTACTAGATTTTATGGAGTGGTGGAAATCCATGGCGCATATTTTTGTTTAGAGGTTAAGTCATGAGTTTAGCAGGGTGACAAAATACATTACATAATGAATATTGTGAGGGTATGAAGTTGTATATTACTGTAAATTCCTTTGTATCCAAACAAAATGGCTTCATAGTTACCATCTTTGGAAAAACACTCATACTTAATTTAGAAATACTTACATAAATATGTTACAGTGACTTATTTATTTGTTTGAACTTTACAGGTAATATGTTTTCAAAATCCAGATTAGTTTCTGGATGCACTATCGCTTTGCAATCCTTTAGCAACTTATAGAAGCCCACTCGTGTTTTTGACGATAAAAAGAAAATGGTGAGAAAACTCAAAGTCAAGAAAGACGCAGACCCCTTTAAACAAAGTGCCTTTCAGACCTTCTTTTTCTACCTCTAGAATTTATGGCGTGAATCTCTTCAGTTTCTTCCCTTTTATCATTTTTTTCTCCACTAAAACAAACGGTTGAAATGGACCTTGTTGAAAAGTTAGGCATTCAATGACACCTAATATTTGTAACCATCATCTGTCCTTGCCTTTTCTTCCATGCCACTTTCATGCTCTGATGCAACCTTATTTGAATGCTTTCATAAGGGCTATACTAAGGTAAAGGAAACTTCATGAATTTTCAGTTTGTTTTTGGATATTTTACATGTAATTTTATTTTGATACTATAGCCTGGGATTTTATGTGACAATTTTTTCTTCTGATAAAAAATTGCCCAATGGAAGAAGTATTGATTGACCTTCCAGTTTATGCAATTAGGTAAACATCTATGCTTAGTTGTTAGTCAATATATACATAGTTGGACAAATCTCAGGTCAGGTGCTAAACCAAATAGGAAAGGAAATATTAATTAGCCTATATTAATCATAAAAGTCTTTGGTTAATCATAAACATCATCACTGAATTTGATAGTTTCCTATCATACTTATAATGATAAGATTTGCTTTCTTTTGCTATTTGAAATTCAAGTAGTCACGCACCTATGGACCATCTAAAACCCATTATAAACTAATTGCTAATCTAAAACAAGTGTAAAATTATTTAAATTACAAAGTAATCAACTAGTTGTATTTTAATCAAACTACTACAGATAATCTTACAGTGGCCAAATCAGTTAAAAATAAAATGCAACCAAAATCAAATATAAATACTGAAACACAACACAAAAGAGAAAAATAAATAAATGGAAAAAGTCGTTGACCAAAGAATAAACATGGCTTAAATGTCAAATGTCTTCATCATGACCAGTTCTAGGGCTATCGATTTCCTACACGATCCGAATCCCATACGGAAATTAGCATGTTAAGCCAACCCATTTAGTTAGCAAGTCATTTTCAGGTCTACCCAAATTTGACCCGTTTATATAGGGGTGGGTTTAGGGTTGACCCGGTAACTCGATTTTGACCTGTCAAACCTGATTGTAACCAGTATGCTCATATATTCTTGTGTGTGTTGTTATATTTTACAAATTTATTCTTGTATGTTGTTAGTTAACAACTGTATCGCTTCCATACTGTTAGTCTTTTATGTATGTAGTATACTCATATATTCTTATATATGGAGAATGATTTTTGGATATGGTGATTTAATGCTTTATATATGTGTTGTCTGTTGGTGATTTTGTAACTCGCTACTTGTTGGTGATTTTGTAATTTGATGCAAGTTTGTGATTATACAATAGTGTTGCTTGTTGGTGATTTGGTTCTTTTGTTGTTTATATTAGTAGGCTATATTTGGAAATTGGTCAAACGAGTAAACCTAACATAACACGTCCCGACACGATCCATTTAGATAAACGGGTTACACGTGTTAGGTCGGGTCGACCCGTTTATAAATGGGTCAGGTTCGGGTTGGGAAAAATGAGCTGTTTAATAAACATGTTGACCCGGCCCATTTATAAATCAATCCGAACCCGACTTAGCCTGACCCAGGATCGACCCGACACGACCTATTGACAGCCCTAATTATTTCCCGCAATGGATTTCTTATGCTATTGGTTTTCTTTACTTCCATTTATCAGGAACTTAGAGTTTGGTAATAGTTTAGCTCATGTAGTAATGCACAAATATATGTTTGGTTGAATAACGGTTGGTTGAATACAACTTATATTTCTTTATATACATATATGTCGTCTGTAAACGATCAAAGAATAGTATAAGGATTGACATGTCCCTTTGCTAAACATTTGTTGTATGTAATGTGCTTTGCTTTATCCATAAAAAATTTAACTTCTACTTTGTGAGTTGCAAGTTTTGAAATATATAATGTGCACATGTTGAAGGGCAGAAGAATGAGATTTTTCATGTATCTTTATTATGAAACTAGTCTAAACATATTTACTTAGTTGTGTATTGTCAACTAACTAAGACAATTTTATTTTGACTTTTGCAATTAAATGTGTTTTTGTTATTAGACATGCTTTTGCTATTATATTTTTTCTGTTAAGTACATAGTTTTGTATTGTGAACATTTATTGTTTAGTTTTTTGTAATGTGCATAATTTAGCTAAGTGAGAATAACAAACTATAGAAAGAATAACATAGCAAAGACACACGTTATATGTTAACCATGTTAATAGAGGAAATATACTGCTATGGAAACGAAAAGGTGAAGTGCTTACTAGAAAGAAAAACGTTGCAGAAAAGAATATAATAGCGGGGGAATAAGCTATGTAAATGAATAAATCGATATAAAATTTTGTTTTATATCGCTGAATACATGCAATGAAAATTTTGTTAGCATTATAGAAAGAAGATGAGATTTTACTGCGATAAATAAAACAACATGGGTAATATGCTATGAATTACTTTTTACAGCTGTGAATACGTGCTATAAAATGTTTGATACAATAGTATTTAATTTAGGGATATGAGATATATCCGAGCTATTATAACATGTTGTTATATAGCATTATCACTAATGCTACATGTATTATAGCATTTTTCACAAGCTATCAAAAGCTAATGGAGTATGAAATGCAGTAATAGGCACACTATTCGTAGGCACTCTAAGATGATGGAATCATGTCCGAACCCAATTGAGGAAACATATTTTCCTCATGCATCTAATCAAATAAATTATCAATCAGTGGTAGAGGATAATTATTCTTCATCATCACCTTATTCAGCTCATGATAGTCAACACAAAATATTAAAGAACTGTCTGCCTTTGTCATGAATACAACTGATGCACCTCGCTTGAATATACTTCTTTGAATGAATCCTTTCCTCTATAAAGCATCAACTTGCATCTCAAGTTCTCTTTGTTACTTAAGCATCATTCGCCTCACAGGCATAACTACATGTTTTGCTTCATCTACTAAATTAATCGGGGACTCAACCTCCTTATGGCGGCAATCCCTTCACTTCCTCAAAGAGATCAGGATGCTCACTAGAAATAGGCACATATGACAACTTATCCTATGGAATCTCAAGTGACTATAAAAATCTTACCAAAAACCCCTATCATCTGGTAGGCAGTGTATCACAACTGTTTCCCTTTCCACATTCCTAGTTGTCACCTTGAGCTTGTCATGGTCTTCTTTAGCCGCATACCTCTTGAGACGGTCCATATCCAAAATGATTTCGAGCCTAACAAATTTCAGAACAAAACAATCACATACAAGAGAGCAGTAATGACTCAATAAATAATATCACAATAAATCATGTGAAAACTAGCAGATTCCCTTAGGGGGTTAGTCACAATCAAAGGTCTATCTACTATCTTAGTTTCCAGCCTCAATCTGCATATTAGATCACTATAAGAATGTGGAAGCACTCATATCAAATGGAACTCAAACAGAAACACCTCTGATAGAAAGCATACATTGTAATATGACTCCCTTACTCTTTGCAATGGAGCAATAGAAGAAATTGACACATCTTCCAAAGCATAAGCTTTCACAAGTTGTTAATCCTCAGCAGGTTCTGGACAATTTATCTTCACATATCCAGCCTTACCATAATTATAGCAATTCTTTGTAACTTTTGCAACTTTACGCTCATCAACGGAATGAACCTCCTCCTTTCAGTTGAAGCAGACAACTTCTCTTATATGCTTCTTTGTTGATTTATCTTTCCATTCCACTTTTTTACCTCCACTGCCCTATTACGGCATTTGGTCCCCTCTTCCTACAACATTAACAAGAACAGTGACCTTTTTGATACTAACGCTCATGTTGAAGGGCTTTATCAACAAGAATCTCAAAAAGAATATTTATGTGGTGAACTAACTTCTCACTTAAGTAATCATCAAGGTTGGTTATAAACTACTCATTCTTCCTAAGAGGAGTATCAATGAATGATGTTCCATACTTTTAGAGAGCCTTAAACTCATATGCATATTCAAACACAGCCATATCCCCTTGCCTCACCTCTACAAGTCTCTTATACATAATGGATTTTTGGAACATAGGGTTAAACTTATCCTCAAACTTAGTTCTAAAATGATCTCAAGTAATCTGATCTTCAGGAGTATCGATAGTAATGACACTCCACTAGTTTTTAGCTCTCCTTTTGAGATGTCTATAAGCAAGTTTAGTTTATAGATCCCCCTTTGAGATGTCTAGAAGCAAGTTTTCTTTTTCATGGAATCATCTATACCAGGATCAACAAAGATACGAACATGCGTATCCAACCACTCTTGAACATCAATAGCAGATTATGTTCTAAGAATGGTTTCCCACCTAAAGAAGATAAATCCTTACACAAATTAGTAAAATCATCCCTAGGAACCTGCATAGGAGTACCACCACCATCTGCCTCTACTCCGAAAGCAGATTGAAATCTTCTCATCATCGATGCCATCATGGCCTCGAACATAGCCATTAAATCGGATATTTCCACTCCTAATCCACCATTACCAACAACTCCTGAAGAAAAGTTGTTCCTAGCAGTGTTTCATATGTTGCACCACATTCTTCAACTGTAATCAGGATAATTAATCTCTTTTAAAGAAAAATTGCAATGGTACTTAAGTGCATGTTATAATATTTTATACTAACATATAACTAAATTATATCTTTACAAATGCATTATCTATTTACATATTCTCTCAGTTAACTTTAGCCAATCAGATAACTGAAATTATGATACCAATTATGACAGCTATCCCATACCACTTGCATATAATGGAAGACAAGATGCAATGCAAATGTGCCAAACTGATACGGGATAATCATTGTGAAGAAATGACAACAAATTGTCGTATACCTCACAGCAAATGGACCAAATATAATAAGAATATATAAAACAGAATTATAGTGAGATTATTGAAGTGGTAACCTAACCACCATAACTGTCAAGTTATGTACATCAAGTAGAAACATGCAACACATAATTTTCTCACTGCATTCCTCAAAGTATATGCAAGCAAATAGCCGAATCAAATATTTACAAACAGTAATATGTTAAGCTACTCTAAGCTCGTGTCCATCAAAGCTTGAGTGCCACGAAACCTATTATCTAGTATGCTCATCAATAATGTTATTGATTGCGCATAACAATGTCAATGAGTACCCAATATAATAAGAGAAAACATAAATTCTTGGGTCAAGCGACTGTTTGATGTAAGCGATAAATGACTATAAATAGTTATGTTGTAAAATATGTAATATATGGTATTCAGATAAACATAAAATAGAGAACACTAAACCAGATAGAATAATCTAAACAGCCCTAACCCCAGCTCGATTCACCACTTCTTTCACATAATCCTATAGATAATGGACTGTCCGATGAAAGAAGGCAAGATCATTCATAAAATCCATTAAACAATACCTAATCACCACCTTATAAATCCTTGAATACATTGGTAACTCATATGACCATTGTCGCTTAAGCCAAAGGCTGATGGAAAACCTATATTCGAGTTAAAACTATGTGTTTTACACCAACACGTTACTTATACCAGCACGGTTACACAACCTAGTTTAACAACCCACATTTTAACGAATAATAATTAATTAACAAATTGATTAATTAAAGAAAAGGTTGAAAATTAATAGGAATTGGGCAATGGGGTATGCGCCATTGGGTCAGTTATGATTTTCTGGTTCAGATAGACTTATGGATCGCGTAAAACGGATTTAAAACGAATAAATTATGATCAATTGAAGTTTGAAATCAAATTAGAATTTAAAATAAACAAAATGAACTATAATAATTAATCACACTTGTCCCAGCTAGGTCAAACCCAGGGTCGACCCTGTCCCCAAGTCGGTTGAACTATGTACTCGGCCAGGCACGTTTTCGTTCATGGCATGAAATGGAATTTGCTGGAAGCTTCAGGTTGCTCTTTTGTTGTGTATCTTAGGAGGTTGTGATCAAAAACCCGAAATCCTAAGGCCTGGAATCCCTTACCTCATCTATAAATAAACCAAACTCCTCCCTTTTTCCCCACAGTTCTCATTCTTCATTTTCTCTGCCTCCACTTCACTTTTCTTCTTCAAAATAAAAATAAGTTATTCGTGCACAAATTGTAGTAGTGTTTATTCATAGATTCTGGAAATTTTCTACCGAGGCCTTTGGATTAGCATTTTTAGGTGAGATTTCTATGATTTCTATATTTCTTTTAAGTTAAACAATATATCTATAAACTAGCTGCAGTGGTTTTTCCTAATTTGAATTCTTCATAGATCTTAGATCAAGATTATTACAGTTTTGATTTCAGATTCATTCATTTCAATTTTCTTTCTGAGTTCCTTCTGTCTGTTCTATTCAGATTTTTGTAAGCTATTATTTCGGATCTTTTTTCCTTTCTCTATTTCTAAATTTTGCAGTTGCGCCAAATATATGCCTAAAAGGGCATACAAATACGATCAAAACAGGCATGAACCTTTGAGCCTAATAATTTGGTTGGAATATTTCTCTTTTTCTTTGTTTTGTGCTTGGATTATGGAATAAAATTAATTGAATAGAAATTATCAAAATTGAGGCTTAGTTTAAATGTGTTGAGAACTGAAATTAAAAAGGAATAATTGGATTAAGATAAACTGGACTGTACAAATGCTTATTTAACAGATTTTGATAGAAATGGACTATAATTTTAAAATTTGCATAATTATGATAATCGGAAATCATAATGAACACAAATATTTTATGTGCAGTGAAGGGTCGGTTAGGCTTAATATATGCATATCAATTTGCAGTGTGTGGATAAATTATGAGCCTAGTTCTCCTCATTATCGGGTTTAAATATGAACATATTAATTTACAGTGTGTGGGTAAATTATAAGTTTAAACTAGATTGTCATGGTTAGGCCTTATATGTACATATTAATTTACAGTGTGTAGGTAAATTTCAAGCCTAGTACTCCTTGTTGTCGGCTTTAATATGAACATATTAATTTACAGTGTGCGGGTAAATTAGGGGCTTAATATATCTTTTTTAAGGGCCAAATTAATGGGTGCAGATTTGGGCCAAGTTATTTTGTTTGTTGGGATCAATTCCATGTAGCATAATGTTTTATCATTTCAGTCTCAATATAAGTCAAGGGCACGCACCATGTTGCGTTGTGGATGTAAGACGGTCCAATTGGACGGTGTGAGTGCATTCTGGAAAGTCAGTGTGCGTGCACTGGGTCGATTTGGGGACATAAGCCACTTCGACACATGTGGGTAAGGTTATGTATTTTTACCGATGGGCTTGGGCCTAATAAACACAAACCCATAGTTGACGTCGGTTATCCACGATTCGTCACAGCTAATCGTTTGGGTAGTAATAGAAAATCTCTTTCTAATTTTTTTCTATTTGTAAATGTGCAAAACAACCACCATTATCAAATCTTGCAAATGAGAGTGCTTACATCTTTTTCTTATGACATTTATGATATCCCTATTCTATTTTGTTAACTTTTAGGTGTGTAAAGACACTTACCTTTTTATGACACTAGAACTACTGTTTTATCTATTTTTATTTCGTTTATCAGTCGTGCTAGTAATCACTACAGCTCACCATACTTTTTGTCTGACCAATTTCTCTTTTTTTCTTTCCTTTTCTCGCCCCCCCCCCCCCCCCCAAAGATTTTAGGGAGGAAGTGCTTACTTGGACTGCTTAGTTGATTTTATCTTGGAAGACTCTTGTAGAGATGTATTGTTCTTCTTATATCTTTCCACGGTTTGTGTGTACTTTTTAGCTATTTGGGGATACTATTATTTTTGAACTCTGGTATTGCTATTATGACTGAGATTTGAGACATGATATTTTATGACAATTTGGTTTTCTTGAAATAATGAGAATTGTCTGGTTCTTTTAAAGAAAATTTCCTTTTTTCCGCTGTGAATTTATTACTTTATGTCTTGTAATATCTTAGTCTATATGATGTTTATTGTATTCATACCTACAACGCTCCATATTTCTCAATGGGATTCTAACAATAAGGGGTGTGGAGTGTCACATTTTGTATCAGAGCCTAAGATTACAAGATCACTAAAATTTTGTTTTAAAATAGAACTATTTAAAAGAAAAAATATTTTTCGAAAGCTAAATGTTATTTTTGAAAATAAAATATATCACCTCTAGTCAAGTTAAAGCAGTCCTTTGATTCCTTCAAATTCTAAATTGCTATTGTTGACACACTTTTTGGTAAAACCTATCACACTAAATATCTGGATAGCATCGCGCTCGGATATGGAGAACATCGTCAAAAGACAGGCAGCGATTTGGTCAAATTCGCATCACGAACAAAGAAAGGCCTGAAACTCCTATCAGACGACCTCTTTTGGGCCCGAAAACAGCAATTACAAAGCAAAGCTTCGTAACTCTTATAGATCTTTGAATTAGCTTCAGTTTGAGCTTTAGTTTGGCTCAATCGGACTTACGATTTAAAAGTTATGCATGTTTTCGTAAACTGGTGTAATTAGGCAATTCCTGGATAAAGCAACGAAGCGTCACACGATCGAAGTATGGCTCATGCACCCTCGGATCGCCCCTCATTGAATCGCCCCCCTCGGCTCGTGGTACACCTCCTGATCACGACCTGACTGTGGACACCAGCTTCCCACTCCAGCTCACGACCAGACTTCGGTTCGTGGAGACCTCATCACGAACCGACCCCATGACCATGAACTGACCACCGAATCTGCTAATATACGCATAGATCTTGACCTATTCTCATGGCTATTCACACTCCTATTTTCCCGGATCGGATGCCACGTACCCCATCATGAACCTGTCTTCCCATAAGCTCTCCTACAGCTATAAATACACCATTTGAAGGCATTTTCAAGGATCTTTTGGTCTCTAACTCCTCACAGCTTCCACCATTGCTCTCTACAAAGCAATTTCAGCAGCAAAGGAGCCAAATTCCACATTATAACACGAGGATTTCGTGTATAATCTTATGATTTCTTACCTCTTTTCATTGTAAACACGAGGATTTCGTGTATAAACCGAGAGAATTGTACTTGTAACTTCTTAGGATTTAAGAAGAGATAAAGTGGACGTAGGCTTGGTTTGAGCCGAACCACTATAAAAACTTCGTGTGTCTCCTCTTTATTTACTTTTTTCTGCACTCTGTGATTTGCGATCTGCATTTGGATGTTAGGCCCAGATTTTGGTCTAACATTTTGGCGTGCCACGAAAGGGGCACACGACAGCTTCAACTTCTGCTAGGATTTTTTGGCTATTGGATAAATGGCAATCAAAAGGAAGAAGATTGGAACTTCCGCTCATGCTGATGATGCTGACGTTAAAGACACAAGGAACGAGGCAAACCAGGAAGCTTCCTCTCATGAAGATCCTTCTGCATACTTGACCAGAGACGAGATGGAAAGAGTTCTCACTGAACTGAGAGATCAGATGGCATGGCAATATGATCTCCTCCAGAAACAACAGGAAATGATCAACCAATTCTTCGCTCGGATGGATGGAATGCCGAGCAACGCTCAAGTCATTGGAAATGAAGCCACGGAAGATGCTCGGGCATTACATGGACTCGGGGGCAACCCCCTTGTTATTGGAAATGCACAGCGACCGACTTCAGCTCCAGATCGAATGGATACTGGAGCGCAAACTCTCACTTAACTGCAGCAGGGATCGGCTCGTGGCAGGCCACCAACACTGGGTCGGATCGCCCCTCCTCAGTTCGCACCCCACGAACCACGATCCGGCCTTCACGAACCTGCCTCACGTACCGACCCCCTCGAACCGGGTTGGGTAGCCACCCTCGATCCGCGAGTTGCAATCCCCAGGAAGTAGCTCACCAACAGCTTCCATCCACTCCTACATTCAATGCTGGGGGCACCAGCTCTGATTTTGGTAGTTTGCAACATCTTTTTGAAGGCAATCGACTCGCTAATCTGATTCAACGCCTCTCGAGAGGCCGCACCTATCAGAATGACGTGGATGACGTCAATCACAACCCATTCACTCAGGAAATCAGGAATTCCCGCAATTCCCCGGATTTCAAACTCCCACAACTGGAGCCATACAACAGCAAGACGGATCCTACCGCACACCTGATGCGCTACAAACGACATATGGAAGTTCAATCGGCATTGAAAAACAACATGGCTAAATGTTTTCCCCTCTTTCTAACTGATATAGAAACCATGTGGATTCGGCAGCTAGAGACGGAATCGATCAACAGCTGGAACATGTTGGTCGCTCGCTTTCTTAAACAGTTTCGGGTCCACATCGCTCGACCCAAGAACGTCATGTCACTCACTACAATCAAGCATAGGCCCAAAGAAACTCTGCGTTCATTCCTGGAAAGATTCAATGTTGCAGCAACATCAATTGATCGCCCTGAACAATCGATGGTATTGATGGCAGTGGTATCCGGCGTCCTGGATAACACGGAATTCAAGAAATCTTTGTACTGAGACCCATCGCGAAACCTCGGCAAATTCTACCTTGAAGCAGACAGATTTCTGCGGGAAGAAGATGCAACTTCTGAAAAACGCATTCTCGACGTCAACATGCTCAAAGACGGAGAACCATCTGATTCTGAAAATGGCAGAGGAAAAGTTACCATCAAGAATGACCGCAACACTCTGTCCCGGAGAGGACCCAGATATGAAAAGTACACTGAGCTCATTGCTTCACTTTTTGACATCTACATGGACACAAACTGTAACACCCCGAGAATTCTATAACTGTGAAATTAACAAATTAAAGTATAATTAATTCGAAATCAAAGAACTAAGGGAAACGGGATACGCCATTGCGTTCGTCTCGGAAAAATACGCGAAATAGAGTCCGAGTTTTCGAAAAACGGAGTCCGTATGAAGAAGATATGGCCTTCGGAAGTTTTGAATTAAATTTAAAATTCAAACAGAATAAAATAATTAAAAATCAGGCCCAGTGGGCCAGGGCGGATAAACACCCGCCTAGGCCACCCAGGTCGACTGGGCTGTCGACCTGGGCTACCCATGTCGACAGGGCTGTCGACAGCCCTGTCGACAGGGGTATCGACCTGGTCGAGCCCAGTCAACCTGGCTGGCCAGGTCGGTGTGTGGTCGAATTTCTGTGGTCTGCTTTGTCATTAGGGCTAGGTGGCGGGTTCTAATTGGTCTCTCTATCTAATGAATGGCTACGATCTAACCTAGCAACATCAATGGTCCTAATCAATTCCTAACCTCTATATAAACAACCCTAGACTAAACCCTAATCTATTCATTCAAATTAAGAACATAGCCGCCATGTTGCTGAGGAACGACTAAGAGTAGCAGCCAACTAGAGAGGGAATTAGGAAGAAAGTTCTAAAGCCTAAAGCAAATTCAAGCAACCTAAAGCCAATCAATTCAACAAAGGAATCATATCTCTTAATTAGAGAATTCGCCGCAACCATTGTAAGTAGAGTATTACTTTGGTATAAATAAACAACTGTGTTGATGTGTATGCTTGAATTGTGGCAATGGAAGTAATTCATATTTGTGCAAAATTATGTTATTCATTATAAAGAACTACATGCGGTAGTTCTATGCAAATATACGTTTGGAATATTGCGCAAATTATGTAGTCTATGTTGAAGCTACATGTATATAGTTGAGTGAAATTTATGCAAGTTTGGGCTTTGGTATTATGCCATCATGATGTATATTTTTGGTGCATAAATCATTTTGCAAGTAATTGAGACAAGTTTGGTTGTTATAGTTCATATGAAACTATGTTGGAATTTTGACACTATAATCCATGTATTAAGTCATGCTTTTGCAAAACTTATGAATATGGCTAGGCTATGAATTATATTTGGCATAATTGAAATCTATGATTAAGTCTATCTTGTTTAAAAGAATTATATGATGACATATGTGAGACATGGCTAGGTTAGACTCAAAAATCCCTTTTTGCAAGTTTAAAGCAAACACCATGATTAGGAATTTTTATGCATAAGTATGTTTATACCATCGTTATGTGACTAGACTTAAACCATGATTAAGTTGAACTATGCTTGTGTGTTAGTAACAAAGTATCCCCTTTGTAAACATGTAGGAACCTTATGAACATGACTTGTTTATATATATGCCATGAACAAATTTAACTTTACTTATGCCATGCTTATGTTTGACATTATGCTATGCCTATGCTAGGAATATTTATGACATGCTTATGTTTGACATTATGCCTAAATAAGAATATAGGTTCATGATGTAGTTAAACCTATGCAAGTTCACATGCTTTGATTCATGTCACCTATGTTGCCACTATGCAAGTACACCAATTTCTATTTTGTATTTCCAACGTCGTATTGCAAGTTCATGCGCTCACCTTCCCCTCTTTGTGTATATGCCATAAGCCTCCCCTTTCGCATGGCTAAATTGGGCTTTAAAAGGCTAAGCCCAATATATATGAACGGACGTGTAAAACGGGGGAAAATAACGTTGGGTTAAAAATTAATTAATGAATGAAAATATAAAATAGAAGGGCCCAAATTCAAGTATGGGTTGGGCCCGTGATTGGTGTAACCTTTACACCATTAACTTAATAATGGGCCGCAAATATTTACATATAAGAAATGAAGAAGAATGACAAAATATGTAAATGTAGAAAATACGATGTGTTTAACCCGAGGTTGGATTGAGTTGTGATGTAAACCTGCCCGGAACCGCCCGGCTGTCCAGTAGTCACAACAATACCTATCCAATGTGAGAGGTTAAACATGGAGCCCAATAAGGACCCGAGGTTAGACTGAGTTGTGGCGTAAGACTGCCCGGAACCAACCGGCAACAGGCAGCCACAACAATACCTGTCTAATGTGAGAGGTCAGGGCCTTAATAAGACAATTAAGGCTGAGTCAGGATTGTTAGGATTAAGTGAACAAAAGACTTAATCAAAATGGAACATGCTAAACTAAACGGACTGGTGGGGGTTAGGTTAGGAACACTTAACCAACTTAGCATGTTGGCTAGAGATAGAAAACCTAGTAACGGGGGACCCTTTTCAGCAGTAACCCTAAAAGGTGTATCAGTATACCCTGAAACTAGGCAGGGTGGGGCACGATTACTGGGCTAATTGTAAGAGGTCAAATCGACGACGGTGGTGTAGCAGTGTAGGTTCTAACGGAGTGCGGGCGTGCACACACTCCGGCGCAGAAAAATAAGGCACTGGACACCAGTAGCATACCTGTGCACTCTAAGGTTGTGTCGGGTTGCCACTATGGGACTTGATACACCCCATGGTGGGACCAGCATTGGTAACTACAGATATCGGGGCCGTAAGACACATGTAACTATGCGAGTAGGAGCCGATCATCATTGAATGGATCACATCACCCTGATTATGGGGTGCCAATTGGAAACTAGTTTATATGGGTTCAGAGATTAACATGGGGTACGATAGTATATTCGACCCTAGACAACTTAACCAAGTTCATAGTGCTTGCCCACTTCCTGTTTATACTTATCATACCCAGTTCTTTATTCATAGACAAAGTAGTACTCGACTTACTCAGGCTTTATGTCTGACTCTATTTTTCTTTCGTCTTCTTTCTTCCGTCCTCAGGGAGGGAACACAGCAGCTTGACCAACCTCAACATCCAGCTTGAAGAAGAGAAATGTATTGCTTGGACTTTCCTGTTTTGAACCATGGCTTTGGACAATCCACTATGGGGCTTTTGCAGTTTATCTATGTTTTATTTATGCTTCTTTAAATCATGTACTCAAGACAGATTATGAAAGTGTTATGTTATGTTTTTGGAAAGGATGTTGTTGTAACACATATTTGACTTTATGAAATAAAGGTTTGTTGTTCTTCCGCTGTTTACAAATATGTGTTCTTATATCTGTCTTGTATATCTGTGACTTGTACTTATAAACCTCCACCAAAATTAGGGCATTCCCTTTGAGAGTGACCCTAACGGAGGTGGGGTGTTTCACTTGGTATCAGAGCATAGGTTTACCAGATAAGATAAAAAGTTTTGAAAAATTATTTTCAAAAAGGAAATTTAAAGAAGCATTTTTAAAAGAAAAATGTTATTTTATTTTAAAAAAGGCAAAGTCCACTCCCCAAAGCCATAGGTACTATCTCTTATCCTTCGTTTTGAATCTATCCTTTTTGTTTCAGCATGTCCCAAGATCTTAACTTGCCTGAAGGGGTGCCAATACCTGGTTGGTTTAGACGGTTCTTAGAAGCAAGGGCCACTCAGCCAGGTCCTACCATTCCTCCTCCCCCAGCGGAAGGAAATCATCCAGCTGCAGCAGCACCTTTTCCTCCACCTCCTCCTCGGGGAAACACTTTTGCTAAGATATGTAAAGATTTTAAAGCTATGGGAGGAAGGGATTTCCATGGAACTGAGTCCTTCGTAGCAGCTAGAAATTGGCTGAAAGAAACTGAGGACCTATTCATCATCTTTGAGGTAGAAGATAGACAAAAAGTACAACTGGCAGTATGGCTATTGAAGGGCGAGGCTTCCTACTGGTGGGAAGTCACTAATGCTGAAAGACCAGTGGAGACATGGGAGGACTTTAGGGCAAGGTTTGAGTCCAAGTTTCTCTCAGATGCGGAAAGAAGTTTGCAGTTGGAAAAATTCTTATTTCTTAAACAAGGGGACAAGACTGTCAGAGAGTATGTGAATCAGTTCGATGAGCTGGCTAGGTTTGGGCTTGACCTAGTCAACACCCCGCACAAGAAGGCTCTCCGTTTCGTCAAAGGGTTGAATGAGCCATTACACAGTTTGGCCATGACCCATATACCCATGGGAGCCACGTATGAAAGATTGGTGCAAATGGCATTGTTGAATGAGGAGGATAAGGGCAAGAAGGAGACAAAGGCAGAAAGCTCTCAAGGGAAGAAAGAGGGTTTGCAGCCTAAGAAGGCGGACTTTAAGAAGGGCGGAAAAGGCAACAAGGAGAAGAGGAAGTGCAATTTCTGTGGCAAAGTGGGGCACTTAGTAAAGGACTGCCAGAAAAAGAAGGCCAAGGAGAATGGTGGGTGCTTTTCATGCGGTCAGACAGGCCACAGGGCCAAGGACTGCCCAAAGAAACGAGGACAGGGGCAGGGCACTGGATCCACCCCAGGGGCACAGGTTCATGTGCTAGAAGCGCCACCATTGCAACAGCGAGGTATAAATACTTCTGTAGAAAGTGTAATTTATCTTTATGATCACCCCGTTCGCACTTTATTTGATTCCGGCGCATCACACTCCTTTATCTCGTCTGCTTTAGTAGAATCTCTGCACCTAAAAACTAGTATGGTAGAGGACCCCTTAATTGTTTCAAACCCAATTGGGGGCCCAGCTCATTTGTCTATGATCTGTCTGGATTTGAAAATTTCCATCCTAAGTGTTGAATTTCAATGTAGTGCCTTTGTTTTGGGCTTTTCGGGGTACGGTTTGATTTTGGGTATGGATTGGCTATCCAGTAATGGGGCCATCCTTGATTGTGAGAAAAGGGTTGTTAGGCTCCTAACCCACCTTGGTAATACTTTGGAAATTTCTTGTAATCCCTTGTATGCGGTTATGCTTAGTTATCTTGAATCGCTAGATGCCTCTGTTGAAAATTTGCAATCAGTTAGAGTGGTCCGGGAATATCTGGATGTCTTCGAAGAGGTGAAGGGCTTGCCTCCGAAGCGGGAAATAGACTTCCGCATATATCTTGTAGATAATGCAAAGCCCGTTGCGTTGCCCGTTAGACATATGGCTCCACGAGAAAGGAAAGAGCTCAGTAAACAGATTAAAGAGCTTCTAGAAAAGGGGTTCATTAGGAGGAGCATTTCAGAATGGGGCGCTCCGGTGGTGTTCGCTACAAAGGCGGATGGTTCACTCCGTCTATGTGTTGACTATAGGGAGCTCAACAAGCTAACGAAAAAGAATAGGCACCCTCTCCCTAGAATTGACGATTTATTTGACTAGCTTGTAGGAGCGTCTGTTTTCTCCCAACTCGATTTAGCAACCGGTTTTCATCAGCTAAGGGTGGCTGAAGATAGCATCGATAAAACGGCGTTCAGAACCCCAGACGGTTTCTTTGAATGGCTTGTCATGCCTTTCGGCTTGACAAATGCACCTACTTACTTCGTGGACCTGATGAGTAGGGTATTTAGAGATTTCCTCAACAAATTCGTAGTGGTCTTCGTAGATGATATCCTTATCTTCTCAAAGAGTGAAGAGGAACATGCTCAACACTTAAGGGCAATCATGGAAACTTTGCGAGTCCATCAACTAAAAGCCAAATTCTCCAAATGCCACTTTTGGAGAGAAGAGGTGAGGTTCCTTGGGCACATAGTATCCAAACAAGGGTTAGCGGTGGACCCTGCGAAGGTAGTGGCGGTACAGGATTGGAAGACACCAAGGAATGCAACTGAGGTCCGAAGCTTTCTAGGACTAGCAGGTTTCTATCGAAAGTTCATAAGGGATTTTGCGAAAATCTCAGCTCCGCTCACGAAATTGACCAAGAAGAATCTAGTGTTTAATTGGGACATGGATTGCGAGTTTGCTTTCCAACGACTGAAAAGGGCTCTCACAACAGCCCCAGTTTTGACGCTGCCAGATGGGAGCAAGATGTTCACTGTTTATACAGATGCATGTGGGACAGGGCTAGGCGCCGTCTTAATGCAAGAAGGAAGGGTAGTAGCTTATGGCGGGAGGCAGTTGAAGGTGCACGAGAAGAACTACCCAACCCACGATCTTGAGTTAGCCGCCATCGTCTTTGCACTCAAGTCTTGGCGACACTATCTCCTAGGTGAGAAGTTCGAACTTTACACTGACCATAAATCGTTGAAATATCTTTTCTCGCAGAAGGATCTTAACTTGAGGCAACAAAGATGGATGGAGTTTCTTGCCTCGTACGATTTCGAAATCTCCTACACTCCGGGCAAAGGCAACGTAGTGGCAGACGCGTTGATCCGAAAGAAATTGACCCTAAGCCCGTTGTTTGTTGAAAGACAAAGCCTAGAGTTTATAGCCAGCTTCGACTTTAGGCCCTCCTCCGATTTCGTACCGGGCTTGTTAGCATCTCTCGAAGTACGCCCAACTTTAGTAGATTCAGTAGGGGCAGCACAACGCGAAGACCCTCAACTTGTGGAAATAATTGATAGGCTAATTAGGGGTGAGACTTCAAGTCACCTCAACAGATACTCCATTGACGATAAGGGTGTACTAAGGCGAGACGGAAGACTATGCGTCCCACAGACAAACGATTTAATAAAGAAGGTTCTCGAGGAAGCACATCACTCCAAGATGACGATACACCCAGGCGGGGATAAAATGTACAAAGACATAAAAAGGACTTTCTTTTGGAATGGCATGAAAAAGGACGTGGCAGAATTCGTTTCTAAATGTATGGTGTGCCAACAGGTTAAGGTGGAACAGAAAAAGCCTGGCGGACTGCTACATCCTCTGGAGGTCCCGCAGTGGAAGTGGGATAGCATCTCAATGGACTTCATCGATGGGCTGCCTAGGTCTAGGAGAGGCAACACTAGCATTTGGGTAATAGTGGATAGGCTTACTAAAAGCGCCCACTTTTTACCAGTCAAAAGTAAAAGAACCGCCTCATCCCTAGCATCACTTTACCTTAAGGAAATCGTTCGACTCCATGGAATACCATCTAGCATTGTTAGTGACCGAGACCCCATCTTCACCAGCGAGTTTTGGCGGAGTCTGCAAGAAGCAGTAGGAACGCAGTTATGCTTGAGCACAGCCTATCATCCCCAAACCGACGGCCAAACAGAGAGGGTGAACAGAGTTTTGGAAGACCTTTTAAGACTATGCGTCCTTGACTTCGGAGGGACATGGGAAGACCACCTTCCTTTGGTGGAATTTGCCTACAACAACAGCTATCAAGCAACCATCGGAATGGCGCCCTTCGAAGCTTTATATGGAAGACCGTGCCGATCGCCCACTTGTTGGTGGGAGTCCACGGATAAGCTTATACTTGGACCAGATATGATCCGAGAGACTTCAGAGAAAGTAGACTTAATACGAAGAAGGATGAAGACGGCCCAAGACAGACAAAAGTCCTATGCCGACAAGAGAAGGACCGACCTTGAATTTGAGGTTAGAGACAGAGTTTTTCTCAAGGTATCACCACTAAGAAACGTTGTTCGTTTTGGAACCACAGGAAAGCTAGCGCCAAGATTTGTAGGGCCATTCCCTATTATCGAGAAAATTGGGAAAATGGCTTATAGATTAGAGCTACCCAAGAAGTTGGCTGGAGTCCACAACGTTTTTCACGTTTCACACCTCCGAAAATGTCTGCATGAGTCAGCTGAAGTAGTAGAGCCAAACATCCTCGAAGAAGCCGAAGTGGAACGCGAAGCAACCATAAGAAGAGTTCCAACCCGCATATTAGGAACGGAAGTGAAGAAGCTACGCAACCGCGAAGTCAAGCTCGTCAAAGTTCAGTGGAGCGACGCCGAGGGAGACGCGACTTGGGAAACTGAAGCTAGAATACGCACAGCCTACCCTTTTCTGTTCGAGGGTATATCCTTGATCTTTCCTTTTTCCTTAAGTTGCGCTTTTATCTATCTTTTTAGGTATATTTCCTCGACCTTATCTTTTAGGTAGAAACCCTTTGGATGGAAACATGTAGTTGAAACATGTTATGTATGATGGTTGCAAGTGGTTGCAAGTGATTGCTAGTGGTTGCTCGTGGTTGCATATACACACACAATCTAGGTTTTAGATCGGCTCAGTCACTTCATGTTGCATATGCATATATGTTTGCTTTCGTATGTGGTTGAACTATAATGTGTTGTCATATGGATGTTGCATTTGTATTGAATGATTGTGCACTCATATAGAATCAAGAATAAGAAAATTTGCATACATAATGGATTCATGGCACTTACATAATTCGCATTAAGGAGGTCAACTGAATCAGTAGACCGCCTGATTTTGCATTAGATAAGTACATGTATACACACACTTCGCATATGATCATGAAGCATTAGAAGTCTTTTAAGGACAATGGATGCTCGTGTTTGATGGATGAGTAGATGGATGATTGGATGTTAGGATATACATTCCTCCTAACTTGAAGATTTCGGGGACGAAATCCTTTTAAGTGGGGGAGAATGTAACACCCCGAGAATTCTATAACTGTGAAATTAACAAATTAAAGTATAATTAATTCGAAATCAAATAACTAAGGGAAACGGGATACGCCATTGCGTTCGTCTCGGAAAAATACGCGAAATAGAGTCCGAGTTTTCGAAAAACGGAGTCCGTATGAAGAAGATATGGCCTTCGGAAGTTTTGAATTAAATTTAAAATTCAAACAGAATAAAATAATTAAAAATCAGGCCCAGTGGGCCAGGGCGGATAAACACCCGCCTAGGCCACCCAGGTCGACTGGGCTGTCGACCTGGGCTACCCATGTCGACAGGGCTGTCGACAGCCCTGTCGACAGGGGTATCGACCTGGTCGAGCCCAGTCAACCTGGCTGGCCAGGTCGGTGTGTGGTCGAATTTCTGTGGTCTGCTTTGTCATTAGGGCTAGGTGGCGGGTTCTAATTGGTCTCTCTATCTAATGAATGGCTACGATCTAACCTAGCAACATCAATGGTCCTAATCAATTCCTAACCTCTATATAAACAACCCTAGACTAAACCCTAATCTATTCATTCAAATTAAGAACATAGCCGCCATGTTGCTGAGGAACGACTAAGAGTAGCCGCCAACTAGAGAGGGAATTAGGAAGAAAGTTCTAAAGCCTAAAGCAAATTCAAGCAACCTAAAGCCAATCAATTCAACAAAGGAATCATATCTCTTAATTAGAGAATTCGCCGCAACCATTGTAAGTAGAGTATTACTTTGGTATAAATAAACAACTGTGTTGATGTGTATGCTTGAATTGTGGCAATGGAAGTAATTCATATTTGTCCAAAATTATGTTATTCATTATAAAGAACTACATGCGGTAGTTCTATGCAAATATACGTTTGGAATATTGCGCAAATTATGTAGTCTATGTTGAAGCTACATGTATATAGTTGAGTGAAATTTATGCAAGTTTGGGCTTTGGTATTATGCCATCATGATGTATATTTTTGGTGCATAAATCATTTTGCAAGTAATTGAGACAAGTTTGGTTGTTATAGTTCATATGAAACTATGTTGGAATTTTGACACTATAATCCATGTATTAAGTCATGCTTTTGCAAAACTTATGAATATGGCTAGGCTATGAATTATATTTGGCATAATTGAAATCTATGATTAAGTCTATCTTGTTTAAAAGAATTATATGATGACATATGTGAGACATGGCTAGGTTAGACTCAAAAATCCCTTTTTGCAAGTTTAAAGCAAACACCATGATTAGGAATTTTTATGCATAAGTATGTTTATACCATCGTTATGTGACTAGACTTAAACCATGATTAAGTTGAACTATGCTTGTGTGTTAGTAACAAAGTATCCCCTTTGTAAACATGTAGGAACCTTATGAACATGACTTGTTTATATATATGCCATGAACAAATTTAACTTTACTTATGCCATGATTATGTTTGACATTATGCTATGCCTATGCTAGGAATATTTATGACATGCTTATGTTGACATTATGCCTAAATAAGAATATAGGTTCATGAAGTAGTTAAACCTATGCAAGTTCACATGCTTTGATTCATGTCACCTATGTTGCCACTATGCAAGTACACCAATTTCTATTTTGTATTTCCAACGTCGTATTGCAAGTTCATGCGCTCACCTTCCCCTCTTTGTGTATACGCCATAAGCCTCCCCTTTCGCATGGCTAAATTGGGCTTTAAAAGGCTAAGCCCAATATATATGAACGGACGTGTAAAACGGGGGAAAATAACGTTGGGTTAAAAATTAATTAATTAATGAAAATATAAAATAGAAGGGCCCAAATTCAAGTATGGGTTGGGCCCGTGATTGGTGTAACCTTTACACCATTAACTTAATAATGGGCCGCAAATATTTACATATAAGAAATGAAGAAGAATGACAAAATATGTAAATGTAGAAAATACGATGTGTTTAACCCGAGGTTGGATTGAGTTGTGATGTAAACCTGCCCGGAACCGCCCGGCTGTCCAGTAGTCACAACAATACCTATCCAATGTGAGAGGTTAAACATGGAGCCCAATAAGGACCCGAGGTTAGACTGAGTTGTGGCGTAAGACTGCCCGGAACCAACCGGCAACAGGCAGCCACAACAATACCTGTCTAATGTGAGAGGTCAGGGCCTTAATAAGACAATTAAGGCTGAGTCAGGATTGTTAGGATTAAGTGAACAAAAGACTTAATCAAAATGGAACATGCTAAACTAAACGGACTGGTGGGGGTTAGGTTAGGAACACTTAACCAACTTAGCATGTTGGCTAGAGATAGAAAACCTAGTAACGGGGGACCCTTTTCAGCAGTAACCCTAAAAGGTGTATCAGGATACCCTGAAACTAGGCAGGGTGGGGCACGATTACTGGGCTGATTGTAAGAGGTCAAATCGACGGCGGTGGTGTAGCAGTGTAGGTTCTAACGGAGTGCGGGCGTGCACACACTCCGGCGTAGAAAAATAAGGCACTGGACACCAGTAGCATACCTGTGCACTCTAAGGTTGTGTCGGGTTGCCACTATGGGACTTGATACACCCCATGGTGGGACCAGCATAGGTAACTACAGACATCGGGGGCCGTAAGACACATGTAACTATGCGAGTAGGAGCCGATCATCATTGAATGGATCACATCACCCTGATTATGGGGTGCCAATTGGAAACTAGTTTATATGGGTTCAGAGATTAACATGGGGTACGATAGTATATTCGACCCTAGACAACTTAACCAAGTTCATAGTGCTTGCCCACTTCCTGTTTATACTTATCATACCCAGTTCTTTATTCATAGACAAAGTAGTACTCGACTTACTCAGGCTTTATGTCTGACTCTATTTTTCTTTCGTCTTCTTTCTTCCGTTCCCCCCCAGGTCCTCAGGGAGGGAACACAGCAGCTTGACCAACCTCAACATCCAGCTTGAAGAAGAGAAATGTATTGCTTGGACTTTCCTGTTTTGAACCATGGCTTTGGACAATCCACTATGGGGCTTTTGCAGTTTATCTATGTTTTATTTATGCTTCTTTAAATCATGTACTCAAGACAGATTATGAAAGTGTTATGTTATGTTTTTGGAAAGGATGTTGTTGTAACACATATTTGACTTTATGAAATAAAGGTTTGTTGTTCTTCCGCTGTTTACAAATATGTGTTCTTATATCTGTCTTGTATATCTGTGACTTGTACTTATAAACCTCCACCAAAATTAGGGCATTCCCTTTGAGAGTGACCCTAACGGAGGTGGGGTGTTTCACAAACGGTGTTGTCTCCAACCCAAAGAGAACGTGATTCTGGAAAGCACTGCATATTCCACGATATGGACGGACATGACACGAATGAGTGCAGACATCTTTGTGATTTCATTGAGGAACGGGTTAGACGTGGAGAGATGCTCGAGTATGTGAAACCATCAACAGCACTTGCGCTTCCACCTCCTGCTCCCTGGAGAGGGAATGACCCTGGATCGAGCTCTCGTGGGCTCATCATCAACTGATATGGATCAGATCAGCTTTCATTTTCTGCATTTCTTAGGCTTTAAGATTTGTTTTTGCTTTCATTAGGTTTTCCGATTGGTTGAATCGGAGTACACACATATGGGGTTAGGATGTATCCCCAAAGCGTGCTCTAGACTCGGTGTCAAACCAATCAGGATTTGCTTTGGTTTTGCATTTTGAATTGAATAAGGACTTTCCAAGCATGGATTATGTTTGGAGAATTTAAGTATCTTGTCAAGATGTGGCAGGATCCTTAACTTCGGTTAAAGTATGGCTTATACTTATTATGGAACACTAGGTATGGATTATGCCTAGGGACGGACTATCTTGTCAGGCTGTGGTAAGCGTAGCTCTACTTCAGGTCTGAGTATGATTTATACTCACTTTGGAATCTCAAGTATGGATTATACTTAGGAACGACAAATGGTCTTGTCAGGGTGTGACAAAAGAAATCGTGAATGGAGTATACTCGGTTTGAACTCCAGGGTATGGATTATGCCCTGCAAACGGTCTTGTCAGGATGTGACAAAAGAAATCGGGTATGGATTATACTCGATTTGGACTTCTGGGTATGGATTATGCCTGGGAATGTTGGCCCTTGCCAGGATTTGGCAGGATGACTCAAACGTCCCTTGAGTATGGTTTATGCTCATTAGACGTCGAAGCATGGTTTATGCTCAGAAAATTTGAACAATACCGCCAGGATTTGGCACGTTTATTTTTCCTTTAACTCTTTACAGAACACATCTTCCTTCAACTAGCAAGATATGTTCTGGGAGGCAAACTTGTTGACATGCTTTTTGGTAAAAGCTGCCGCACTGAATATATGGATAGCATCGCGCTCGGATATGGAGAACATTGTCAGAAGATAGGCAACGATTTGGTCAAAGTCGCATCACGAACAAAGAAAAGCCCGAATCTCCTATCAAACGACCTCTTTTGGGCCCGAAAACAGCAATTACGGAGCTAGGTTCCGTAACTCTTGTAGATCTCTGAATTAGCTTCAGTTTGAGCTTTGGTTTGGCTCAATCGGACTTACGGTTTGAAAGTTATGCCTGTTTCCGTAAACTGGTGTAATCTGGCAATTTTCTGGATAAAGCAACGAAGCGTCACACGATCGGAGTATGGCTCATGCACCCTCGGATCGCCCCTCATCGGATCGCCCCCCTCGGCTCGTGGTACATCTCCTGATCACGACCCGACCGTGGACACCAGCTTCCCACTCCAGCACACGACCAGACTTTGGTTCGTGGAGACCTCATCACGAACCGACCCCATGACCACGAACCGACCACCGAATCTGCTAATACATGCATAGATCTTGACCTATTATCAAGGCTATTCACACTCCTATTTTCCCGGATCGGATGCCACGTATCCCATCACGAACCAGTCTTCCCATAAGCTCTCCTACAGCTATAAATACACCATTTGAAGGCATTTTCAAGGATCTTTTGGGCTCTGACTCCTCAAAGCTTCCACTATTGCTCTCTACAAAGCAATTTCAACAGCAAAGGAGCCAAATTCCACATTATAACACGCGGATTTCGTGTATAATCTTATGATTTCTTACCCCTTTTCATTGTAAACACGAGGATTTCGTGTATAAACCGAGAGAATTGTACTTGTAACTTCTTAGGATTTAAGAAGAGATAAAGTGGACGTAGGCTTGGTTTGAGTCGAACCACTATAAAAACTTCGTGTGTCTCCTCTTTATTTACTTTTTTCTGCACTCTGTGATTTGCGATTTGCATTTGGGTGTTAGGCCCAGATTTTGGTCTAACAGCTACCCTTTATTTTGTGCAGCATGTCAACAACCCCTAATCTTCCTAAGGTCATTCCTATTCCCATTTGATTTCATAGATATTTAGAATCAATGACGCTAGCTGAGGGACAAGAACATGCGCGGTTTCCAACACCCGCTGTGGTGATTCCTTCCGACCCAATTGTAGCCATGAATTTCTCTAAGCTTTGTAAGGACTTTTCCAACTTTGGCAGTAAGACTTTTCAGATACCGAGACATTCGTGGAGGCGTGCACTTAGATTAAAGAGACCGAAAGGATTTTTGAGCTATGGGAACTGGAAGATAAGATGAGAGTTTGACTTGTAGCTTGGCAACTTAAGAAGGAAGCCTCGTTTTGGCAGGAGACAGTGGAGGCTAAGAAGAGGCGTATGGATTATGTCAGATTCGGGAATAGGTTTGAGATGAAGTTTCTGTTACCTACTAAAGAAGGAATACAATTAGAGCGGTTTTTGAACTTGAAGCAAAGAGATCCTACAGTTAAGGAATACATCAACTGATTCAATGAGCTATCGAGAATTGGCATGGATTTGGTTAATGACACTCACAAGAAGGTTGTTTGATTTGCGAGAGGATTGAATCAACCTCTCTAAGGTGTGGTGATGACTCACATTCCAAGGGGAGCGACATTTGAGGCTTTGATTGAGATGGCATTGATGCTGAAGACAAGAAAGAAGAGGTTAAGGAGGATAAGGTGGAGCTTCTAAATTTTCTGGTTCTAAAAAGAAATTTTGGAATATGAAAGGAAAGAAGAAGAAAGTTGGAAATCCTCATAAAGGGAAAACCAAGGCTGAGATCAAGTGTCACGGGTGTGGAACACCAGGACACCTCATAAGGGTTATAGTAAGCTCAAAGGAAAGTGATATAATTGTGGGTAGCCGGGACATCTGAGTAAGGCATGTCCACAAAGGACTGGACAGGGTACTAGTACAGCAGCAGCTCAGGTGCATGTATTGGAGGCAGTACTGACTAGCTCGGAAAGAGATAGGAAAGTCTCTGTTGAAGCTTTGATATCTATCTATGATTTTCTTGTTCGCACTCTTTTCGATTCGGAAGCTTTTCATTCGTTTATTTCTAATACATTAGTTGTTGTTTGCACTTAGAAATCTCATTACTGATCCTACAGTAGTTTCAAACCCTATAGCTGGTTTGTTGCACTTAACTATTATTTGTAGAGGTTTGAAAAATTCTGTTTTATGATTTGAGTTTGATTGTGATGCTTATATGTTGGGATTTTTGGGGGGTATGAGATGATCTTAGGGATAGATTAGCTAGTCATGTATGGGGTTGTGCTTGACTGCGAGAGGAAGGTCGTTCGTTTGATGACATGTATTGGTAGGACCCTAAATATTACTTGCAACCTGCGAGGGTCAATCATATTGAGCTTTCTTCACTCCCTAGATTCTACTTTTGATATCTATTCTGTACCGGTTGTCTGTGAGCATCCGGATGTATTCGATGAGGTTAGAGAATTACCACCTAAGCGAGAGATCGACTTTTGGATTTATCTTAGTGTAAATGTGAAGCCTGTAGCGCTATCTGTTAGACACACGGCTCCAGGGAATGGAAAGAGTTGAGCAAGTAAGCGGGTGAGATTTTGGAAAAGGGTTTTATTAGATGGATTATTTCTGAATGGGGAGCACTAGTTGCCTTATCCACTAAGGATGATGGTTCTCTCCGTCTATGCGTGGATTATCGAGAATAGAACAAGCTCACAAAGAAGAATCATTACCCACTCCCTAAGATAAATTATTTGTTAGACTAGTTGGAAGGCATTTATGTATTCTCTTAGATAAATTTGGCCATGGGTTTCCATCAGTTATATGTGGCAGAGGATAGCATCAATAAAACAGTGTTTCAGACTCCTGATGGCTTCTTCGAGTGGTTGGTTATGCCATTTGGGTTGACAAACGCCCAACATATTTTGTGGGCATGATGAGTAGACTATTCAGAGATGTTCTAAATAAGTTTTTGGTGGTTTATGTGAATGATATCCTTTTCTTCTCCAAGAACAAGGATGAGCATGCTTTGCATTTGGATGAGGTTCTCCGTACTCTCTGAGTTCATCAGTTAAAGGAGAAATTCTCCAAGTGTCATTTTTGGAGGAAAGAGGTGCGCTTCTTAGGGTATATGGTCTAAAAGGATGGGTTGGTTGTTGATCTCGCCAAGATAGTGGCGGTACAGGTGGAGGACCCCCAAGAACGCGACCGAGGTGAAGATTTTTCTTTTCCTATCGGGTTACTACATGAAGTTCATTAAGGACTTTGCACGAATATCGACGCCATTAACTTGTCTTACTAAGAAAATTTTGGCTTTCTCTTGGGATATAGATTGTGGTGTGCCTTTTGGAGAATGAAGAATGCCCTCATCAGTTTTGACATTACCCGATGAATGTAAGATGTTCACAGCTTATACTAATGCTTATGGGACTGGTCTAGGTATGGTAATGATGCAAGAGGGTAGAGTATTGTGCTATGGTAGTAGGCAACTAAGAGTTCATGAGAGGGATTGCCCTATGCACGATTTGGAGTTAGCTGCATAGTATTCGCACCTAAGTCTTAGAGATACTACCTGCTTGGCAAAAGTATCGAGCTCTTTACAGACTACATGTCCCTCGACTATTTGTTCTTTTAGAGGAATTTCAATTTGAGGCAGCAAAGGTGGATGGAGTTCTTAACATCATATGATTTCAAGATTTCTTATACCCCTAGCAAGAGAAATGTAGTGGCAGATGCTTTGAGCAGACAAAGAGCGACATCGAGTCCTTTATTTGTTCAGTGGCATAGTTTGGAGTATATAGCTACCTTCGATTTTCGACTATCTATGGATTACACTATAGGATTGTTGGCATCTTTAGAGATAGGACCTATCATGCTAAAGCATATTAGGTCTATGCAGAGAGAGGATTGCGAGCTCTCGGATATTTTGGATAGGTTGAGTAGAGGAGAGGTTTTTAGACATATCCTTAGGTATACTGTAGATAGTAGAGGTTGACTTTGATGGGATGGTAGATTATGTATTCAGTACACGGATGATTTGAAGAGTGCGGTATTGGCCAAGGCTCATCACTCTCAGATCACAATTCATCCGGCGATGATAAGATGTATGGTGATATGAGGCAAGTCATTTATTGGAATGGTATGAAGAAGTATGTGATTGAGTATGTACCTAGATGTGTGACTTGCCGAAGAGTTAAGGCAGGGAAAAAGAAGCCCAGCGGACTACTCCAGTCTTTGGATATACCACTGTGGAAATGAGAGAGTGTTTCTATGGATTTTGTCGATGGGTTGCCTTGGTCGAGAAAGGGAAACACCAACATTTGGGTCGTCATGAATCAATTGACTAGAGCGCCTATTTCCTCAAAGTTAAGAGTAAAAGACACCAGCATGGTTGGCTTCTTTGTATATTCACGAGATTATTAGACTCCATGGTATTCTTTCGAGCATCGTGAGCGATATAGATCCAATTTGGACTAGCGAGTTTCGGAGGAGTCTACAAGATGCTTTGGGAACGCAACTCAGGTTGAGTACTGCTTATCACCCTCAGACGGATGGATAGACTGAGAGGGTGAATAGGATTTTGGAGGACCTACTGAGAATATGTATTTTAGACCTCGGAGGGACTTGGGAAGATCATTTACTTCTCGTGGAATTTATACAATAATAGGTTTCGATTTAGCATTGACATGGCACCCTTCGAGGCCTTGTATGGGAAGCCTTGTAGATCTCCGGCATATTGGTGGGATTCAACAGACCTATTACTTCTTGGGTCGGAAATGATTAGGGAAACCTCTAATAAAGTTGAGTTTATTAGAAAGATGATGAAGGCAGTGTAGGATAGGCAAAAATCATATGTGAACAAAAGAAGAATCGACTTATAATTTGTTATCAGAGATTTGGTCTTCATCAAAGTTTCGCCCCTAAGGAACGTGGTAAGGTTTGGCTTAGTGGGCAAGTTGGCCCCAAGTTTTGTTGGACCCTTACCAGTCATAGAGAGGATATGGCAAATGGATTATAGAGTTCGACTACCAGAGATACTGTCAGGTGTTCAAGATGTATTCCATGTATCACAGTTGCGGAAGTGCCTACATGATTCAACGATGGTAGTGGAACCCAGTGCGCTAGAGGACGTAGAGATCGAGCAGGAGGCATCCATCTGACGGGAACCATGGCAGATCTTAGATGTTGAGACCAAGAAGCTAAGAAACAAGGAAGTAAGATTGGTCAAGGTACGGTAGGGAGACGATGATGGTGAGGCCACTTGGGAACCCGAGTAGAAAATGTGTAGTTCTTAGCCCTATCTGTTTGATGGTGCGTTCCGATCTTTTTCGAACTTTAGTTCTTAGGCTCTATCTCTCAAATTCTTTTGAACTTAATCTTAGGGGAAACCTATAGATGATAGGATATGGTTGAAACATGTCATTGAAACATGTTATGTTTGATATTTGCAAATGGATGCAAGTGTTTACGAGTGGATGTAGTGGATGCTTATACACACATTAGGCACTATGATCGGCTGAATAGGACACTTACATATGCATATGGATGAGTATGCATTTTATTTATTATATGATTGTAATATATAGATGTCATCATATGGTTGTTACATATGGGTGATGTTTGATGCACGCATGTATAATTATCTGTTATCATTAGGATTTTTGCATACATTTGGATGCATGGCACAAACATAATTGCATAAAAAGGAGGTAGATTGAATCAGTAGACTGCCTAATTTTTTGCATTATTTAAAATCATAACTACACTATTACATAAGTACATAAATTGCATTAGATAAATTAAGGACAGTGGTTGCCAGTGGATGATGGATGAGTAGATTGATGTAGAAAACACTTATATTATTTTTCTACCTTAGAAATTTCGGAGACGGAATCCTTTATGGTGGGGAGAATGTAACGACCCAAGTTTTAACAAATGATAATTAATAAACAAATTGATTAATTAATTAACAAGTTAAAAAATAATAGGAATTGGGCAACGGGGTTTGCGCTATTGGGTCCGCTATGATTTTCTGGTTCATATAGACTTTTGGTTTGCGTAAATGGACTTAAAACGAATAAGTTATGACCAATTGAGAAATTCAAATCAGAATTTAAAATAAATGAATGAATTAAAATAACTAATCATGCTTAATTAATGTGATTTTTGGGACTGCCAAGGCACCAAGGTGGTTGACCCCTATATCGACCCACTAGGGAGGTGGGTCGACCCATGTATTCGACGAGGCACGTTTTCGTGCCTTGCATGAAACGGAATTTGCTATATCTTAGGGTCTGGAATTTGTTCTTTTGTGACGTGGCTTGGCCGGTTGTGATCAAAAACCTAAAATCTTAAGGTCTGGAGTCCCTTTCCATATCTATAAATAAACTTATACTCCTCCCCTATTCCCCACAATTCTCATTCTTCATTTTCTCTGCCTCCACTTCACTTTTCTTCTTCAAAATAAAAATAAGTTGTTTGCGCACTAATTGGAGTAGTGTTTATTCATAGATATTGGGGATTTTCTACCAAGGCCTTTGGATTAGCATTTTTAGGTGAGATTTTTGTGATTTCCATATTTCTTATAAGTTAAAAGATAAATTTATAAAACAATAGTTGTGGTTATTCCTAATTTAGATTCTTCACAGATCTTAGATCTAGGTTATTACTGTTTTAATTTCAGGTTTAGTCATTTCTTATTTTCTTTCTGAATTCCTTATGTCTATTCTATTTAGATTTTTGTAAGTTGATATTTTGGATCTCTATTTCCTTTTTTATTTCAAGGTTTTGCAGTTGCACCAAATATATGCCTAAAAAGGGAATATGAAAATGATTAAAATAACCATGAACCTATAAGCCTAATAATTTGCGTTGGATTATTTCTCTTTATCATTGTTATGCTCTTGGATTAGGGAATAAAATTTTGAATAAAAATTCAAAATTGAGGCTTAGTTTCAATGTGTTGAAAATTACAATTAAGAAAGGAATAATTAGATTAAGACAAACTGGACTGTACAAATGCCAATTTAACGGATTTTGACAGAAACGGACTGTAACTGAAAATTTTGCATAATTATGATAATTGGAAACCATAATGAATACAAATAGTTTATGTGTAATACGACTTGGAGTATTTGGAAGGGATAGTTATGCTTAATATGTTCATATTGATTTATAGTGTGGATAAATTGCGAGCCTGGTACTCCTCGTTGTCAGGGTTTAATATAAACTTATAAATTTACAGTGTGTGGGTAAATTATAAGCTTAACTAGACTGCCATGGTTAGGTCTTGTATGTATACATTGATTTACAATGTAGGTACATTTCGAACTTAGCACTCCTCATTGTTGGGACTTAGTATGAATATATTAATTTACAATGCATGGGTAAATTAAGGGTCTAATAGATATTTGTTCTGGGGACCAAATCAAGAGTTATGGATTTGACCCAAGTTATTTTGTTTGTTTGGATCCATTCTATGTAGCATACCCATTTATCATTTCTGTCTCAATATGAGGTAAGGCATGCACCATGTTATGTTGTGGATGTAACTCGATCTAATTAGGGCATATGAGTACATTCCGTCGAGTCAGTATGCATGCACTGGGTCGATTTAGGGAAATAAGCCACTTTGACATTTGTGGAAAAGGTTATGTCTTTTTGCTGATGGGTTAGGCCCTGATAAACCCAAACCTATAGTAGGCATAGGTTATCCACGATTCGTCGCAGCCGATCGTTTGGGTAGTATTAGGAAATCTCTTCCTAATTTGATTTCTATTTGTAGAAGTGCAAAACAGTCATTGTAACGACCCGGATTTTCGGCGACTTTGGTTATCGACATAAGCTCGATGTCGATAACCAAAACTTCGAATAATCCTGTTAGTTAATGAAAGAAATTAGAGGGTGAGGATAGACAAGATAGAAACTTAGAATAAAAGAAGAAAAGAACTTACATCATCAGAGTAACACAAATCTCACAGCGGAACGAACAACATATAATATATAACATAACTTTGAAATATAACAGTTATGTATACAATAGCACTTATCAGAGTACAACACTTACAACACAGCGGAAATAAACTATAGCTATATGATCCAGAAGCCTCCTGCTCCATCTCTTCAACTATATCTGTAAATCCCGACTACTTGACTCCCGTACAAATTTAGGCACCCAAGAGTTTAGGGAAAACAACAAAGTAAACTCCGGGTCAGTCATGGGACTGGTATGAGTAAAACAGTTTAAATAGGTATATGATATCTCATAAGACCACGCCGTGAATACGGAACGGGTTTTTCCCTTATGAAAATCTGAACAACTTTGACTAGCAATATCATTGTGATATTATAATAATGTCTATATACAAATAGATATCAATCTAGCAGAACGCTTTCATCTCACGTTCTACATATATGGTATACAATCAAATCGCAAACGCGTATTGGATAATGGGTTTTCCAACTATGACAAGGTATGGAACCACCTTCTACTAGCGTACCTCTAGAGAGGAATACACTGGGTTCAACAAGAACATCTTGCAACCCGGCCACACATGACCGACCACTCATTTTGCTTGAGTGTATCGAATGTATATCACCAACGGTTGGGATCAGCAACCGTTTCCCGAATGGGACAGCATCAATAATAGATTTTAGAAATAAATGAAACTCTAGATCAGGTGATTATACACCCTAATAGGTGCGACCTACATAGCCATGCTACCTGCCCGATTTCTGTCATTTACCGGTTGATGAGGCTTGAGGTTACGCTTCACCATCACATCAGATTCACTTCGAATGCCACATTGTCAGATCCATCAAAATCACTAACTTGACGTCTACAACCATACATTATGTGTCAGCTAAAAGAAGTTTCCTTCTCCGCATCCACTCTTGGTACGGTTGAAGAAATCAATGTACGTGACCCTTCTGGAAATACTCTGTCAGACATTCATCCATACACTTAGAATATCACATCGTCATACCCGCCAAATCACAAATTGACTTATCCAAAAATAACACGGGTATACAGCTAAGAGAAACGAATTCCTCCGCCACCAAACGTGAATACGTTTGAACAGATCAACTTACGCGATCCATTGGATATACTCTGTCAGATCTTCTTCCATATACGTTGTCCTGGGACTGGACAAACCAAAGGCACTATTCAGTATATCCATCTTAGTCACTGTTATCTAAGATTTATACAACAGCCCTTGCACTTTTACTCCGTCTTCAATTTCTTTGGCATATATGGTTCGCAACGCTTATGCCAATACAGAGTGGTTCTTTGGATAATAATCCAACCGGTCTCTCCATATTAACAACGTTAAAATGGTCAAAACTCCGATAGTCTGTGAGCTAACTATCAAAGAAAAACAAGTGTGCAAACAACGATATTATTTCCAGATGGAAATTATATCGAACAAACATCGTTTAACATATATCTCTTTGGTTCATTCTACATCTCCTGTTTCCCTATATTCAACATTTGCTATTTTCTACGTTTAGAAAATATACGTTATTAATACTGGGAACATTTCCATCCCTTACTAGATTTACTTAACCATCCTTTACTGCCGAACCATACCCATTTCTTAGTTAAAAACGAAGCCAATCAAGTTGGGGTAGAACTACCTCTCAGGCCTTAACTGAACAACATTTCTAACCTTGTAAAGACAAAGTTCACTTTAAATTCTTTAACTACTTCCGTACTTAACCTTTCCTTTTGAATAACTATATTTGATTTTCTCTTTTTACTTAACTCTATTTGACTGACCCTATTGGATTAACTCTATTTGATTTACTCTAATCGATTTACTCTATTTACTTAACTCTATTTGATTAACCTTATTCACTTAACTCCTGTCGAATAAACTATATTCGACAACTCCTCTAACTCTATTTGAATAAACTATTCGATTACCTCTTCTAACTCTATTCGAATAAACTGTATTCGATAACTACTTTCAAATAACTATATTTGATAACTCCTTTCGAATAACTAGATTCGATAACTACTTTCAAATAACTATATTTGATAACTCCTTTCGAATAACTAGATTCGATAACTTCTTCTCGAATAACCAATATTCGATAATTCTTCTCGAATGAACTATATTCGATTTCTCTTCTTGAATAACTATATTCGATTACTCTTCTCTTCGAATAACTTATATTCGATACATCTCTTTTCAAATACTTGGTTCCACCCACTCGATTATACTAACTTGGTTTGACTTACCATAATCGATTAACTCAACTCGATTCACTTAACTCCTTTACTTAACTCGATCATCTTGACTTGATAACTTAACTTGCTAACTTAACTCGATTATCTTAACTCGATTATCTTAACTTAATCACTTAACTCAATCATCTTGACTTGATAACTTAACTTGCTAACTTAACTCGATTATCTTAACTCGATTTTCTTAACTTAATCACTTAACCCAATCATCTTGACTTGATAACTTAACGTGATAACTCATATCGAATAACTAATATTCGATTTAACTCCATTCGCTTGACTCTAGATCGCAGCGATCACAATGGTTACGCCTGATTCCCTCAGGAAACATCCGACCGCCTTAGGCTATTTACAGCCATACGAATTACGCTAGCAGTTGTACAAGATAACAACTCATTTGGATTAACCTTAACTGATTAACTCTAACTGATTAACTCTATTCGGATAACTCGACTCGACTAACCCCTTTCGAATAACATATTCGATTAACTAACTTCGAATACCATATTCGATTAACTAGCTTCGAATACCATATTCGATTAACTAGCTTCGAATACCATATTCGATTAACTAACTTCGAATACCATATTCGATTAACTAACTTCGAATACCATATTCGATTAACTAACTTTGAATACCATATTCGATTAACTAACTTCGAATACAATATTCGATTAACTAACTTTGAATACCATATTCAATTTCTCTTTTTTTATATAATGTTTATCCATTGAAAAGATTCCTTTTTAACAACGTTTATTCATTTATAAAGATTTACTTTTTCGTAACGGTTCTTCACTTTATAAATGTTCCTTTTTATAACGTTTCCTTTTCAATTCTATTTGTAAATGGTTTACAAATATTTCCTTTTCAAATTTATTCTTGAAATATTCTAACTCCTTAAATTCTCTGAAAAATTCGCCATAACCTCCTTTGTAACGGGAGCATCGGGAAAATCCCCAAACCCGCCACACAGGCCTTTCCATTCAAAAAGAAAATGGTTTGAAATTACTTCCTTTTTGAATATCTCTTATTTATAAATATTCCAATTTTATAAATATTCCTTATTTATAAATATTCCATTTATAAATATTTTTATTTCAATATCACTTTGAAATAATTCCTTATCAACATTCTGGTATGTTATGGTATTCAATCATATCAAATCACGATGTTCATTATCGTCCAAACACATATAATCGTCACAGATTATACATCACATTATATATCACAATATATAAATCACAGTAAAATAACTGTTGAGGAATCCAGTTGGATTCCTCCAACCTGTTTCCCTACATCACAGATGTTAAACAATATAGATAACATCACTTTCAGTTCCATATGATATATTCTGTTAAATAGAATCAATATAGAAATTCAACTAACTGACTAGCAGTTCAATCAAACAGTCAACACACAGTAAATCAGACAATTTCTAACAGTTCTAAAAATACAACATGAAATTATAAACTGTTTAGAGTTGGTGAGATTTACTCACATTGGCGCGTTAATCGTTAAATAACGGTTTGCGTTTATTTGACTGCGACGGACAATTTATTTCTCCATAAATTGTAACGAGCTCGAATTCACTCCCGGTCAGTCTCATTGTGTTGCTCCCGTCCATACGATCCCAACGCAACTTATGGTTCGTCAATCTGATACCGTATGGGAGAGTTATGAATTTATAAAGTTTATATATATAAATTTGAATTTAACTTCATTAAATAAATTGTTTGGGCTTTTACCTTAAACAGGCCCATACCCCTACTATTTGAACCTGACCCCGTTTGGGCCTTCTTCCCCAAATCACCAAATTGTTTCGTGAACTCCTGTAATTAACTTTCCTTTGACCGCACCTTTGACCTTCCTCCATCATCACTCCGGCCATCGCATCCACCTGCAACCACCGCCAAACACCTCGGCATTCCACCCTCTACTCGAACGCCACCTCAACTCCCACACCGGTTCTAGCCTTCTCGTTGCGTCATCGACCTCATCGAGCACTGCTACAGTGCAGCATCGACGGAAAATGTTGCGGACGTCCACCAAACTCGCACATAGGGTGCGGATTCTCTCCCTGATCCCAAAAACGACCATCACCACTTCATTCGATCACTACACCTCTCGAATCCCAGAACCCTAGAAAAACCGTGCACTACCGAGCGACAGAAACTTCATCCAACTCAAACCAAACTTGTATTGAATGGTAGAGGAAGATTACAGGAACTTAATCATGTATATAGAATGATTTATAGAAATTTATTTGGTTTTCTCTTGATTATTTCTTTGCTTGGAACTTTGCTGTGGAACTTTTTCTGTGTTCGATTCCCTTGGGTTATATAGGTTGTTTGGTTAGGTAAGGTTTGTGGTTGAGGAGGAAGTATGCGTGGCTCGTTTGTTACCAGAGAAAATAGTTAGGATATTTTTTTATGTTTTTATTTTATATTTTATTTATCTGTTTATATACTCTAAAAATTCCTGTGGTCACACGTGATACCCAAAAATCACGAAACTGGACTTGTTCGACATTACGGTCCCAACGAAACTGGTTTCGTCGAATTCCGACTTCGTATGCTCACACAGCGTATTTTTAACCGTCGAAATACTGACTATTTCTCACTCTAAAAATCCGTACGGCCACACACTGATTCTAAAAATCACCAAACTTGGAATCTAACAACTATTTGATATTGTGGATCCAACAAACCTGGTTTCGTCGAATTCCGACTTCGTTTGCAAAAGTGGCTATTTTTAAAGCTCTAAATAGCTTATTTAAATATATAAATATATTTAAATATAATTAAATTTAATATTTAAAAATAAATATTATCGTCTATATTCACAGTGGCATACCCTACAGCTCCAGAATATTCCTGTATGTATTTACAACTCGATATTACATTGTTAGAGTTATATCGATGTTCGATTATATTTAAATCCTTATTTAAAATATAATTAAATCGTTCTGGTCAGGGCGCTGCATTTCTGATAATTTGATTTGGACGTAACTCAAAATCTACACGACGAAATCCCGATATTTCTCTTCCACTAGAAAGATATACTCCACCAGCTCCACACGCTTCTTGTTTCACAGAAATCCGATTTAAAACGGACCTTGTATACTCAGTTGAAGTCTAAATCGCCAAATAGCGAACTGCCGCGTCGTTACGCGCTCTATTTTAATTATATTAATATTCTACGTTCAAACTGATGTCGCTTTGAATATATTCGCCAATATAATTCAACTCTAAGCTGAATTAAATCTCGGGGATGACCCCGTTCACACTATATTGTCAATTCACTATTTTTGGTTATTCCTGATTTGAATATATTATTTAAATTGTTTAAATTAATTAAATATTCACTTTATTTAATTAAACGACGATTTAATTCCCTAAATCACTATTTATATAATTAAATTAATTAATTATAATACCCTTGACAATGCGGGTCATTACATTCTTCCCTACTTCAAAAACTTTCGTCTTCGAAATTGCTAAGTTAGAGGATGACCCTATATATTTGAGCTCCTAAGATTTGTTTACCCCTTATTTCTGATTTCAACTGAACCAATTAATATCGACAAAAATATTAACTCCTTCCGACTAACTAAAATTTCAAAAAAATTCTGAAAATTTTCTAACACTTTAAATTCTCGGAAAATTTCGCCATAACCTCCTTTGTACAGCCCTATTGGTAAAGCCACAACTCGCCTCTCTGAGCCTTCTCCACCCCAAAAGAAAATCAAACTATTTCCCAGCTTACGCTTATTTGGGTTAAATGGATGTTGTGTAAAACATCGTTACGACAACCCAAATACTATATTCAACTAACTCTCATCCAACATTGATCTTCGAGACTGAAATCTTACTATTTATTTGTTAATAATGAAATCAATCAAGTTGGGGTATAAATACCTCTCAGACCTTGACTGAATAACATTTATAACGTCAAAACAGATATGACTACTTACTCAAATAATCAATACCAAACAACTAATTATTCACCTTTAAACACGTATACTCTTTCTCTTTTAAGTTCGTTTCCTTATCGACTTCTCTATATATACTGATACATAGAATTCTACTTATCAGATTTTCTCAAAATATTCTAACTCCTTAAATTCCCGGAAAAATTCGCCATAACTTCCTTTGTACCAGGAGCATCGGGATATTTCACATAGCCTCCCATGGCCCTCACCAATCCCAAAAGAAAAAGAAAAGCCAAGCGGCTAGCCGATACGGCTCATAAATCTCATGCTTATATCAAATATAAACTTGTACCTTTTGTCGGCATATTAACTTTATAACTTTCACCTGTTATCAATCCACATATACCAATGTATTTCCAATCAAACTCTGATCAATTAATCCTCAACATAACCATTCGCTTATACCTAAGTCGAATTCAATTTCAAATCAAATTTCCATTCTGGATTTCAAATTCTTACTTACCAGTCCAATAGAATTCCAGATTATCTCTAATCAAGTCTAATTCTACTTGACACTAATCTATTCTAAATGATTTTCACTTATTGGCTTTTAATTCAATCTCCATTCTATTGGGTTTTTACAAATTTTACTTTAATTTGTTTAAATTCAAACAACCCTTTTCTTCCTGGAAGTTTTAAACAGTTTACCTCTTTCAAAAAATCAAATTTTCCTTTTTGAAATTCAACACAACTTGCTTTTCTAAATAATTTCAAAAACAATCTCTTTGGTAGTAATCCGTCACTTATACCCTCGAAAATGAACACCGATGATGTCTAGCTCATCATCGGAATCTATTTCCCAGCGATCAAATTGAGTTCAATACTGTATCACTTTTCAAACCCATTTTACAACATTTTCACTTTGGAATATATTTCAAATACCCTTCGTATTACTTTAAACCAATTTAAAATCTCCCAGGATTTTAAAATTTCCTTATACTTAATCTAGATTCAATTTCAAACACTTTTCCAATTTCTAGGATTTAAATTCCAATTAATTCTGATTTAAATTTCCGATTTAACTCATCTGATTCCACGTATTTTACTTATATGTATTCTAGTTGGTTATTTACATAACCATTTCAACTATAATCTTACTTGATTATAATTACAACCGATATATCTAATATATATATTTCCTCTATATCAGGATATACTCTGGGTAAACTTATTTTAATTTACCCTCTTTACAAAACAATCGTGTCGACCCATCGTATTCGAGTGTTTAGTAACTCCTACCGATACGGTGGATCAAACTGATCGATCAGAACCCATAAACAACTCAACCGATAAATCACCACAATATAAAACTACTTTATTTCAAATTACAAATACGTTCACTCGTATATATATATATATATATATATATATATATATACACTCAAACTCAATCTAGGGTGTTACTAACCCTATCTCTACCGAGTCACGCCACAGAGCCAAGTAATTCTTAACCTAAGCTCTGATACCAACTGTAACGACCCGGATTTTCGGCGACTTTGGTTATCGACATAAGCTCGATGTCGATAACCAAAACATCGAAAAATCCTGGTAGTTAATGAAAGAAATTAGAGGGTGAGGACAGACAAGATAGAAACTTAGAATAGAAGAAGAAATGAACTTACATCATCAGAGTAACACGAATCTCACAGCGGAACGAACAACATATAATATATAACATAACTTTGAAATATAACAGTTATGTATACAATAGCACTTATCAGAGTACAACACTTACAACACAGCGGAAATAAACTATAGCTATATGATCCAAAAGCCTCCTGCTCCAGCTCTTCAAGTATATCTGTAAATCCCGACTACTTGACTGCCCGTACAAATTTAAGCACCCAAGAGTTTAGGGAAAACAACAAAGTAAACTCCGGGTCAGTCATGGGACTGGTATGAGTAAAACAGTTTAAATAGGTATATGATATCTCATAAGACCACGCCGTGAATACGGAACGGGTTTTTCCCTTATGAAAATCTGAACAACTTTGACAAGCAATATCATTGTGATATTATAATAATGTCTATATACAAATAGATATCAATCTAGCAGAACGCTTTCATCTCACGTTCTACATATATGGTATACAATCAAATCGCAAACGTGTATTGGATAATGGGTTTTCCAACAATGACAAGGTATGGAACCACCTTCTACTAGTGTACCTCTAGAGAGGAATACACTGGGTTCAACAAGAACATCTTGCAACCCGGCCACACATGACCAACCACTCATTTTGCTTGAGTGTATCGAATGTATATCACCAACGGTTGGGATCAGCAACCGTTTCCCGAATGGGACAGCATCAATAATAGATTTTAGAAATAAATGAAACTCTAGATCAGGTGATTATACACCCTAATAGGTGCGACCTACATAGCCATGCTACCTGCCCGATTTCTGTCATTTACCGGTTGATGAGGCTTGAGGTTACGCTTCACCATCACATCAGATTCACTTCGAATGCCACATTGTCAGATCCATCAAAATCACTAACTTGACGTCTACAACCATACATTATGTGTCAGCTAAAAGAAGTTTCCTTCTCCGCTTCCACTCTTGGTACGGTTGAAGAAATCAATGTACGTGACCCTTCTGGAAATACTCTGTCAGACATTCATCCATACACTTAGAATATCACATCGTCGTACCCGCCAAATCACAAATTGACTTATCCAAAAATAACACGGGTATACAGCTAAGAGAAACGAATTCCTCCGCCACCAAACGTGAATACGTTTGAACAGATCAACTTACGCGATCCATTGGATATACTCTGTCAGATCTTCTTCCATATACGTTGTCCTGGGACTGGACAAACCGAAGGCACTATTCAGTATATCCATCTTAGTCACTGTTATCTAAGATTTATACAACAGCCCTTGCACTTTTACTCCGTCTTCAATTTCTTTGGCATATATGGTTCGCAACGCTCATGCCAATACAGAGTGGTTCTTTGGATAATAATCCAACCGGTCTCTCCATATTAACAACGTTAAAATGGTCAAAACTCCGATAGTCTGTGAGCTAACTATCAAAGAAAAACAAGTGTGTAAACAACGATATTATTTCTAGATGGAAATTATATCGAACAAACATCGTTTAACATATATCTCTTTGGTTCATTCTACATCTCCTGTTTCCCTATATTCAACATTTGCTATTTTCTACGTTTAGAAAATATACGTTATTAATACTGGGAACATTTCCATCCCTTACTAGATTTACTTAACCATCCTTTACTGCCGAACCATACCCATTTCTTAGTTAAAAACGAAGCCAATCAAGTTGGGGTAGAACTACCTCTCAGGCCTTAACTGAACAACATTTCTAACCTTGAAATAGACAAAGTTCACTTTAAATTCTTTAACTACTTCCGTACTTAACCTTTCCCTTTTGAATAACTATATTCGATTATCTCTTTTTACTTAACTCTATTTGACTGACCCTATTGGATTAACTCTATTTGATTTACTCTATTTACTTAACTCTATTTGATTAACCTTATTCACTTAACTCCTGTCGAATAAACTATATTCGACAACTCCTCTAACTCTATTTGAATAAACTATTCGATTACCTCTTCTAACTCTATTCGAATAAACTGTATTCGATAACTACTTTCAAATAACTATATTTGATAACTCCTTTCGAATAACTAGATTCGATAACTACTTTCAAATAACTATATTTGATAACTCCTTTCGAATAACTAGATTCGATAACTTCTTCTCGAATAACCAATATTCGATAATTCTTCTCGAATGAACTATATTCGATTTCTCTTCTTGAATAACTATATTCGATTACTCTTCTCTTCGAATAACTTATATTCGATACATCTCTTTTCAAATACTTGGTTCCACCCACTCGATTATACTAACTTGGTTTGACTTACCATAATCGATTAACTCAACTCGATTCACTTAACTCCTTTACTTAACTCGATCATCTTGACTTGATAACTTAACTTGCTAACTTAACTCGATTATCTTAACTCGATTATCTTAACTTAATCACTTAACTCAATCATCTTGACTTGATAACTTAACTTGCTAACTTAACTCGATTATCTTAACTCGATTTTCTTAACTTAATCACTTAACCCAATCATCTTGACTTGATAACTTAACGTGATAACTCATATCGAATAACTAATATTCGATTTAACTCCATTCGCTTGACTCTAGATCGCAGCGATCACAATGGTTACGCCTGATTCCCTCAGGAAACATCCGACCGCCTTAGGCTATTTACAGCCATACGAATTACGCTAGCAGTAAGATAACAACTCATTTGGATTGACCTTAACTGATTAACTCTATTCGGATAACTCGACTCGACTAACCCCTTTCGAATAACATATTCGATTAACTAACTTCGAATACCATATTCGATTAACTAGCTTCGAATACCATATTCGATTAACTAGCTTCGAATACCATATTCGATTAACTAACTTCGAATACCATATTCGATTAACTAACTTTGAATACCATATTCGATTAACTAACTTCGAATACAATATTCGATTAACTAACTTCGAATACCATATTCAATTTCTCTTTTTTTTTATAACGTTTATCCATTGAAAAGATTCCCTTTTAACAACGTTTATTCATTTATAAAGATTTACTTTTTCGTAACGGTTCTTCACTTTATAAATGTCCCTTTTTATAACGTTTCCTTTTCAATTCTATTTGTAAATGGTTTACAAATATTTCCTTTTCAAATTTATTCTTGAAATATTCTAACTCCTTAAATTCTCTGAAAAATTCGCCATAACCTCCTTTGTAACGGGAGCATCGGGAAAATCCCCAAACCCGCCACACAGGCCTTTCCATTCAAAAAGAAAATGGTTTGAAATTACTTCCTTTTTGAATATCTCTTATTTATAAATATTCCAATTTTATAAATATTCCTTATTTATAAATATTCCATTTATAAATATTTTTATTTCAATATCACTTTGAAATAATTCCTTATCAACATTCTGGTATGTTATGGTATTCAATCATATCAAATCACGATGTTCATTATCGTCCAAACACATATAATCGTCACAGATTATACATCACATTATATATTCGATAGCTACTTTCAAATAACTATATTTGATAACTCCTTTCGAATAACTAGATTCGATAACTTCTTCTCGAATAACTATATTCGATTACTCTTCTCTTCGAATAACTTATATTCGATACATCTCTTTTCAAATACTTGGTTCCACCCACTCGATTATACTAACTTGGTTTGACTTACCATAATCGATTAACTCAACTCGATTCACTTAACTCCTTTACTTAACTCGATCATCTTGACTTGATAACTTAACTTGCTAACTTAACTCGATTATCTTAACTTAATCACTTAACTCAATCATCTTGACTTGATAACTTAACTCGATTATCTTAACTCGATTTTCTTAACTTAATCACTTAACCCAATCATCTTGACTTGATAACTTAACGTGATAACTCATATCGAATAACTAATATTCGATTTAACTCCATTCGCCTGACTCTAGATCGCAGCGATCACAATGGTTACGCCTGATTCCCTCAGGAAACATCTGACCGCCTTAGGCTATTTACAGCCCTGCGAATTACGCTAGTAGTCGTACGAGATAAGAACTCATTTTGATTAACCTTAACTGATTAACTCTATTCGAATAACTCGACTCGACTAACCCCTTTCGAATAACATATTCGATTAACTAACTTTGAATACCATATTCGATTAACTAACTTCGAATACCATAGTCGATTAACTAACTTCGAATACCATATTCGATTAACTAACTTCGAATACCATATTCGATTAACTAACTTCGAATACCATATTCGATTAACTAACTTCGAATACCATATTCGATTAACTAAATTCGAATACCATATTCGATTAACTAACTTTGAATACCATATTCGATTTCTCTTTTTTTTTTTATAACGTTTATCCATTGAAAAGATTCTCTTTTAACAACGTTTATTCATTTATACGGATTTACTTTTTCGTAACGGTTCTTCACTTTATAAATGTTCCTTTTTATAACATTTCCTTTTCAATTCTATTTGTAAATGGTTTACAAATATTTCCTTTTCAAATTTATTCTTGAAATATTCTAACTCCTTAAATTCTCTGAAAATTCGCCATAACCTCCTTTGTAACGGGAGCATCGGGAAAATCCCCAAACCCGCCACACAGGCCTTTCCATTCAAAAAGAAAATGGTTTGAAATTACTTCCTTTTTGAATATCTCTTATTTATAAATATTCCAATTTTATAAATATTCCTTATTTATAAATATTCCATTTATAAATATTTTTATTTCAATATCACTTTGAAATAATTCCTTATCAACATTCTGGTATGTTATGGTATTCAATCATATCAAATCACGATGTTCATTATCGTCCAAACACATATACTCGTCACAGATTATATATCACAATATATAAATCATAGTAAAATAACTGTTGAGGAATCCAGTTGGATTCCTCCAACATGTTTCCCTGCATCACAGATGTTAAACAAAATAGATAACATCACTTTCAGTTCCATATGATATATTCTGTTAAACAGAATCAATATAGAAATTCAACTAACTGACTAGCAACTCAATCAAACAGTCAACACACAGTAAATCAGACTATTTCTAACAGTTCTAAAAATACAACATGAAATTATAAACTGTTTAGAGTTGGTGAGATTTACTCACATTGGCGCGTTAATCGTTAAATAACGGTTTGCGTTTATTTGACTGCGACGGACAATTTATTTCTCCATAAATTGTAACGAGCTCAGATACACTCCCGGTCAGTCTCATTGTGTTGCTCCCGTCCATACGATCCCAACGCAACTTACGTTCGTCAATCTGATACCGTATGGGAGAGTTATGAATTTATAAAGTTTATATATATAAATTTGAATTTAACTTCATTAAATAAATTGTTTGGGCTTTTACCTTAAACAGGCCCATACCCCTACTATTTGAACCGGACCCCGTTTGGGCCTTCTTCCTTAAATCACCAAATTGTTTCGTGAACTCCTGTAATTAACTTTCCTTTGACCGCACCTTTGACCTTCCTCCACCATCACTCCGGCCATCGCATCCACCTGCAACCACCGCCAAACACCTCGGCATTCCACCCTCTACTCGAACGCCACCTCAACTCCCACACCGGTTCCAGCCTTCTCGTTGCGTCATCGACCTCATCGAGCACTGCTACAGTGCAGCATCGACGGAAAATGTTGCGGACGTCCACCAAACTCGCACATAGGGTGCGGATTCTCTCCCTGATCCCAAAAACGACCATCACCACTTCATTCGATCACTACACCTCTCGAATCCCAGAACCCTAGAAAAACCGTGCACTGTCGAGCGACAGAAACTTCATCCAACTCAAACCGAACTTGTATTGAATGGTAGAGGAAGATTACAGGAACTTAATCATGTATATAGAATGATTTATAGAAATTTATTTGGTTTTCTCTTGATTATTTCTTTGCTTGGAACTTTGCTGTGGAACTTTTTCTGTGTTCGATTCCCTTGGGTTATATAGGCTGTTTGGTTAGGTGAGGTTTGTGGTTGAGGAGGCAGTATGCGTGGCTCGTTTGTTACCAGAGAAAATAGTTAGGATATTTTTTTATGTTTTTATTTTATATTTTATTTATCTGTTTATACACTCTAAAAATTCCTGTGGTCACACGTGATACCCAAAAATCACGAAACTGGACTTGTTCGACATTACGGTCCCAACGAAACTGGTTTCGTCGAATTCCGACTTCGTATGCTCACACAGTGTATTTTTAACCGTCGAAATACTGACTATTTCTCACTCTAAAAATCCGTACGGCCACACACTGACTCTAAAAATCACCAAACTTGGAATCTAACACTATTTGATATTGCGGATCCAACAAACCTGGTTTCGTCGAATTCCGACTTCGTTTGCAAAAGTGGCTATTTTTAAAGCTCTAAATAGCCTATTTAACTATATAAATATATTTAAATATAATTAAATTTAATATTTAAAAATAAATATTATCGTCTATATTCACAGTGGCATACCTTACAGCTCCAGAATATTCATGTATGTATTTACAACTCGATATTACATTGTCAGAGTTATATCGATGTTCGATTATATTTAAATCCTTATTTAAAATATAATTAAATCGTTATGGTCAAGACGCTGCATTTCTGATAATTTGATTTGGACGTAACTCAAAATCTACATGACGAAATCCCAATATTTCTCTTCCACTAGAAAGATATACTCCACCAGCTCCACACGCTTCTTGTTTCACAGAAATCCGATTTAAAACGAACCCTGTATACTCAGTTAAAGTCTAAATCGCCAAATAGCGAACTGCCGCGTCGTTACGCGCTCTATTTTAATTATATTAATATTCTACGTTCAAACTGATGTCGCTTTGAATATATTCGCCAATATAATTCAACTCTAAGCTGAATTAAATCTCGGGGATGACCCTGTTCACACTATATTGTCAATTCACTATTTTTGGTTATTCCTGATTTAAATATATTATTTAAATTATTTAAATTAATTAAATATTCACTTTATTTAATTAAACGACGATTTAATTCCCTAAATCACTATTTATATAATTAAATAAATAAATTATAATACCCCTGACAATGCGGGTCATTACAGTCACCATTATTGAATCTTGAATGAGAACACTTACATCGTTTTCATATGTCATTTATGATACCCCTATTCTATTTTGTTCACTTTTAGGTGTGCATAGACACTTACCCTTTTATGACACTAGAACTAATGTTATATCTATTTTTCTTTCGCTTACCAATCGTGCTAGTAACCAATACAGCGCATCGGACTTTTTGTCTCACCTATTTCTCCTTTTCTTCTTTCTTTTTCTACCCCTCTCCTCCCCCAGCGCTTAGGGAGGAATTTCTTATCTTGGAATACTTAGTTGTTTTTATCTAGGAAGACTCTTATAGAGATGTATTGTTCCTCTTATTTCTTTCCACGGTTTGAATGTACTTTTCGGCATGGATACTATTATTTTTGTACTATGATATTGCTATTATGATTGAGATTTGAGACATGGTATTTTATGACAATTTGGTTTGCTCGAAATAGTAAGAATGGTTTTGTTATTTTAATGAAATTTTTTTTCTTCCACTGTGAATTTATTACTTTATGTCTTGTAAAATCTTAGTCTTTGTGATGTTTATTATCTTCAAACCTACAAGACTCAATATTTCTTAATGGAATTTTACATTATGATAGCATTAAGGGGTGTAGGGTCCCCATAACACCCATGCTTTGAGTTAACCAGAACACTTTGAGCTATCAACCATTCCTTCACACTCATTTTCAAAATTACACCCTCAAACCAATCCATTATCCCGCAGCCTTGTTCCATCCTGAGATGCGTATCATGCTTCTACTAATCCACTTTCTGTGAGTCTTCTAATAGAAGATTAACCTTCAATATACCTTGAAGACCTCATTGTTCCATAGATTACATCATCCGTATTTTCCTCATGCCGAAACACCCACCTTACTTCACACGTAACATTGCTCTGCTTCAAAGTTGCATCACTTCGATACTCTCTATTGCTACATCACTTCCAAAATATTCTCCAAGCATCAAAACACACCACTTCAAAGGTACACCACTTCGAAAATCTTGGCTTTGAACACCCCGCTTCAAATCTCGAAACACCTGCTTCGAAGGAACATCTCTTCGAAACACTTTGCTATAAAACTTTGAAACAAACCTTCCCTCTTTGAGTCCTCCCATATTTATGGAAGATGTGAAAATGAAAGGGAAACTAGAAATGAATTTCCTCATTCCATATTTATAGCCTAAGGTCTCAAGACTAATGGATTTGCCAATTTCATTCCATAGCACTGCTCTAATTTTGTTTAGCAACTTTAAAACTTAATACTATTGTCTTTCTTGATATACCTATCAAATTTCTTAATGTGATCACTTTATGACATAAGGAAAAACACCATTCTAAAGAAATGAAATAGCTTAGATCATATAATTCTACTCTAATCAAAAGTAATGGCCGAAATAAAGTCTTATAAGGGTAAATGGTTACAAAAAAATTCAAAAAAATCATGGACGTTTAAAATATCCAAAGAAGCGTATTCCAAAATATTAGAATGATAGGACCACATATAAATTAAATTATTCTACGATCCTCTGATATGTAAAATAAAGGTCGTTACAAGTTACGTCTAACTATGTGGATGGACGAGCACATCAACGGATATATATGATGATATCATGAAGGTAAGAAGGATTGTAGAGACTTTGTGGTTTCGAAGCTTCCTTTGCGCTATTAGTCTCCTTACTGATAATAACAGGATGACTAAACAGTGTATCTATCTTATACACCTCACTTATGCTTAAATATGAGTTAGACTACCATACATTCTCGTGCGTGTGTGTGTGTATATGTATGTATGAATGTATGTATGTATGTATGTATGTATGTATGTATGCATGTATTAACTACAGACTTGAGTTTCTATGACGATGTTTCATATTATCATTTCTTATTATTTGGTGCCATTTATATATGTAACTCCTAGTTTAGACATTATTCGACTTGTGTATTATTTTATAATGTTAGATTCTGTCGACGACATTATGTTGATGGCAAAAAATGTTGTCACACCCAAAGATTCTCAAAATTCGAGAATTAGCATTTCGTGTATGGAAATTAAAATTCGGAAAGTAGTAAATGACACAGAGGTTTATAATGGTTCAGTACATGAGGAACCTACGTCCACTTTGAAAGAGTTTGTTGATCTTTTATTCAAAAAATAGAGTTACAAGCATTGAACATCATCGTGGAATTCATTTACAAGTCTTTATATGCATGTGGGAGACATATTTGTAATATGCCAGGTCTTGGAAAAAAATGATGTAACCTTCTTCTTCGTTAAGAGTTATGATGTCATTTAATGGATTTCTAGAATCTTGTAGGGATGTCAATTCATGAAAAATCCAACCCTTGTGAAGAATGAGCAAGTGGTATTTATAGGTAGTGGGTTAGGTGGGAGTAGGTGAGATTTGGGGACCACACAACAGAAATTCGCAACCCAAAGGCGCACTAGTGAGAAAATTGCATCCCTCCCCGCTTTTAGGTAGAAAATCGCATCCCTCGGGTGGGATGCGGATTTTCGTATCCTAAGGGATGCGAAAATTCACATCCCAGAGGGATGTGTTTCATTGTGCTCAGAGGGGAGAAAAAGGGGCACATCGCATCCTGAGGGATCTGATGGCATCGGATCCGTGGGATGCGATATAGAGGGATGCGGCACGAGGCAAATTGATGTGGAATGATGCGGTGCGAGACCATGTAAAGAGATGTGATATTTTTGCTTTGAGGTGTTGTGAGGCAAATGCTCGCTCAATTCCTTCTAGGCTAGGACCCTTAGCATTCTACCAGCACTACGGGCTTTGGTGCCGTGCGACGGGCCAAGTCGAGTGGGCTTGGTATACTTTTGGGAACCGGACCAAAAGGTCGGTTAACATTCCCCCCCAAAGTATGTCTTGTCTCGACATGATGTGCTTTGAGTTGAAAAGATCGTCTCTGCAAGCTAGGAAAATCCCCAGACTATCGAATACTCGGTCATAACCATTTTGTTGAGCATGTCGAGAATGTCGATCCATCGATAACTTGGTTGAATGTCTAATTCTTATTTACTCGTGAAATTTAACGTTAGTCATCGACTCTTGTTTACGTTGTAATGTAAACGAGTCGTCGACGACGTAGAGTCGTATGTACGCTCACATGTTTTCACGTGATTTTATGCGGTGCAATCGGAGTTTGAAAATAAAGTATGGGTAGTGAGTGTGTTCTTGGATTATGACTATGCGAGTTGGATTTCAAGAAACAATATTGAGTCGTGGATTCGATCGCGTGTCGTATGTCTTCGAGTTATTTAGACTTATGAGTGTACTTTTTATTACCGAATCGAATCATTGATGATTATCGTGACATCGAAAACTCGTGTGCACGATCGTGGTTGGAGTCATGAGTTGGAAATTTCGCGAAGTTTGAAATTTCATTCTATTTCATCAACTGTTTTTAATGAATATATATATATATATGTATATGCAAATATATACATATTGTTAGACCAAAAAATGGCACTAACACCCAAATGCAGATCACTGATCACAGAATGCAGAAAATGATAAATAAAAGGAGATACACGAAGTTTTTATAGTGGTTCAGTTGTAGTTGTAGCCTACGTCCACTTTATAATCTTATTGTTATACTGATATATTACAAGAATCAGTTACATGCAGACACACAATCCGTGTGTTAATTGAGATTACAAGAGGAGAGTTCAGATGTAGAAAGGTGCAAAATCCTCGCACTCGTTAATGGCAGAGACTGTGGAGATGTAGGAGAAAGTCCCAGCCAAAAAGTGAGAGAGAATCCTCTTCAAATTCCATGTAGAGGTGTATTTATAGTTGTAGGAGAGCCTCTGGGATGACTGGTTCGTGACAGGGCACGTGGCACACGATCCGGGATAGTAGGAGAAGGATTAGCCTTGAGAACAGGTCAAGATCTATGCGTGTATTAGCAGGTTCGATGATCGGTTTGTGGTCATGGGGTCGGGTCGTGATGAAGCCTTCATGAACCGAGGTCTAGTCTCGAGCTGGAGTGATGAAGCTTGTGTCCATGGTCGGGTCGTGGATGAGGGTCATGGTCCACCTGAGCTCCACAGGCCGGAGTTGGTTTCACGAGATGGGGGTGCGTCACGAGTCAAGGAGGGTGCTTCACGAGCCATTCTAGGAGGAGTCATGTTGAGGGCGAATCAAAACCAAGCTCACGAACCGGAGTTGCTCTTCTAAGCGCGTTCACGGAAATGGACATAACTTTCAAACTGTAAGTCCGATTGAGCCAAACGAAAGCTCTACTTGAAGCTCATTCAAAGGGCTACAAGTGTTACGGAGCAAATATCCGTAATTGCTGTTTTCGGGCTTAAAATAGGTCATCTAGTAGTAGTTTCGGGCCTGTTTATGTTGATGTTGCAATTTTGATCAAATCATTCTATGTCTTCTGACGTTGTTTCCACCGCTTGAGCGTGTTATTATCCAGGAATTCCATGTGTGACAGCTTTGACCAAAAAGTGTGTCAACACATATAAATTTATGTGGGAAACACATATGTAATATATAAACATATATTTGTATATAAATACATATTTATTTATTTTTCAATTTTTGCGATACTTCGCATCCCGAGGAGGGGTACGAAATCTCGCATCCAAGCGATATAAGATTTCACAT